>UFQX01000388.1:137528-210954 GCA_900497675.1 Arapaima gigas | reverse complement strand
CCCCCCCGCTGGCCCCCAAAAAACCTGAACCCTTCCTTACCCCCCCCCCCCCCCCCACCGTTTCTCTCCACCTTTCCTCCCAGGCAGGACGGCGGGGCCGTGACGCACCCTTTGTGGCGCGCGGCGACGCTGCGGCAAAACGATATTTGCATTGCTAAGCTCGGCTCGGCTGCTGGGTTATTGATGAAAGCTAAGCGGTCTAAACAGGCACATTAGCGCCGTACGTCGTGCGCCGCCTAATTAATTCACCATCGCAGCTCATTTTCATAAGTCGCATCCTTTACTGTTGAGATCTGATGTTTCAGCTCGCTGCTCGAGAAGCTGTTAACAATAAATAAGCGCCGAATTAGGATCGCCGAATTAGCGCCGCTAAGTGTGGCTTCCAAACCGCAACTTTCAGCGTTGTGTTAAAATAATACACACGCCAGCAGGCTGTAAACAGCGTTTAGTGGTTTGCCACGAACGAAGCTCCTCCACCTTTGCAGGAGGCGGCTCCGCGGGGGGTTAAACGCCAGCCGGTCCGGGCAAATGAACCGTGATCCGATTAACCGGGGGGGCAAATGAGTGGGTAAAGACCGAACTCCTGAGTGTGACAGCGTCTCCAGGGAGGGAATCTGTTGTCGGAGGTTGTGCCCCGTGCAGGTCGAGACCCCGGCAGAGCCCCTAAACTGTTTTCCATGGTGTTTTACACAATGACGGCGGGAAATGTTTCCATTTTGACAAGCTTAGCGCCACCGCCGTTCGCTGCCGTTACAAATGCGCGTCTAAGTTTACGGTAACTTTATAGCTTGTTGTAAACCGGCGAAAGCCTGTTTCGTAAAACGTCGCGAACCAAAGGCGAGTTTGCATTTCGAACAGTTTGCAACTGTCCTCAGGTGCAGCGGTGCCCGAATTACCTGTAATACGGAACACACCTTCTCGAGAGAGTTAAACGTTAGGGATCGTGCCGTACGTCGACTGGAGGGCCGCGCCGTGGGGGTGTGAGCGAAACCGTAGGCAAAATCGGGAGCGTTTTTGTTTCCAAGAGTAAAATCGCGAGCTTTTAGATTTCTGAGAGCAAAATCTGGAGTGTTTGTGTTTCCGAGAGGGAAATTGTGAGCCTTTACGTTTCCAAATGCCACGAGACAACAGCAGTCCTCACGGGATTTCACGAATGTGCTGTTCGCAGAGCGTTCCGTATGTAAATGTCAGCAGAGGCAGAGCTACGCAGCGGTGAGGAGGGGAGGGCAGGAGTGCAGAAAGAGATGCTCGACGTTTTCCTCTGATGAACCGTAATGAGGCCCTGCTTTCCCTGGCCCAACCGTGGCCTCCAAGGGCCCGCAAGAGCTAAGAAATGAATGGAAAAACGATGATAAGGGCACACAGGAGAAGTGTTTCAGGTGCACGGCAAAGACACGCAGCCGGTTATGAATTGCGAGCCCCTGTCCGGGCGGGGGGAGTAAAGTGTGGGATAATGGCGCCGGCTGGGTTATTAATGCTATGAAACAAATGAACAGGGAACAGAGGCGGGGAGGTGGGGGAACAGTCATTATCTTAAAAAATGGGCGGAAAAAAACCAGCTGGAGGCTGGTTGCAAAGTTGCAGCGGCCTTTCGGGGGCTTCCCGTCTTTTCCGTGCCCCCTGCCCAGGTCTCTCTGTGGCCCCCGAGGGTCATCGCCTTCGCCAAAGCGGACGCGGGACAAGACACAGATGCAGAGAGGCTGTCATCACCATGGCAACCACTTGGCTACCGCTAGTCCGCTACATTCCCTTCTCAGACACATGTGCGCTGTACTGGTGAAAAGGGAGGGGTGTCTTATGTTGGGGGTGGCAGAGTAAAATGATGTTGAGTGGACATGAGCAGAGGAAAGTGTGAGGATGGCAGACCCCTGGCTGTCTGGACTCCTGTCATACAGTGTTGGTTGGTAATAAATAGTACTGGCAACATGTGCTGAATAGTTCAACAATTGTTCATTTCTCTGCTGGATGGTGGGCTGTGACACTATTTTATCCTGGACTCTTGTCAGCCGGGTATCTTGGAACCTTGTGAACACTGTTTTGCCTTGGATGACTCAACCCTGTCAGTTGTCTTGGATGCGGGCAGCAGCTAAATAAAAGGAATAACCAGAACACAGTAGTTGCTCTGTATCTGAATTTTTCCCCAAAAACACGCCGGATACCAAGTGTCTATTTCTTGTTATTTTAAATAGGAAAAATAAATGAATAACACACCCCCAGCCCATCGGAAAATATCCATATAACTATGAAGGCATGGCCTCAGCATGATAAACACCAGTTACCTGATCAGAAAAGAAAATGTTGTCATTAATGTGCATGTTTACACCACGGTACAGCATATTTCACGTTAGTCACTGTGTTACACACGGGAGATGAGAAGTTTAGCCTTATGACATGTCAAATAAAGGAAGTAATAAAAAGTAACCTGCCACCAACCTCTGTTTCACACAACAACCTGCATTTAAACAAATAGCTTTAGCTCCAAAATGAAATGCACAATAAATGTGGCGACGCGGTGCCAACATGTTCCGACAAAGGCGAACGAGCAGAAACAGCTGATAAGACCCCAGCGTGACCGCGTTCACATTCCAAACTTTTGCTGTGGAAAAATTAGTAACAGTATATTACAATACATACAGTATTTTTATTACAGTACGGCTAAGCTTTGGATAAAAATTGTTACAGATAAAGTTTCCAATCGGATACCAACATTTGAGTATCAATTTTAAAAAGCTTTTGCAGCAAAAATTCAAAAAGAGAGGGTTTGGATGCTGAGGAACTGCGGCAATAATTTAGGGTGGACAAAGGTGAAAAGAAGTGAAAGAGAAGAGGACCAGAAACCAGGCAACCCTTAACTTCCTCATGAAAGACCCATTTAGTTAAAACAGTCAGTGGAAAGGAAGTAAAAATGTGGACTGTTCACGATAAGCAGAAAAACTACAGTAAACTATCAAATCCTGGAAGTCTTCATATGATACCAGAAACTGACGGTTTAATAACTGCTGATTCATATTTGAAGTGGCTGGTATTGCTGTGGACAGGATGGGTGACGATTTGATTGACAGCGGCTTTCCCGTGTCGCTGGACACACAGAGGGACCTTCACACACCTAGTGGGAGCCCGGGGGCATCGAGAGGACACTCTTGTAGAAAATCACAAAACCAAAATGAAAAAGGGAGGAGATAATGGGAACCGTGACGCTTTGTTTACCGTGTTTGCCGTATAATTTGCCACGGCGGGACGGCAGACGCTGCGGTGCAGTTGCTGCAAGCATGTTTGAGAGAAACAATCCTGTGGACCGGTTTCCCATCCGATGGGGATGGAACATCACCTCCCGGGGTCCCTGGGACCACCCCATCCCCAGATACGGTCGCTCAGTGGGACTCAGACAGAAGGAAGTGGTTTAACAGGTCCGGCTACCTGTCCGACAGCAGGAGAAACAGCAGGGAACTCAGTCAAAGCCACACGCAACCGGCAGTGTGTTTCCAAGCCACCCCAGTGCGTCAGACACCTCGTTTTCACTTCAACAGCCAAAGCAGGCGCCGCACCTGAACCTGGCCGCCGTCTCTGCGAGCACCACTTCCTTACCGAGCTGCTGCCTGGCAAACTACCTGGGTTTGAATCCCACCTCCTGCTGCAGTGCTTTCCCCGAGTTTGTACCGTAAAAAAATTACCCGGCTGTAATAACGCGTCACGCACGCCGAGCTCGGCCCTCCCGGGGAGTTTGGGGTTGGCCGAATTCTACCAGGTCCTTCGCATTCCAAATCCCTCCGTTTGCGGCCCAAATGAGCTGCATTAAACGTCAAGTTGAATTACAGGCAGCGAGGGCTCACGCGGTCCAGGCCCTGCTTATCTCCTCGGCAGTGCCGGGCTCCATAATCTCCCTTTGTTTGTGTGTTCTCACACCGAGGACCAGGCGAGACCCCATCCTGCCGGGAACTTTGAGTCCATCTACCGCCCCCCCTCTGTCTTACTGAGGGGGTCTGAGTGCCAAACGGAGGCAGAGTGACCAAGAAGAACAGATAGCGGATCCTGTTACTGCCACGGCAGAACTTTGAAGCTGTCCTTGGTCAACCCTTAGCTCATACCGCACTACTACAGCATGAAGACCGCCAGCGCACACCGTCTCCGTCCCGCTCCCTTCCCTGAAGGCAGCAATGGTTCGCACTGCTGTCCTTCTCTCAAAGCGCCCAGGTTCAGATCCCACCCCCTGCTGTAATACCCTCCCTCACACTCACCCCGTACAGATGTATAAAAAAGACCCATCGTGACTCTAAGCAGCTTTACGCTACTTTGTGGACACGTTTCAGATAAATGAACGAAACCTGCAGGATTGGTTTGATAAAACGCGAGGGTGCGAGGAACGGTTCACAGATGGTGCCCGGGGTCTGCGGCGGGGTGGCTGTTCTGCGGAGATGCCTTCATCCCGGCGAACAGATCTCCAGGATGATTCGGCGTTTGAACGATAGAAACATAAACGTAGCAAAACAAAACATTTGGAATAATAAAGAAAACAAACGTAGGTCTTAGGCCCAAAAGGGGGCATTTTACTTATTGTAAATATGAAAAATCCTTCTTAAAGACAGAAGCCCTCTCGTGGTGTGAATGCAGTCTCCTCCTCCTCATCCTCTCCAGCCCCCGCTTCCTGCTCGGTCCGATGGGGTCATCAGTCATCTTCAGATTAGAAAGCAGTCCAGATGTTCGGAGTGATTTACAAGAATCCGAGGGAATGACGGCATCGCAGCCGTCGGGCGACAGTCCTGCCTCCGTGTGAGCTGAGCCGCATCTGGGCCGGAGCGTACGGATCTTTTCAGCACACGCGGTGAGCCATGACTTTGAAGAGGAGCCTCGGAGCAGGCAGAGGAGCCGACTGTCAACAGCGCATAACAACTGTATTTGTACAGCCGGATCTTGATTGTAGACCTGAAACCTCTGCTGAGCTCCTGGCCCTTAATCCCAGATCTACTATCATGACCGAACTTATGGTTTCCAACCCAAAACCTACAATCTGCAGCAAGCTCCCGATTCCACACGTGAAATTTCTCCCGAGCTCCTGGTTTCTAGTCCCGAACCTGCGATGTCCGCGGTGCCCCTGGCTCTCGATCCCGGCGCTGTGATCTCCACTAAACTCGTGGATTCGAATCCAAAACCTGCAAGCTCCACTGAGCTGATAATCTCAGACCTGTGATCTTCACTGGGCTCCCTTCTCCCACCATGGACTTAATGATGGGTTTGGTATGGGCTCCATGCCACCACGCCCAGGAATGAGGATTAATTTCCTGAGCCTTTGGAGGTTTATTCCAACATGCAATTCTGAACAGCTTAATTTGGTTTGGGGGGGGGGGGTGGTTGGAGAAAACTCATTAAAGAGAATTTCTATTTGCAGGCATCCTTTGGTAAATCTATTACTTTATAAATGTGCGTAAGCACTAACTGGAAACAAACACGATATCCAGTCTGAAATAATAACTGTTATTTTCTCAGCAGTCTCATCAGTTCAATGGCTGAAATAATTGAGACTTAAAGTCCTAAAAATGTAAAGTGCTCATTAAAGTTAGAATTATTCTGGATTTTCCAAAGGAATTTTGGGGGGGGGGTGACTTTTGAAGTCGAGAAACTGCAGCCAGACTCTTGGAGAAGACTGAAGGATCTTGGAGAAGCCCAGTCAGAAGCGGTCACGCCATCTAGCATAGAAACGGTGATGCTAGATACGAAAAGATACGACACAATCCCACCTCACCTTCGGACCTGATTCACTTGATTTAAAATGTCTGTTTTTCAATCGAAAATCACTAAAGTTCCTTATCCTGCTAGACCAGGAGATCAGAATCATTCACAAGCCCATGACTATCTCCTAGGTGTGAATGTCGATGTTCAGCGCTGTTGAGTTGGGGTCGACTCTCGTCGATCACAGAGGTCCTCCAGAAACGGTGTCCTCCACTTCTCGTCTTCACTGTCACTGTAATTGAGTCCATCCATCTGGTCGCCGCTTGACCTCTTCTTTATTCTCCAACTTTTCCCATCGTCACCTCTTCTAAAGAGGATCCCATCTTCTCACGACATGTCCAAAGTATAACCTGAGGCTCATCGTTTCTGCTTTCACTGACAGTTCTCTTTTGAGTTGATCTTGTGAAAGAAAATTACGTTTACATTCAACGTCTATGTCTGTATGTTCAACTTTGTAAGCTGTGAACTGACTTGCCCTGAAGTTCAGCTCCATTTCAACACCCATCGGTTTTTCTCGCTGTCCACGGTGTCCTGAAAAGTCTCCGCCAGCAACGCGGTTCGCGGGGTTCCGTGTTTCTCACGACTTGCTTCTTCGGCGTCCGACTTTCACATCCACACGGCGTTATAGAAAAGGATCTTCTTCACATCTTTCATCGAGGCTTTACAGAGCGCCGCTCCTCAGCGCATCTCTTTTCCTTGTTGTCGATCACCGATCCCACGAGACAAAACCTGCTGACTGCTTCCATGTCTTCACCACCAACACTGAAGTTCACCGCCGACAGGTGTGACAAGTTGCATTAATTAAAGAAGATTCTTCATTACGTCACGGGAATTCTGTCACAGTCCGTTTCCTGCAACAACAGTCCTATACGGATCTCGCGGAACGTTGTGAGACTCGCAAAAAAACGAAGAGCAGCAGCAAGACAGTTTCAAAGCGCTTTTGGCGCAAAGAACAATTGCTCAGAGGTGTGTCTGTTAGCGGGGACATTGCCACCCCAGGCCGGAGGTGTAAAGATGGAGAAGAACAGAGCATTTTGGCCACAAATGAAGTCCATTTCGCTCTCGTGGATGTTTCCAACTGTTCAAATCTGAGTTAGGACTCAAACAGATGTTCAAAACCCTGAAGTGCCCACAAGGAGGAGGTCCATAAAGATTAGTTTTCATTCTACTTCTTCTCAATCCACACGGCCAACCCAAAGCCTCGAAAACACGGCCAGCAGTCTCCTATGAAATGAACCAGACATAATATTTCTATAAAAAGCCGCTCCGAGTGTATAAACTGAAACCTTTCGTGACGACCCGACTGGGAGTCCTTGGTGGTGAGAAGCCAAGGCTTACAGTACGACTCTGTATTTCAAGCTTTTAAGAAGTAAAGCGGAAGTGGATGATGTCCAGCATCTGTGGACACCAGCACAGCGGCCTCCTCCCGCGACGCCGAAGGGCCACGTGCGCACACGCGCCGATATCTCCTGGCGAAAAACGAAACGTTTCCTCGCTCACACTCGCCGCCCCCCGGGAAACTGCTAGACGTTTCTCCGCGATCTGACCCCAGGCCCCAAGTGCCGGGTCGCTTTTAGAACCCCGGTGCCCCACCGCCTCCTGCTAAACCAGCCCTAGGGACTCGTGGGCCGACCGCTGGCCACGGAGCTGGCCAGCTGATAGCTCAGCTGCACTGCTTTGTGAAGCGAAGTGGGCCAGCAGGTGGAATGACGCCCATTAAGAAGCCCAAAGGGAGGTAAGAAGCTAAACGCGGGAAACGGAGAGACAGGTGAACGCAAAGCAGCGTCAAGAAGAACAGTTTTGAAAATACTGCCAAGTATGTTTTGAAAACAAGCTTCTCGGGCCGCTCTCTGCCACCCCTGACCTCTGCTGTCCTCCCAGCCGCCGCTCGCTCTCAAATCAAAAGGAAGGACCCCCTGCCGACGGTGCAAGGACACGTCCCTCCGGCCGTGGCCGTGTGGCCGATTCAGCTCCAGTCTTTCTCCCTGTCAGAGCATTCGAGTCATAAACACCTTCCCATGCAACAACATACAGGCTTGTAGTTTTCATCTGGGATCAGGCAGGTCATTTGTTACGACTAACCATTATTTATCCAGCTTTTCTAAACGGCATATTACTTATCTCCATGCGTCGGGTTGAGGGCAAGTACCCGGATCGAGGGGACTGCCGCAGGGGGTGGCATCTGATCACGTGGTGACGCCGCTGCGCATTTCACCTTTCTGGACCGTGGTGTGGAGTTGAGGACCAGGGTGCAGGACTCAGTGTTCCAGTTCCCTGAGGGCGAACAGGTTGTGAAGCGCGGGCGCGAGGCTCCTCAGGGCGGCCCCCGTCTCGGCCCGCCACCTCTATCCAGCCTCTGGGCTTTTTCCAGCGGCCCCCGCTGGCTCTGTTCCCGCACGGCTTTGACAGCTTGCTATTTCACCCCGAGATCCCACCCAGAGCTCCTCCAAAAGGTGTCATTAATAACTCAGAGAAGATATCTTCAGATGCTCAATTGCAGCCGGACAGCTTGGCGCGCTACATCGGCGCCCGGGCCGTGCCAAATATGCGACTGATAAAACGCTCGTCTTTCTCTTATTCCTTCAAGTGATTTAAAGCACGGTAAACAGGACCGTCGGCTCTTTCCAACGTAATGCATGTGTTCGGGGGTCTAATTAATGTTCTCGGGGAGAACGCGCCGTCTGAGGGACATCGTGGGACTAATTATGGCAGCTCCTGAAAGCCGCTTGGCCCGGCACACTGTCATCTTCACAGACAGATGTGCAGGAATGCCAGAGTGGGACAAATGGAAATGTGTGGCACTCAGGAGAGAGGAAACCGCAGGCGGGACCCCCCCCACATCGATGGTGAAATACTCCAACGCAATTTATCTTCATCTGGCAATTCACCAATATAAACACCGTCTGGAGGTCCGAAGAGAGGTGGGTAGAAGCAGGACGGGGTGCGGAAACGCCGCCCCGGGTCCGGCCGCGTCGTCCGGGTCCTCACACGCCGTCACGGGGTGTTGGGCCAAATGGCCAATGGCCATAGAAGATGGTTACCGTGGTGGAAAATGGTATTCAGAAAGATACCTAATTTCACGGCAGCTATGGCTGCGACACACACACACACACACACACACACACACACACACACACACACACACACAGAGCAGATCACTCTTAACAAGCATCACCCTGCAAACAGGTATTAGCACAGGTGGTGCTCTTTACAAAAGGGAGGGCAGGAACCTGCCGTTTGACCTCCCGACTTGTAGATCTGCGCACCTTTATTACAATTCCGAACGCTCGCACGCTGACCTTTGCAAATCCCTTTAAAGGTTGGAGCGCTCGTGTTTCCGCTGCTCACCTGGCCTGGCGGGAAAACCGCGTGCGGAGCTGCTGCACCCCCCGCAGGACCAAAACCGGACACCGATTTAAAGATTTATTCTCCGCGAAGAGAAAAAAAGTGACCTCGGATTCAAAACTGTCCGGTGAGTTCGGCTTTGGAATATCTTGTTCTTCTTCAGCCTGGACTGAGCTGGCCAGAGGTGAGAAGATCACTGTCTACATGCAAAACATCCTGGGATATTAAGACCTGAAACTACGGTGCGAATGCGCTCCGATTCCTGTCACGCTCCTCGCAGGGTCACCGTTTTCCCGACATACAGATGGGGACCGGCCGCCCCCGCGAGGCTCATTCCCTCCCGACGCTGACGCCGGGGCCCGAATCCGGGGCATGTGTGACCTCCCTCTCCACGAGTGCAGCTGCTCACGCGTTCCTCCCTCCCTCCCGACCGCCGACCCCATCGACGCGCCGGAGAGAGAAAGCGGTCGGCAAATGAAACAACTCGAACAGCGATTCGGGCTCCATCTGAGGTTTATTTGCGGGAGGTAATGGAGATCATCCGGCTCTCGCGTGCTGCCACACGGCAGAATGCAGAACGCGCTAAAGATGCCTTTATGTGCTGGGAGACCTTTGTTGAGCACAGTAGGCAAACAGGAGCAGCTGCTCATACTCAGGGGACCCTGAGATTTCCCCACCTGAATAAAGCACAGAGTTCGCAGCCCCGTTTGGTGTGCAAGCGGCTCGGGGGTCTCTGGAGGGTAGAGCGATAAATCTACTGTTATTGGTTTTAGGCTTTATTATTCATCGCTTACTGATGAACTTCCCACCTGAGAGGCTGCAAATGGTTCACGTTCCCTTCCCTTCAAAGCCACCCAGAGCCCCCCGAACCCGTCGTGTGAACACCACATAGCTCGCCTGATGGGGAAAATTCACATCAGTCCCGTTGGTTTGCTCAAGGGGCCCCGGTCCCATCTGCCCCCCTTCACCACTCCGAGCAAAACACACTTACTGCTCTCAGAAGGTGTTAATAAAAACCAAGCTCATTTCCACGGCCCGCCTTCCTTTTATCTGACCGAGCAGCCACCCTGGAACTGGTTACCGCAGCCCACCCTCCTCCTCTTGCTAATATACGGCCTCCGAATGCGTTTTTCTCATGCGGTAATCTGGAAAAAATCTATTGCTAATTCCTCAGACGGGCTAACAAAGCCATTCGGCTTTTTTAAAAAGAATCGCACCGCTGTAAGTGGGTTAAACACACGGCGCTTCGCTGCCGGCTGTTTTAAAATAACGGCCGCCTTTTGCCGCCAACGGTTTCCGCCCAAGCGGACGGAATGAAGCCATAAACGCTTCTCTCCTCATTTCACCGCGGCGTTTAGGTCAGCGCCTCTCACCTTCCTCATCAGGACACCTTCGAGGTGGAGACGCCTCCCCGAGCTGTCGGCCGAGGTGCGGAGAAGCCGTGAAAACCACCGGCGGCGATATAATAAACCCTCCCTTACAATCCGAGGCACCGAGTTTAACTTTAACTCTGACTCGATGGGTGAACGTCTGCAGCATCCGTCGTGCTGGTCCCCCCCGTGGCCGGGCGGCCTGCGGCGGCGAGCGCTCGGCCGTCTTTTGGTTAAGAGGGGAATGTCTGCGGCTTATTTCTGAGCACTGGGCCCGTTTCTCACACGTTCCGTCACCGCGCAAGGGCGCGATGTGATGCGGTCGGTGTCGGTGGTTAATGGGAAGGGCCAAAAACAGGGCAAACGCAAGGACCGCACGTCAGAAGGTGAAAAACCGGAAAATCCGCACACGCGGAAGGAAGTTGGTTCCCTTGCGCCGAAAGGACGACGGCCGCGCGAATTCTTCCGACTCGCCAAACGGACCTCAGGTTGGCTTCCGTCCCCGGCGTTCGGCAAATCCGGGTAAAGTGCCCCGATTCGCACATCAGAGGCGCGAGCTGTAAATTAAATTAGCAGCGAGAGGCTCGACTCCCGTGAAAACAACGCGGGCGGCGGAGGATAACACCCCGCGTCTGTCAGTTCCTGCTCGCGCTGGCAGGCGACAGGAAGACGAACGGCAGCTCGGGGTGATGAAGCACCTTTGCGCTCGCAGATGAATCCCAGGGCTGCTCCTGTGAGCGTCTGAGGGCCTGCCCTCCTTTCACCGTCTTCAAGAGACGCCGGATAAACATTGATATCGCGCCTTTAGAAAGGCCGGA
This sequence comes from Arapaima gigas, assembly GCA_900497675.1. Classification (NCBI taxonomy): domain Eukaryota; kingdom Metazoa; phylum Chordata; class Actinopteri; order Osteoglossiformes; family Osteoglossidae; genus Arapaima; species Arapaima gigas. The sequence continues at coordinate 199,697 of UFQX01000388.1, read as the reverse complement.
TTAAGCGCAGGTCCGCTCGGGTGCCCGACGGGGGAACCGGCACGTCCGTCTCCTCGCCGCGTCTCGAGCCGCCGACAGACATCTGAGAGAAACTTGCTAACCGTTCGGTTCGACTAAAACGTCCGTCGCGACGAATCAGAAGACGCGGATGGCCTAAGATCCCCTCGGCCAGACGCAGATGGGAAAAGGCTGGCGCTCCTCCGCGGTCTGTGCCAGCGCAGACCACCATGCGGACCCCGCCGCCCTCCGTTCGAGGAGGGTGTTCAGTGAACTGCACCTTAGCTAACTTTTACCAACTATTTCTGCAGCTAAATCTCTACCAAGTCCGACACGCAAATTCTCCCCGTATTTTTCCCACAAAAGGGACGCGTTCAAAGTGATGTGACGCGCAGCTTTGGAACTCGCATCAAAAACCCGCTGGCGCTTCTGAGGCCTCCTCCCACACGGAAGCCGGGATTAATAAGCCGCACGTCAATCTGCCGAATTCTGGAGCGGCTCGCGGCGAGACGGGATTTCCGGCACGGGACGGCCGGATGCTCGGGGACTCTCCGCGCAGAGATGACCCTGCTGCGCTGTGCCCTGAGACGTTCCTGGACCAGCCTGGTGCCCTGAGCTTCTGAGATGGGCTCCAGACCACCACAACCCGGACTGGGACAGCCGGTTAGGGAAAGTGACCGAGTGAGAGAGCAGTCAACTTTCTACTGCACAGCAGGGTATTTTTACTGGCGAAAACCAGGGTAAAAACCAGGGATTAAAGGCGCTACAGCAAGAAGTGGGATTGGAACCAAAACCATGGATTTGCCCTTGATGTGACTTTTACAACATCCCATCCTTCAGGGGTTACCACGAAGGTTGGGGTCTACGGGGGGGGCCTTTACTGGGGCAGCAGGTGATACGGTAGTGAGAGAAATGATCTCAGGATCGACGGACCTGGGTTCGAATCCCACCTCGGTGCTGTAGTATCATTAATTCGAAGAGACAGTCTGCGCTAGCTTGTTCTCTGGCGGCTCTGCTGACCTCATTATGTTAGACATCTGTGTTAAAGAAGAAATAATCCACGGCACAGCTGCGTGTCACACACTCGGAGGGAAGACGAGCGGAAAATGGGGCAAAACTTCTTCCAGCTTCGATTAAAAAGTTTCCTCCTGCACTTTCATTTCAAAATGCATTTCAGCTATTCGGATACGATTCTAAGATGTGGGGTTCTGGGAGACAAACAGACACATAATAGTTGTAATTGCTTTGAAAGTGGGTGGATGGCGCAGGTGGGAGGTTACGCGCAGTTAAAAGGCAGCGGAAGCTGTGGACGTCGTGTGCGGCCTACGCAAACACGCCACCCCCCCGGGAAACGGCAGAACTGAGCCGCTGGAACCCGGGTGGTCTCCTCAGACTGGATCACTTTAAAACTGAGAATGTCCTATGTCTGACCAGCAGGTGGCGCAGTGGTTGAAGGCTCGCCTAACTACCCTCGATCGCGGTCTTGTTACAGTAAGAATTACCCAGCGGTTTAAATAGGCAGGTAAATCTCTGTAAGTCACTTTGGAGAAAAAGGGTCCGATTAAAGCTTAATTACGGCCCCCCCACGGATTCCTTTATTTTGCGAGGAGCCGGATGCAGGCGTCCGTCTCGGTGGGCGCGGGGAACACGGGCGCTTTAACGGAAAAGACGGCCGCAAGACCCGCTTGCTCCTTCCCGCCAGCTGCCCTCGATATTTTATTAACCTCAAAGAGCTCATTTTGCAGAGGGGGTCTGAAGGTAGAAAAACGTCGTGCGCCTAATTGCCTGCAGCTCAGAGGAGCAAATGTAGCGGAAAACGACAAGATCATTGGATCCGGAGGGTCGAAGACGAGCGGAGAGGCGACGGGAAAAAAAAGATTTAAAAAAAACGGGAATTAACAGGAAAAGCTGCATTTTACACGGCGCTCGCGGAGGAATCCCCAGATCTCAACCCAACAGCCTGTAGCGGCTCTCCGAGTGTAGAACGCAAAAGCCGTTTACATTTAAACCTCTATCTGACACTTTTCCGCGGCGCCACTTGCACTGTGTGCACCAGACACGCGCCCATCTACCCGTTTACACAGCTGGGTTTTTTCTTACTGCGTCAGATTGCAGCGAACGCCTCGATCGAGGCCTCTACAGCAGGAGGTGGGATCTGAACCCGGCTCCTTCACCTTCCAGGACGGGAGTGCTAATGACGACGCCCCCATCCGCCCCCCCCAGAACTCGAGTCTCAGCCGTACGGGACGTGCGTGGTTCTCTTACCCTAAACATGTTAAATTCAATAAATCCCTGATATTCTTTTAATAACAGGAAAAGCCGGAGGCTTAAATAACTTTGTTTCCTTTTCGCTGAGCCTCCAATATCGTATTTCTGAGTTTCAACCTTTTTTTTTTAATAACCTCATCCCCCCCAGGAGCGAATCTACTTTTCGCTGCGTGCTCTCGGCTCGGCGGCGTCGGGCTGCTAACGGCTTCCACATGCGGCCGCGGCGGGAAGCGAAGACGGGGGAAGAAGAAGAAGAAGAAGAAGAAGAAGAAAAACATTTACATGAGTTATCTCGCAAATCAATTTCACACAGTTATTTACAAAGAGAACACATTAAAAACCAATTCACAGACAAGATTGTTATCCTCAAGACAAATATACACCATTCATTCAATTAGCAACGAAGTTCTGGCAGCGCACGCACACGCGCACACACACACACACACACACACACACACACACACGACGTCAGTCCGTCACTGTAAAAACGCACTGCAAAGCATTAACGCAAAAATAAAAGTGCACGACTACGTTAATAAACGCGAGTGTTCAGCAAAAGAATTACAGTTGTCAGCACAGTTATTAAAAGTGAGCAAGAAACAAAAATCAAAAATGCTAATCTAGTTTTTTTCCGCCGCCGACCAGCAGCGAGGAAACAGGCCCGTCGTGCCGGAACAGTCACACTGTGCTAAGTGGACTTTGCCGCGAATATGCTAATTTGCAGTCGGGCGCCACCGTGTCCCCGTCCTGGTCACACGACCAGCGGAGGAGGACAAACAAGGCTGGACAGCCCGGCGTGTCCTTACTGTCCTTTCCTGTCCTGGGCTTGGTGGAAAATCAATGTCCACGACAACTGTGAACATGTATTTTATTTTTTCACAGCGCTGCTGTCGGGTCCTTGGACGCTGCGTCGGGGTCGGGGCCTTTGGCTCCATTGTGGCGTCCCCAGTCCCGGCTCATCCATCCTCCGTCCCCCCGGCCACAGCCCCCAGGCCCTGCGTTTATCTAATTTATTCAATTTGTCGAAGTGGTCCTGAGCGCCGTTTACCCACCTAGACAGCAGACGGCGGCGAAGAGCAGGAGAACCGGAGTGTGGGACCACTTAGCTCGACTGGTCCACAGAGAGAAATGCTGCACTTGTTTGCGGGAGAAACCGGTCACCAATCAGCGCTGAAGAGGAGCCAAATTCTCATATTTGGCTTTGTTAAATCATTTTAAATCGCAATGCAGCTCAAAGTTAAAAAGTAAACTGGATTAAAATTTTATCACAGCTATATCTGCTACTTTTGCAGAACCTAATCGGCACTTTTGAGCCGTCATGACCGACTGCCCCTGAGGACAGTTCCCCAGTTGACCAGTAGGGGTCCTCGCAGGGAGCCAGCCCCCACACGGCTGCCTCTGCCAAAGATGACCTTCCTAGCCTGCCTGTTTCAAGCGAGCTCTGCTACTCTGCGGTCTTCCGTCCCCTCAGCCCCGCGCTTCTGGTGTGTAAAAAAACACCTCCTCGTTCCCACAATCCTTTTCTCTCCAAGTCTCTGATCATCATGTTCCAGAATCTACCGCAGCCACAGACCACTAGTGGTTCTGTGCAGCACTTATCCACTATTCTCACAAATCCGGCGCTGCCGGGTCGCCGGGACAGTAACCAGGAGGGTCGAAGTGACTTTGGAGCTACAAACAAAATGAGTTACAAACTTCACCCAGATTCACTATTATTTCCGGTCCTTTATGACTCAAAACTGTGCGAAACCCCCCTCCCTGGTGCCCGATCCCGTTTGAGGGCCAACAGCTGGAGGCGTGCGGAGGGCTGACAAACAGCCCCGTCGTTCGGGCGACGTCGGCAGCGCCAAAAAACATCCATCCAGCTCCGGACACCCAGAGCAGGCGAAACGCGACACAAGTCAAAACACAATATCAATCTCTCCCTCCTCTGAGGAAAATACGCGTGTTTGCAAATAGAAACGCGGCCGTTATTAATGCGCTCGTGCCGGGGATCACGGGCAGAGCCGACAAGGTGCCCGGCCCCCCGTGGTCCGGCCGATTTGCATATCCCCCCGCTCTGTGATGTCCGTGACGTTTGGGACCTTGCACGCAATTTTATTCGATGAACCTCGCGATTCTTCTCAGGAGCACAAAACTGACCCGGTCCCACCTGCGCCGAGGGACTGAACCCACACGTACACCTCGGTTCCGCTGCTAGTGGGGGCCGGAAACACCGACCCCCCTGCTGCAGTGTCCTGATTCGAGGACCAGTAAAAATTACCCCGCTGTATAAATCCTTTGGTGGTTTTAGTACAAAACTGCGTCACCACAGCCGCAAAAGTGAAAAGACAGGATAAAATGAAGTCAGTTTTGCTCGTACTTCAAATTCCAGGGAAGCAAATAGCAAAAATCCTCCCCATCCCTTAGTTTCTTTTTCTCCTCAATATTGCTGGATTCTTTCTTACTTTCCAGGACAGCAGACGTGCTGTGACGGCTTGACCTGCGTGAATCCCCCTCCGAACGGTCGTCTGTGTCGACCCCCGGTGGGGCAGCCGACTCAGAGTCCCTCCTTAAACGTGCTTTCGCCTAATCGGGCGGTGATGTTCGGAGCCCCGGCACGTCTCGCGCGTGGACTCGGCAAACTCGCTGACTCAGCAAACTCGACTTTACCGACATTTGAGAAGGAGTTTCAGCCGCGTCTTCTGAAAGTTGCACAGACCCCCCCCCCCCCCCCCCCCCCTCCCCCCCACCACCTCGGCAGCTGCAGAGCACCGGCCNACCCCCCCCCCCCCCCCTTAAAAAAAACGTGCCAAATGCCTGACCTTAACGGAGATGGAGTTCCCCTCGTGTTTATATCCCCGAGGTGGCGGGACCCCTCCAATCCTTTAAACTGACACTCCTGCCTCCTGGGCTGCCGTCCGCAAGAGCCGCGCTTCTCATTAGTACAGAAAACAAAGTGATCCCTGTTTACAGATTAACATTTACATCTTTCTGCCCCCCAAAGGCTCTCAGATGTTACTCCTTCCGATGCAAAATACACGAGAACATAATCGAATTTAGGAGGACTTGTTTCAAATTCAAATTCCACACGTTTCAAAATACACTGCCGAACACGACCCTCGAAAGCGACCCTATAATCACACGTGTACAGCTGAGGATACAGAAATACCACCTCGATATGCTGAGGAGGCCGCGGTAACAGCAGAGGATGAAGAAAAAGACGTCGGAATCCTGCTAAAAATGTCAAAACGGTGGAGAAAAACCCGACAGAGTAAATCTCAAAACTAACATGTTGACATCTGGAACAGCTGGGAACTTCGGTGTTGGTGGGAAGGAATCAGAAGCCGCTGACAGAGTCTGACTCCTGGGGATCAATAAGCGACGACGGGGGGTCCGGGAGTCAAAAGACGCAGTGGAGATGGGCGCTTGATGGAGCAGAAGATCTGGAGAAGGTCCACACATGTGCCGATGGGTTCAGGAGAAACGGGGACTCCTCTGGAGGTCGGTGCCGGTCCAGGGCCAGCCGAGGAAAAGATCAAATTTTCTTGTCGTATTTTGGGCACCAGCACCAGCCGGATGGGCGGGCTCATCCACGGCGATACCGGACGCACCCCTTTCGCCACTGAGGACACAAATGGCGCCCGGAAGTTTGGTCTGTGACCTGCTAAACAACTGCCGGTTTAAAACCCGCCCAGGAGGACGGTCACTGCAGCTCGGTCGACGCTCTTCACCGACGGGCCCGTGTTGCCGAAGGATTAAATTCGATGCTTTTCGTGAAACGGAAGTCGGCGTGACAGCGTGGGGTCGATGCTGAAGAAGACACTCGAAAGCGACGCGTAGGCAGAGCGAACGACGCCGTTCAGACGTCACAGGCCGGTTTTGACCCCCCGCCACAGGGCCACTCGGCTCTCATGAGGCCGCGGGCGCACGACACCAAACGGACGGTGCGACCTTGAGCCGGGCGCCGCGCGGAAGCGCCTTTTCTGACCGTTTGCGAGGAACTGGCGCGGCTGCAGCTCATCTCACACCAGGCAGCCTTTGTTCAGCAGCACAGACCCATTAACAGGCTGTCGCCTCTTTAAATATGCAGACATTAAGGGCGTTACATCAGTATTTTTTTAAAATCCAGAACTTTTTTATCTTCAAAAATGACCGTCAAGCACCTTTTCTAGTCTGAATGCCCCCAGTTTCTAGCTGAGTGGTGCGGTCAGGCTGAGGACAGGCCTCCGAGGGGCGCTGTGGAGCTCAGTGTCCAGCTGTGGGGACGTGGACCTACAGGACACACCCTGGGCTGGAGCTCACGCCTCACCAGTGATGACAAACCGTCGCCGTGAGGACCGAGGGACGTCGGATGTTGGGAGTGTGTTTAAAATTTGTAAAAGCAAGCATGCGTGCACACACACACACACACACACACACACACAAACCACCTTGCTGATGGAGAGGGAGAAAGACTCAGGCCGCGCTGGGGGGCTCGCAGAAGGAGTGCGCAGCACCGGACAAATGACATGTCTGCATGCGTGGCGTGCGTCACCGTCAAGAATTGAACGCCCCCCTTAAAGGAGAGAGGACAGCGGCTCCCCGCTCTGCTCTGACCTTGGAACCTCCTTCAGGTGTGTGATCTGAATGCTCCTACATCAATAAGAGGGCCGGGGTGACGGTGCCGGAAGTGGTGCGGCCGCAGCTGGTGCTTCCCGCTCCCCGCGAGGGTCCTGCCTCACCGACGCGTTTGGGCAACAGACGAGAGGGGCGGACGCGGTGGCAGCGGGGGGGGGGTTACTAATAGTGTTTAATGGTCACGACGGCGCCTCACAAACCACCACCCTGAACCGCACTTCTTCCCGACCCGGTGCGTCACCATGGTAACGTAATATTGCGGGAAAATAATTTTACTAACAATTTTACCGACGACCCTTTAATTCCCTAACTTTTCATCACGTGGCCGCTGAGCGCTATTTCCCGTTCTTTTCTTATATGTACGTGTTTCTGTAGTTTGTGGAGATTTTTCTAGAAACTGTAGGGCAGGAGGGGCGCGCTGCTGCAGGTCGGCGAAAGGCCCCACTGTCTGTCCGCCTGTCCTGCAGGGGGTCGGTCTGCCCACGAAGCACTGGGACGCCTCTCACCACCTCTGTAGACGTCGGTGGCGGATTTGAGGGCCGACTGACTGAGAAGCGATCGACACGGAGGGAGTAAAGCCCCTCGGCGGGAAGAAGGGCTGGGCGAGCGCCGCAGGCCCGGACACACGCCCACGTCAAAGGACCGCAGGGGACGGTTGTCGGAGTCGGACAATAAGTCAGCGCCGACGTCGCCTGCCTAAGTCGCGCATTTGCACGTTTCCGTCCGACAAACGGGGCAGGAGGGTGGGCGGCGGTCAAGGCGTCGAACGCAGGTGCTGCAGGACCACCGAAGTCCAGGCCGAGCCGTGGTGACCTGAGAAACAACACCGTCTGAGCTGAGAAGGGCACCGGTGTCTCGCTCGCTCTCACACACACACACACACACACACACACACACACACACACACACACACACACCCCGGGGTGGGAGGCGGTGGTGCTTGGCAACACTTAATTAGTTAATCCCCCTAATTCCGGCAGCTGGTCCTGCTCAGGGATTTAATGAGCGACTCTAACACATTTCCCCGCTTTCCCGCTATTTCAGAGGGAAAGATGTAAAACTGGGTAAAACGCGGTGAAGGTGACTGCAGTTCCAGGCTTTCAGGCACTTCCAGGGGCCACGCAGGAACGGGTGAGCAGCAACGTGGGCACCGCAATCTCAGCGGTACCTCGACCACCCCATTTTTACACACCTCAGCCGCGAGGCCGCGCGGCGCCGACTGTTCGCCTTTATGAGCAACGAGAGCCGAGCGAAGCGCCCTTTTCAAACCCGGCGCCCCGACGATAGTTTCGGCTTATGGGCCAATTTGCAGAAACGCATTACGATTCTAATTATTCTTCACTTTATTTTATACACGAAATTGTTATTCGTTGTTGTTCAATCTGTTTTAATGTGCTACACAACCTTTCCTGGATCGTCCTGGGCATCATTGGGGGTGATTTCGGAGAGACGGCGGGACGGTCATTTCCCATAAGAAATAAGGGAATATTTATATTTATCAGTCACAGGTTAAAAAGAGATGAGCGTAGTTTATCAGCTGATGGTGTGTTTGGATAACTGTGTGTGTGTGTGTGTGTGTGTGTGTGTGTAAACTGATTTCTTTGTCCTTGGTCCATCCTCCTGGGATTCATCCTGGTGTTTACGGCCCAGGGCTCAGAACAATATATAACCTCCAGCACCTGAAGGATCGACTCTCACGAGCAAAGAGCTCCTCGACCCTGAGGAGAAACACCGAGCTGAGGGGAATGATTCACTGTGAGCGACTGGAGCTTCATCCTGCTCCTCACAGAGCGACAAGTGAGGCCTTTGCTGGTGACTGAGTGAGTCATCGCTGAGATCTCCAGGTGGGGATGAGAGGCCGACCCCACAGCACGGCCACTGACTCCGCTCCGCCGCCGATCATCGTTCGGTGGCGACACATCGGAAGCGTGTCGGTTCTCGTCTTTGGCTCCATTGTGGTGGGATGAAGTCCCTCTGTCCCTCAGGGCGGCTGAATCCCTCCCAGCATCCAACAAGGGTCTCAAACCCATCTCCTTCAGAGCCGTTTCTCTCTCGATCTACTCACAGCTACATAGTTGTGTCTGACACCGTCAACTTATCTATTTTCTGCTTTAACATCACACCGAACCAACTGACCTGCGGCGCTGCTGAGGCAAAACCGTCTGGACCGTGCCAGCGGGAACAGGGCTGGCTTTTGGACTTTTTATAGACAAAATCCAGCCCGAAAGGGGATGCAACAAATTACGCTTATTTGCCTCGACCAGTTTCTGCCGGTGTGATTAGGACCCCAGATGCGGGAAGTTCTCAGGAAGTTCTCGGTGGCTTCGAGCCGCAGCTGAGCCCGAGTTACACAACCCACCCCGACTTCCTGCACATGTAGATCCGGCTCCTACTTTACCACCAAAAGGAGAGCGCCCTGCTCCTCGGGCAACTTCGCCCGGCACTCTGCTGGGGGACAGATGCTCCATTAACGCGGTAACAAGGAGTCGAGGGCCACGTCAGTCTCCGCCAGGCGGAAACGGGGTCCGTGCCAGAAGAAGAGAGGTGAACGGGGGCACCGTGGAAATTCAAGCATCGTCTGTACTGGCTGTGGGCCTCAGGGTGCGTCTGTGTGCTTTGACCTCAGAGTCGCTCAACTAACCCCCCGTAACGCTGGGGTCCCTGCTGGAGATTTCGTGCAGAATAACAAGTATTTATCACACTGCACAGGTGACAAGTCCCCCCCCAGCGCCGTGTCCATCTCAAACATGGCTCATCATGAGCAGGACATGAAAAGGGACATTCAAGGAGTTGGAGCCAAAGCACGGGGCATAATCCGTAATACGCAAGGTGGGCCAGCAGGTGGCACAGCGGTTAGAGCCTCATGGTGGAAGCGCCTGAGTTTGAATCCCAGGACCACGAGGGTAAAGCACTTAACCTACCGTAAAAATCTCCCAACTGTACAAATGGATAAATTATTTTAAACAGTTTGGTCTACAAGCCTCACTTTTAAGTCACTCTGGAGAAAAGAGTCCGGATAAATGAATAAACAATAGTCATTTTGAGCCTGAATAGTCATAAAATGCTACAGCGCTGAGGCTTTTTACACACAAACTACAAAGGAATAAATGTTGGAACAGTTTTTGTGTGTGTGTGTGTGTGTGTGTGTGTGTGTGTGCGGATTCGGATGCATTCGGATGTCATTCTTTCCACCGCGATCCGAAATGCATCTGAAACGTGCTTCATTTCATCACCCTAATGAGATGCTTAAATCGAACATCAAAACAGAAATGAGGAGCGACGACGTTCCTGTTCGACCCCTCTTTCGACGGCGAGCCGCAACGGAGCCCGCAGACACCCGGAGCGCGACACTTCTCGCCGCCCGCGACAGAACAGCTCGGCGCCGTGTACAAGTAAACAAGTCAAATAACAAGCAAACAGACAAGTAAAACGAGGTAAAAACTGCTGCTCTGCACCTTGTCCTCACACTGCAGGCTTCAGCGTTTGCCGCACATTTACTCCGGTACCTCGGTCGGTTTTACAGCAGGAGCGGGGATTTGAACCCGAGTCATTCGAAATTAGAGTGTGGGGGGGTGGGGGGGTTCGCCAGATAACTAGCAGCCGCTATTTTCCCGCAGGGCTGTAACGTGACAGAAGACCACCTGGCCTAAATGTCCCAGAATGCAGTGCAGGTGCGCGGGGCCGGCACCGAGGCAGCTGGACAGGGAGACGTGAGCCGTGCCAAACTATGGTGACATGTGTTGTTAATGCGGGTTGGGCTGCGGGGTCCCGACAGTGCAGTGGCCTCTTGTCTGAGGGACCTGGCAGCGGTCGGGGTCAGTGGGGGTCAGAGGGGTCAGCTGTCACTGACACGTCTGAGCTGCACGTCGGAGTCACGACCCAAACTACGAGACGGTCTGCTCTGGTTGGAGTAATAAACCACAACAACCGGGCTGTTTCGCCATCGTGGTCCACAGGGGGGCAGAGCAACTAAAAACACTACAGTTACAGCTGTTATTCCCACTGTCAACAGGGGGCGTTCAAATAAAAGTACTTATCCAAAATATTTACTTGAATTAAAGTGAAAAAGCGTTTCGAAAAAAAGAAACCCAAGTACGGAGATGCTTTGATTTTCGTGAAGCTTTTTAATGTTCTGGATCATCAGCAATGCTGGCAGCTTCACTTTAAACGTGAGAAGATGCGGCCGAAAGAGAAACGTTCATTCCCACATTTCACCTCCATTTAGAAACTTCTGGAACCCCAACATCCAAAGATGATGCATCGCCGTCGTCTGAAGCGGCCTGCAGAAGCTGCGGTCTGGAACCGACCCGCTTCTGGAGTCCTTTATCTCGTATTTTTCTCCACAGCAACTTACAGCGGTGCTCACACCGATTTACCCCTTTAAACACCCGGGTCATTTTCACCGTGTCACTTGCAGGGTAAGAACCTCGATCAGAGGTTCTGTGGCGGGCGGTGGGATTTGACCCCACACTGTTGGAATGCCAGGCTACAGTTTTAACCGTTGCAGGTGTCATTGGAATATAGATTCAGACTCCGTACCGCGGTACAGCACAGTAAAGAAAAGCGGGTGAAAAACCCCTTAAAGGCACCGTTTCGAAGCGGGAATCAATTACGCTTGATACGCTGTCACAGAAAGTCAACTGTTTTTGGCAACATTTCACTTTAATTAGACCCTCGGTGGCTGCGGCACCACGAGGGACCGTGTCTCCCAGCACCCCCCTCTGTGACCCCTGACCCCGGGGGAACACCCAACCCCTCCAGGGGAGGCAAGCAAACAAACAAAAAAACTCAAATCCCCATCTGAAGAATCGCGGCAAAACATACGGACACACGGTTAGTTTCACCTCCTTGCTCGCTGATGGACGATGGGAATGGGTGACTGGCCTCAGGGTCCCGAACCCACGACCCTAGGGTACCCCCCAGGGTAAAGTTGATTACCTAACAGTGTAAGCTGCCTTCGATTTACCCACCACGTCAGACTGGGGTAAATACCTTGATCAACGGTGCTGCCGCACGATTCGGGAGCCGAACCTGGTTTGTTCGACTGCAAAGTGCGACTGTAACCGCTACGCCACCTGCTGCCCCAAAGGATGAAGATAAAAGTAGAACAGACTGGCAACCATAGCAGTTTAACCAGCAGCCAGCTAGTTAATCACTCACCTTACCAGGCATTTCAGGTGGAGTCTAGTCCAACTCTGGTGACGCTTCTCAGATTTTCTAAATAATCACAGATATTAAGAGAAAAACCGACGGCGAGCGCATCACCCCCCCGCCCCCGGCTAGCAGTCTGCGGTGCAGAGGAGCCCCATGTCGCTTCTGCACCTGAAGGTGTGGGGTTCTGGCCCTGGGTGCTCGGAAGGGCTCTGGGGAGGGGACATCACGTTTTTTAATAGCAGCGTGTTACTGCGGAAGGTGTGAATTACAGTAAAGACAAAATGCAGCTGACACACACACACACACACACACACACACACACACACACTCAGCTTCAGAAAAATTTGACCGCCAAATGATTAAATCACGTAATGCTTGGAAGCAGCAGCAGGAGGGACTGTGGATTTGGCAGAGTCCTCAATAAAAAAACAGAAGAGTTCAAGGAGGTCAAAGGTCAAGCCCGGTGTATTTAAAGAAAGCAGAAATAGGACGGCATCACTGGAGGGGGCAGGTGGCATAGTGGTCAGAGCCGTCACCTTGCAGCAGGTTCTGATGACGCGTCCACTTTACCCTCGATCGGTGTACTTACCCTGAACCGACACGGTAAAAATCACTCTGCTGCATGAAGACGTAAATCAGTGCAGGTGGGTTAGGGCACAAACCTCACATTATAAGATGCCATGAAGGATAAGAAAGGAGGCAGATAAAATGATGTAATACAGATACAGCTATAGACCTGAGACCCCGACACGGCGGTCCACGACGAGGCCTGGTCTCTGGCCGCCCTGCGCTTGACCTCTCTGACACACAGTCCCACGGTGCGTAACACCGCGCAAGCACACCCTCCTGATGCTGCACTCTGCCAAAAGGTTGCGCTCACAGTCGAAGGACGTTGTTGAACGGCTCCTTGGATCTCGGGGGAGGGGGGGCGGACCCCCGTGTGCTTCCTGGGGTCTTATTTTCACTGAAGAACCAAAGCGCATTTCAATTAGTGCTGCTTTTCAAAGTGTGCAGCTGTGCTGGAGATCGGCCTGGTGGAGCCTCACACACACACACACACACACACACACACACACACACACACACACACTCACTACGCCACACAGTTGATTTATTAATGTCTATTCTGAAAAAACACCTGTTTTTACCCTCCGAGCCAACAGACGGCAGTAAAGACCCCTTGACCGACCTGAGAGTGTGGCTCTATGGGCTTTAATTCGCTTCCACGGTGTTTACAGCTCTGTCTCCTGTCACCTGCCAGCTTCGAGCGGGAGTTTGCGGGGAACATATTTCTGTTTCCAGTTATTACCAATTACTCTTCATTTCACTGTTGCTCAGTTAATAAAGTTAAATAAAAAAACACTTAAAAAGTCAAGTATTCCAAACTGTATTACAGCCACATTCAAGATCACTGAGCAAACGGACCCAGCAAATAAACAGATGTCTGCATTATTAACCTTTCGTCGAACGTGACTTGGTGGTAAAAGTGACTTTGGAATAATGATGAAAATGAGCTGCAGACAGATGTTTTTGTAAGACGAGATTCCACCATATTGCCGACTTATTGTTTTGACCGCCGTGTTATTATCTCCCTCTCCTTCCGCTCGGCCGATTCCACACGGCGCCGCCCGGCCCGATCGGGGTAACGTTACCGCTGCGTTGTCACGGAAGGTGCGTCAACGGGAGCTCCTGATCGACCGCGTCCCCCGCCCTGAAGGATGACCGCGGCGACGATCACGCGGACGTCTTCTTACTGGAACGAAGGGCCGAGTCGATGAGATCGAAAGCCTTTCCGGGAAAAAGAGCATCGTATCTCCCCCCAAATGAAGAAACCGGTTTGTTCAATGTCCTGCGTGATCAATGAAGGATCTATCTGTCCATCTGTCTGCTCGCCTGCCTATAATTCTGTCTGTCCGATTGAAATCTTGTCCACCGTCACTATTCTGTGCAAAAACGGAGACCCGACAAGGGCGAGGGCGGCACGCGGGGAGGAGGACCTCGCGGACACCAGAGCCGAGGAGCTGGAGGAGGAGGGCGTGACAGGAAAAGGGAGGGAAACGGGTGAAAGTCGCACTGCGCTGCCGCGGAGACGACGCTCCAAACAAACGGGGCACGAATGTGTTTTTTTAGCCTTATTGCGGGAAGCGCGCCGAAAGACGGTGGAGTCGCGGGGTCACGTGAGGTTAGCTGGGGAGGCCGCGATGCCGGCACCCTCTCCCTCGAGTCAGCTGTACTGCAGAGGCAACTTTTCTAAATTCGTCTTTGACGCCAGAACCTTCTGGTTCCCGAGGCTCCTCGTTCAACACCAGCGCTCGTAAATGGAGGTTTACCCTGTGCTGCTGGCCTTTGGGATCAGGGCCTCGAACCCCTCTGGCTGGCTGCTTCTGCTCGGATACTACAAGAACCTGCACTGCTTTCTCAGCAAGCGTGGGGCCACCGTCATTTAACCCACTTCCACAACGTCTACATCTCGCGTCTGCGTCAGCGATCGGCGAGACGAGAGACACGTCAGCAACCGGCGCCGAACGGGAGTCGAAGACGACTTTTTAAAATTTGTAGCCGTTTCAAGCGAACCTTAATTTCAGTGGTTGAAAATAATTATATTAAAAACGTACGTATCATAGCTACACGCACGTAGATGTTTAAAATGGACTTTACAGGACTTAAGCACAACTAAGGGACGTCTGCGTCGTCAGCGACCGAGCCTTACTGGTTCCAGCCGTCCGCGGGTGGTGCGGAGGGTCCGAAGAGCGAGCGGCTTCTTCCGTCTCCCCTCTTCGCTGAAGCCGCGAGTCACAGAGTTCACGCCGAGCCAGACGGAACTGGCTGGCGATTGATTCCACCCCCGAATGCAAATCAATACTTGCCCACAGCGCGCGCCAAGAGTGGATATATAAACACTTACAGCAAGACTAACAAACAGAATCGTATTTCTTGTCACGCAGGACAGTTCCTCCAGCAGCGCGTTCATCACGGCGGCGGCCGGAACACCCAGGCGCTTCTGCATACAATATTTATCATCGATTATTATTATTATTATTATCACCCTTCATTTCCATTGTTACATTAATGAATCTCCTTCACCGCGATTCACCCGCCTGCGCGATTCTCGCCGCTCCGTCCAGGGCGAGACGAACGCGGACCTGGGCCGGCAACGGCTCCGCCCGCACGGGGGGCCAACTGGAGGCGTGCGGCACCGGGGGCAGGTGCTTTCTCGCAGCTCGCCAATAAACCGAGCTTCTCAATTATTCATAACAGCAACGCCGTAAACCGCCTAGTCTGACCTGTCCCATAATGCACTGCTGCTGTGTGTGCAAATAATCAGGCGTGGAACCACACGTCCACCTGCGGTGAGGAGTGTGTTTAGGGGATCCGCCAGGTGTGTCTGTCGGTCTAACCTGTGTGTGTGTGTGTGTGTGTGTGTGTGTGTGTGTGTGTGTGTTCCCACCGTGGGTAACAGAAAACTTGTTCAAAAGCCAAAGCATCTTTCTGCCGAAAATGTCGCTTGTACGTTAAACACAGGAGCAACGCACCCACGACGCAGCCGCAGCTTCCGCCCACAGTGCACCTGACACACCGCTTGCCCCCCATGGACACCCACAGGGACACAGCCGGGAGGGGCATTTTGTTTTCACCCGTTTTAGTCACCCAAAAATGCCACTGTGACTCCTCTTCTGCTCAGGTGCTGGTTTCTTCTTGTTGTTTGTGCTCTCGGTGGAATTTCAGCTTCTTGAATCGCAGGACTTGTGTTTTTTTCAAACTAGTCAGTGACACTATTTATTTATCTTCTGAAGAGTAAAATTTGGGGGGGGGGGGGCTCTCCTAAAGGTGCTCTGTAAGAGGACGTCTTCAGCTGTGCCAGGGTGCCATCACTCACTGCCGGAACTCTACCAACGCGAGGACACGTTTCCGGGGTGCGGCGGGTCTGGGGACCAGGTGCAGGTGGCATCGCAAACATCACTCATATTTATACACCTGACATTATTCTTCCAAGTGTGGGATGGGAGTCTGGGAGGGGAGGCACTCTGACCAGCGAAGGTCACCCCTGAAAACGTCCTCATCTTCACCGCCGCTTCTCTGAACGTCTGAGCCGCCCGATTGATTTATAGAACCTGCAGTCGAGTCCCAACGGTGGCGGGACACAATTTGCTGGTTACGTTGGACTAACAAGGACAGGGTAGTGTGTACCCTGTATGTCTGTAGGTCTGGACCCTGCAGGTTTGTAGGTCTGTATTTTCTAGGTCTGGACCCTGCAGGTTTGTAGGTCTGGACCCTGCAGGTTTGTAGGTCTGTATTTTCTAGGTCTGGACCCTGCAGGTTTGTAGGTCTGTATTTTCTAGGTCTGTATCCTGCAGGTTTGTAGGTCTGTATTTTGTAGGTCTGTACCCTGCAGGTTTGTAGGTCTGTATCCTGCAGGTTTGTAGGTCTGTATTTTGTAGGTCTGGACCCTGCAGGTTTGTAGGTCTGTATTTTGTAGGTCTGTACCCTGCAGGTTTGTAGGTCTGTACCCTGCAGGTTTGTAGTTCTGTATTTTCTAGGTCTGTACCCTGCAGGTTTGTAGGTCTGTACCCTGTGGGTTTGTAGGTCTGTACCCTGCAGGTTTGTAGGTCTGTATTTTGTAGGTCTGTACCCTGCAGGTTTGTAGGTCTGTATTTTGTAGGTCTGTACCCTGCGGGTTTGTAGGTCTATATTTTCTAGGTCTGGACCCTGCGGGTTTGTAGGTCTGTACCCTGCAGGTTTGTAAATCTGTATTTTCTATGTCTGGACCCTGCGGGTTTGTAGGTCTGTACCTTGCAGGTTTGTATATCTGTATTTTCTAGGTCTGGACCCTGCGGGTTTGTAGGTCTGTACCCTGCAGGTTTGTAGGTCTGTATTTTGTAGGTCTGGACCCTGCAGGTTTGTAGGTCTGTACCCTGCGGGTTTGTAGGTCTGTACCCTGCAGGTTTGTAGGTCTGTATTTTGTAGGTCTGGACCCTGCAGGTTTGTAGGTCTGTACCATGTACATCTGTGAACACAGAGACTGTCCAACACGGACGGACTGCGGGAAAGATGAGGTCTAATGGACAGGGACAGACGGCCGACAGACGACTCGCTCAGCTCACTCGCTGATCCCGGAGGACCTGTCCTGTCCGCGGCGGCTCTCTGTGAGCGAGCGGCGTGTGTGTGCTGGGGGGGTCACTGTCCTGCCTGAAACTTGTGGGCAGGGGCAGATTTAGAACAGCAGCCAGGGCCATTCTCCTGTCCTGCTGCCGGCGCTCACAAACGTCTCACAGCCGACTTGAAAACGAGGCCAAGGAGAAGACAACCCCACCCCCCACGTCCAGCTGCTGACCGCCTCCTGCAAAGTCCTTCGTCCACCTCCAGAGCCCCTTCCTACGCACCCGGGGGCCGACGCGCCGCAGCTTTCTGTCCGGCCGCTTGGATGAGGCTCTGGGGGTCTGGCTCCATTATCCAGCCATTACGCGCTAATCGATCCAGTGGGGAATCGTCCCATTTTACACTATAAAATAAATTAACAGGTCGGTTGTGGGGCGGCGGCGGGGTGCAGCGTGATGACGCTCCGATGCCCTTTTCGGGGATGGGTTCGAATCCAGCTCAGTCTGTGTGGGTTTCGTCCAGATGCTCTGGTTTTCTCCTACGGACCGCTGTGATACGGACAAGCGGTTAAAGATAATGGACGGATGATCCTTGTTATTTCCGGACGTTGGGAGGGCAGAGGGCAGCTCTGGCCGATGTGTTTTTGCCATTTTTTTAATATCATTCAAAGTCTATTCTTTTCGTTTATTTTTAGAAGTTTCTATTTTTTAAACAAACCCGTCTCTCTACAGACGTCCCGGCGTTCCGTGTCGGGCTGTAAACTCAGCCGCTGTATTACTGTAATTTCTTGGGTCGGGTGCCAAGCGTTGCAGTGTGTCGCCCCCCCCAGTGCCGGGTTGGAACCGGTTACCTACAGCAAGAGGATGAACCGGCTCTCATAACAGGTCTAAATCTACCCCCAAAACAAGGACGTGAACATTGGAGTGTGACGGACAAGAGCAGAAAACAGATGGAAACGTGGTCACCGGCGTTGTTGCTCAGGGCCATCAAGTTGTCCAACCCTTGTTGACAACATATATGGGGTCCATCCAGAAAGTTCTGTCCTTAGTGTTGAAAGGGGTCCATTGTCACTGTGGTTGAGTCCATCCATCTGGGTGCTGCTCGCCCCCTTCTGTTTCCACCAAGTTCTCCCATCGTCACCGTCATGACGTTCCCAAAGGCCGATAACCTCAGCCTCATCGTCTGTGCTTCAAATGAGAGTTCTGTATGGACTCGATCCATCGTCCATCCGGTTGTCCAAGGTGTCCTTAAAGGTCTCCTAAAAAATCTCAGTTCGGAAGAGTCCACGTTTCTCCCGTCCTGCTTCCTCACCAATATATATGGCTCAGTTTCTTCTACTTCAAGAATCACCAGTAAAGGCCAGTTAACCTCTTTGACTCCAACACGTCTCTTCAAGGACAGATGAGCCACGAGTCTGGACACTCGGTCAGAACCGGGTCCTACAGTGGCAGCAGCGGACGCTGGGTGACCCCCCACTGTGGGAATGTGCCACAACCCAGAAGTTGGACCCAGGAGTGGGACAAACTGCCTTTTAACACCGTTTGGGTTTCATTCCGGGCAACCAGTCACTTTTCTGCTAGTAAATCGCTTCAAACATTGAAATGAAGTGATTTTGTAAACAATTTTTATTCCACTTCTCCATGTTTTTTAAATTCTGAAAAATGTTTTTAAACAATAGTATTGTGACCCCCCCTGGAGCACGGGAGGCAACCCGCTCCCTAAGTGGCCTTGCAGACACTGCAGCGAATTGGGGGAGGGGGGCTGTGCTCTGAGCCATGGGAGGAAGGGGGGCATTTTATACAGAGATGTTTGTTGGGTCACACACTGCTGACCACCAGCGCTGCTTCGGAATACCAACTGCGGTCCAGACGAGCCGAACACGTCCGGAGCTAAAAGTATGACAGATGAGAGGAGGGCCTGTCAGGGACGAGCGGCTCTCCGGCACCCCCACCTGCCCCCACCCTCCGCCTGCCCCTCCACGGTCTGCAGTGTTTCTGTGCTGGAAGCCTTACAGGTGAGCCGCTCAACCACACACCTCCCTCGGCCAAAGCGTGTTTTTGCCAGGGATGGACGCCTTGCTGAAACACGGCCGTCCAACATAACTGCCATTCCTGGCTGCCGGACTGCTGCCTGTGGCGGAGGGTGTGTGTGTGTGTGTGTGTGTGTGTGTGTGTGTGTGTGTGTGTGTGTGTGGTGGGGGGGCCCTCCAGGCACAGGTCCATCAGTCTGCAGGAGGGGATCTGTCTCCATGCTGTTCTACAGGAAATGTGCCTGAAGGTGGTGGGCAGGTAGAGCAGAGAACCCCCCTTTGGCCTCCAGGCCCCTTCCTGCTTTTGGCTGCAAACACAGTGGATTTATTTGAATTTACACACATTTTCCCGGTTAGGTAATCAGAACTTTTATTTGAATTTTTCTTCACGTATCTATTTCATTAAACTTGTGTAGCCGACCGAAAGTCATTGCGGGCCGTTACCGTGTCCTGGATACAGAACCAAACCGGCAAGAAAACTAAGGCGGGGGGGGGTCTATTATCAACCATTTAAACATTGCGACTCGGTGGCAAAAGTGACTTTTCCGGGTCCGGTTGCGGTCGTGACCCGGAGCGCCAGCGGAACCGTACCTGGAGCCGCCGGACGGACACGGGGAAAAGCGGCAACGCAGCGGAACGGCAGGCGAGCGACAGACGCGGCTCACCCGTCTTTACTTACCCACAACAAATACGCACGGGTTCTCCAAGGACGGCGGCGCTTCGCTCCCGCCCCGTTGGGTTTACGGCACTCTGGAAAATTGTTATTTTGCAGCGGAGGAGAGACGTTAATCCAATAAGGTCAACAAGTTGATCAGCTTTGATCCCCTTCATTTTCAAAAGGTTAATAACGCGGGTTACAGTAAAGCAAGAATCCCAACAACGCGAGATAATACGAGCGTCTCCCAGACACATTCAAATGAGATCTATTTTTACATAATCCCTGTCACCGCCACATACAACACTCCTTGAATAATGACGGTCCAGTTTTACTGGTGAGAAGTGCTGACGACGGCTGCTTTGAGGATCGAGGTTTATGGCTTAATCCATATTAATATGGGAATCTCGGGGAAGGGAAAAAAAAGCCAAAGTGGTTATTACATTTTTCATAATCTCCATGTTCCTGCAAGCCGCAGATAGGGCACATAATTAATACCCGCGATAGATGGCCGAATGACGGACGGGCCCTCTGCTCCCCGCTTTTATTCTTCTTGTTTTATTCATCTTCTGCCCCCGTTTGTTTGAAACGGGCTCGGTCGCCGAGCGGCGGCGTGACGCTCGTCTCTACCGGAGTGGCGCGAACCGGCGTCGGCCGAGGGCATCTCCCTCCGACGGAGCGGCGGCCGGTCCCGCGGTTCCCGATTCCTAAACCTGGACCGCTCTCCGCCTGCGCTTTATCGCAGGACCGCCGGCCCACCATTAGGCTCCCCCCAATGAATTATCCTGCCCTCGCAGGCAGCGGGGGGGCTTCCAATTCCGCCCGACTCCCACCGCTGGAAACAGGAGGTGGACAGAAGGCCGGGCGGGCTTGGACTGGTTCGTAGGAACGTCGCATCTCTCGGTGAATGTGGAACTGTGGAGCAGCTTCAAGTTTTTTAAAGTATATATATGTATAAAATGAAGAGAAACGATTAAAAAATGCAGAGTCATTATTAACCACTTGTCCTGGTTTGGGTAGCGACGGTCCTGAGCTTTTCATGGCATCTTGGTGTCAGGCTAGGAGGGGTACACCCGGGATGGACACACACACACACTGAATGACAGTCATCGACCTGAAACGTGTCTGGACTGTGGGAGGAAAGGGGAGGATCAAACCGGCGACGACACGGGGAGAACAAGTAAACTCCTCAAAGACCGAGCTGGATTCAAACACACCAGAGCAGCCCAGACGCGGGGAGACGACACCGCCTGCTGCGCCACTGTGCCGCCCGCAGCACGAAAAAAGAGAGCGAAACACACAAACCAAGCAAACAAATGCGAAAAGACACGCAGAATCGAAACAGAAGGAGAGAACCCGACAACGGAAGCGCAACGAAACAGAGAACAAAAATAGCAAGGCGAACCTCGAGTGGAAAACAAACAAACAAAAAATGAAACAATGAAATACGAAGCCAGAGAACAAAACAAAAAAATCAAAACAAAAAGCTGCACGAGGGAAGTACAGACAAGTGACCGAGCGAAACGCGACAGGCAGAACGCGGCTCCGGGACGGAGAGCTGCCGTCGCCGTGCAAACGCTCCTCTGCTCGCTTCCCGTAGCGGAGCCCGGTTCCAGATGCCACAGTGAGACCTGAGGGGTCGTCGCTGAGGCCAAACACACTGACACACGGCCGCGCGACGCCTTCGCTTCCCATCTCCGCTTGTCACACCGTCGCTGCTCCTCTCGACGCACAGGATCACGCAGAATGTTCACTGGCGTCCTACGTGTTGAGCACCGGCAGACGGAAAATCTCCCTCCGGTGTAAATAAAACACACACACACACACACACACACACACACACACACACACACACACATTCACGCTATGATCTTTGCTCAAAACAACTTGTGGGTTGAGATGCTTAATCGTGAAGATGGTAAAACAGTAGAAGTGACAGAGCTCCAGAGGCGCCACCTATTCCAGGACTGACCAGAGCTGAGCTGCTGCTGAACGTGTGAAATCGGCGTATTTTTTTTAAAGATACAAACATCTCCGATTACCTGTCTGTCTGTCTGTCTGTCCGCCGAGCGGCGCTGGAGCCGAGCCACCGAGCGGCGGAAAGACGGAAAACCGGCATCGGACGAGGGCAAAAGGTCAGAAGGGAACAGCATTTCGTGGGTTTGATCTAAATCGAAATTTGTCTTTAAATTTCGGCGAGTTCCACAAAATTTCTGGCCGCAGTCGAGTCAAACGTGATCTGCTGTCCCGCCCCCCGCTCCGCCTCCACCTCGTTTCCCCTAGAAGTATATAAACCTGTGTTTCCCAACAAGCCGGTGCGAAGTATTGCCCGTGACCCACCTGAGCGTACCGAGCGGTTCTATTGCTAGTCTCTCGTGTTCGACCCCAGCCTTCGTCTGACCGCCGTTTACGTCCCTGTTTGTTACCCTGCCTGTCCCCTGACCACGACTTGGGAACTTCCCTGGACAATAAACAGCGACTCGACAACTTGTACCCGCACCCGTCTGCTTCCTGTTGCCGGCGTTACATCTGCATTTACTGTCAGTAAAGGATTAAAACACAGAGTAACAAAGTCTCGCAGAGAATGTATTTATGGTGACTTTAGGTTTTGACTAAAACTCACCAGCAAATAAATCAAGGCAATTTTTCTGCTGTCTTTTGCCCGATTAGAGTATAAATGAGCCTGGATTTATGACCAGACTACTGGTCCCAGTCACGTCGGTAAGTTGTGGAACCGCAGTGTATAAGTTTTCCACACACACACACACACACACACACACACACAAGTCCAAACTGGTTTTTTCACAGATAGCTGCATGGTCCGATGATGGGGAGGAGAAAATGACTCCCAGCGGAGCGCGTTCTCGACCAGGGAGTCGTCCCGCCGTGACAAACGTTTGTTTCTTTTGCCACGTCTGCATTTTTTCCCCACCCACAGTGGTTTCAGAGCACGAGCGCAATGCAGCGGCGTCACTGCAGGATGGATTGGAGCGGCGGGGGGACGGTGAACTGCAGACAGGCCCACGGTTTCTAAGGAGAACCTTAATGCTGAGCCAGGGATTAGATGTCAAAACACACCGGTACTGATGGATATCACCATTAATGCACTGCTATTGCACTGCTGTCACCGCGGAGAGAAAAAAGCCCATGACCAACTGGCAAATGGCAGGGAGTGGGTCATGGAAACAAGATATGAACGGATCCCCGTGACCCTGTGAACACACTTAACTTTCTAACAAGTGTGTCCCTTCCGCTGCTGGACGCGCCGCCAGAGACACTTTATTAAAGCTCTGCGGAGGCGGACGGATCCCGAGGCCACGGCGAGCCGCTGGTAAACCTGCGTGAGCACAGATTTAACCAAGTTAGATCTGAAAGCGGGGAGAGGAAAAAAAAAACAGCCGAAGAACAAGATGACAGAAAGGAGGAGGTTTCCCTGGAGGAGTAATGTGTCGCGACCATCTGGGTTCAGGACAGGGGTTCGAACGTGGTGGTTGTTTTGCACGAAGCGAAGGACGCGCCTGCCATCTGCGCAGCGCGACAGCGCAAGTTTATAATAATTCAGAGGCGGAAAAAGCGGAAACAGACAAGGCAGTCGCTGCCATTCATCCATCCTACAGCGAAACACGTACAAAAGAGCGGCGACACGTGACTGTAAACCGCGACCAGGGTCTAGGGGAGCATGAATTAAAGACAGCGATGTCCCACTGGTGCCGACGTCCGCGGATCTGTACGAACGCCTTTTTCATTTTTAACGCCCCTGGCGTCGAGAGGGTCCGGGCGCATGAAGCCTTGTCACGCCGGCCCCGGAGACGAGCGCTCCATAAATCAATCACGGGCGTGTCGGCCGACGCCTTTCACCGCGCGAACAATGGCTCCCCGGTCGGCCTGCTTCGCACGGGCATTGTGTGCCGCCGCACCGCGCGGCATATCGCCTGAGCGCAGGTTCGGGGACTCGAACCGATGCCACGCGGGGCACCGGAGGGGGGGTGCGACACCTGTCACGGGAAGCCTAGCGCCTTCCCTTCCTGGTCCGCCTCCTTGTCAGATCCTCAGCCAAGCCATTGTGTGCAGTGATTTATCGAGCGCCACAATGGAACAGTGTGGCCTGCGGGACGCCTGCTTATCGGGGCCGCCGGGCCCCCGAAGATCGCTCTGTCGGGGGGCCGCGAGGACCGGAGGACGGCCGCGTTGCGGTCGCTCTTCCGGTAGCGTCTGTGTGACACGATAACGCCGTTGCTCCCAACTTTTACTCTGTTATTTAAAAAAAAAAAATAACCGAAATCGATATTGGTCGTATTACCGCAAAACCTCACCGTTTACCGATTCATCGCGTTTTCTCCAAAGTGACACGCCAGTCGGAGCAGAAAAAGTGCATCAAAAACAGGAGAAGTGCTGTAGGTACAGATGTTAGTTTGTCCAACACCACAGTTTTTGCCAAAATTACACCGGTAACCAGTAACCGGCGCTGCTCCCTATAGAGTCGAGAGAAAATGCCGAGGTGATCCTGACGGACGATG
The DNA here is from genome assembly GCA_900497675.1 of Arapaima gigas. Taxonomy (NCBI): domain Eukaryota; kingdom Metazoa; phylum Chordata; class Actinopteri; order Osteoglossiformes; family Osteoglossidae; genus Arapaima; species Arapaima gigas. The sequence goes on along the minus strand of UFQX01000388.1, from coordinate 175,381 downwards.
CCATGCAAGTTCACATACCTGTCGGGAGGCGAGAGAAATGGCTCTGAAAGTGACGGGCTTTACACCCTCCTTGAAAGTCGAAAGGGATTCAGCAGCTTTGAGGGACAGAGGGAGCGCTTTCTATCGCACTGGGGTCAAAAGCAAGAAACTGCAGGCTTTACATTACGGACCTCTTGTGAGTGGGACCACCGAGGGGCCAGAGGTGGACGAGGACAGTGATCCCGCAGGGGAGTAATCGGATCCTTTGACCGTTTTGTTGACTGGAACCAGAGCGGCGAACTCCATAAGCCAGGGAAGAGGCCATCTAGCCATCTGTCTTGTCTGTCTGTTTGTCCACACAGGGATGGGACCCAGATGGGAGCCTTTGTCACCCCATTGAGTTGCAGAACACAGAACACAGTCCCATCCCAGTCAGGCTTTGGACTCGGGTCCCACGAGCTCCCTGTGGCAGCCTGGTCCAGCTGTTCTTTGCTTTTGCTCCACTCATTCCCCAGCATTTGGCCCCTTCCACCCTTTTAGAAAGTTTCCGGGGGGTCCGGGGGGGGTCGACCCCCCTCCCTCAGCCGAGCGTCTAAGTGGAAAAACTCAACCAGGAATCCATCGTATGTCACGGTGTCATATTTACAGCTCAGACCGGGCAGGTTAAACACCGGCCATCGATCACACGTGTGCCCTCAGGAGGACGGCCGGAGGACCCCGGCCTCCGTCTTCTGCTGTGCAGGACAACAAGCTGTATTCAGCTGGCACCTTTTTCCAAGGTGACTTACAGTTTTTAGACGCACTACAGTAATCGTTCACACACCACGGCAATGCAACACACACTCGCACACACGCTGAGCAGTTCACTGGAAACACGTGTCTTTGGACTGTGGGAAGAAAACCCATGCAGACACAGGCCAAACGTACAAGCGCCACACAGACAAAGCTGGACTCAAACCCGAGTCGAAATCTAGAGCCCAGGAGTGGGAGACGAACGAGACGTTCCTCTGTTTCACACGGCTCGGAGGGAGGATAAGTCCGCACCGATTTCCCCGTGAAACAGTGCGGAGAAGCATCTCTATAGAGATGCCTCTCTGGGAATCATAATCAAACATTTTTCATCACGGAGACAAAGTAAAAATCAATTAAAATCACTACCGCAAATTCTGCAAACTAATAGCTGCAGTTGTCGTAACAGTTTGATAATCGCGTTGTAAATCTCATCAAAGGAAAAGCGACTAATTAATCATTTTTTCCAAACACGCTTCATACGCGGAGCCCCGTGTCACCGGCGCCGTTTAATTTCATTCTGCGGTTTAAATAACACCCTCCGGCAGGGAAACATCGCGGCATCAAGTGAGGGTGAGCCCTCGGCTGAGCGAAGTGCGGCTGGGGAAGAGGTTCGAGCCCGGGGCCTTTAACCGCTACACCGCCTGGTGGCGACACATCGCAACCGCGCGTGGTGTTGCGAAAAAAAGCAACTGGGACACAAACCTCATTTACTGTCGCCGAGGCTGAAGCGCCCCGGTGCAGCAGCTGAGGAGAAAAGAGACTGAACTCACGAATTCATTATTCCAGTTCACTATTTTGCACGTGGTGTAAAAAAGGAAAACGAAACGTCACACAGGCTGCGGATCGCGCTCTTTTTCACCGCGTTATTTACTACATTCACTGCAGTGTTTCGTAACTTGATTTTCATTTAACCATTTATTCTCATTTAACTGTTTCCTTTATTCCTTATCCCAGTTATTCTTCTTGTTCCGTGTTGCGCAGTGACCCACCCTGGTTGTCCACAACAAAGCTCTTCTTTGTTTGCCGGAACCTGACGGCTTCTGCGGAATCAGTTCCTTACGGCCTCCGTAGCGCCTCAGATGAGAATTATTTCTCACGGGGGGGGTTAAAAAAGAAAAATAAAAACTCTCACAGACCCATAAAGTGACACCCAGACCCACGAAAACATCCACATAAAGACACTGCAAGAAATGACCGCGCCGGCAATATTTCACCATATCTGTGACACTAACAGCAGCCCGGCTGATGTGCTGCACACGGAGCTCCGAGTCGAGTTAATCTGCTGGTTAATGTCTCCGACACAACAGTTTATCAGTAAAAATGGCCAAAATAACAGGCAAAAATGACTCTGAATGGAGCCAAAGGGCTGCGATGTGGTGCAAAGGGTCCATATTTTCACATATCTCTGCATCGCTTTTGCATAATGCAGGACCCCATTCTGTGCCGTGGACTTCCACGCTCTTCATCTACTAGTCCCGTTTAGTCCGTCTCCAGGCAGGCTCACGGGTCCAACGGACCTTCTCGTGATGGTTGCGCAGCCATCTCGCACTGTACACCTGGAAGCAGCACACAGACAGGGGCTGCACCCCCTGCGGAGAGGCCAGTATTACTGGTGGATGATACAAGTGGAGTCTTACGACCCCGGGGGCCCAAAGAGAGTCGCTGACCGGCTGGTGCATTTTGCCTTTTGAAACACTGTATTCGTGCTCAACGCCCATTTAAATCAAACTGAAGCTCAGTCCGACTCCATATCTGTAAGACAGAGCAGCTGCACCTTATTGTGAGAACCTCACGTCACGAATGGAGGTTTCGCCGCTGCCTGTCGTTCTCTTATCACCGTCGCGTCGGCATCTCGACGCTCGCAACACGTTTCCCGAACAGCGCGGCAGCAGGTCGATCTGCGTTACACCTCAACGCTCTTTCCGACGGTAAACACGACACGTAAACACAACTCATTACTCCGCAGCGGGAGGCCCACAGGGTCCTACCTCATTGCCGTTCTTCTTTATCCAGGTCTTCACGGTTTCCAGAGCGATTTCGGCCGCCGGCTCGTTGGGGAAGCCTGTGCGAGAAACGCGGGTTGGATCAACATGGAGGCAAACTGGGGCACATAGTTAATATCTAGTGTAGCACCTGCTGGGGCCTTTGGTTTTACACCAGGTTTAACAGCGTTGTCATCCATAAGACCCAGTTTTCCTTGGAAATTGGTCGGAAAGAATGACATTTCTAAGCACTACGGCGAACTCGGCAGGCAGGCAGGCTTTAAATCCATCTCGGCTCTGCCTCGTGCTCTCGACACGGCCGCACGGTCCTTTACCGGGGTCTCCTCGCGCTCTTACCCGAGCCAGGCTTACGCTGCGGTAAACAAACAAATCTGTCAAACCTGGAACATATTCTACTTAATCTCGGCAAATATAGTTGCGGCGCTTGGAGAGAGTCAATAGAAAAATGGTAAACAAAGCAAACAGCTGCAGAGATTATTATTCGGGATTCACACGTCGCATCCAGCTCGGCGTCGTCGATAATAACCTTTATCCTTATTTACCGCGGTTGTTGAGCGGCGGAGCAGCGATTTACAGATGCAGCGACGTGGATGTATGACGGTCCGGGGCCTCCTCTTCGTGCCAAAGCTCCTTCTCCTGCCATCGCGGAACAGTAATGACATATTGAGCCGCGTGCGGGGGCCGTCGTAGGGCTAAACGCTGTATTAATCACAGCGAACGGCAGAAGGAAGTGGAACCTCTGCGTTGGAACAGGAGTATCGATTGGGAATGAGCTGATTCAGGTCCGATTCGCGTTTAATAAGGGCGGCACCGCCATCTGCGGACATGCTGCCAGCTCCGAGAGGCATCGACCAGCCCGGCAGGAGAGCGGGAGGTGCCGCCGCCGCTCCGACTCCGCTCCAGACGCGAGGAACCGACGGATGAAGGAATAACTACGGCTTTTTCGCCTTTTTTTTAAACCACGGGTGTCAAGCTGCCGGCCCCCCTCCGCTCCCCTGTCACCGTGTCTCCCCACAGTCCACTTTGCCGACACAAGAGGAGCTTGAATTCTATTACTGCCCCCCCCCACCCCCACCCCCACCACGGTGTCTGTCTTAAAGCCCTCCTGTCTCTCCTCTCCAGACCCCCAAGTGCCGAGCGGCCGTCTCTGGATTCTGACAAAGGCTCACTTGCACGAGGCGGCGGAAAGGCAGTAATAAGAGCAGCGAGGGTCTCTGCAGAGACGTGCGCCGAATGCGAGCGGCGCTCCTCTGAGCCCAAACCAGGCGCCGAGCGAAGACCACGGTTCGGGTCCCGCCATCCGCCGGACGCCAAAGCGCGGACAGGAAGCGGCTGGAAAGATTATATAAAAAAACAAAAACGCTATTCAGCGTGAGCAAGAAACCCGCTGCGCCGTGTGCTCCGCGCCGCGGTGGCGGAAAACACTAAATCTTCGGCCGCGATCGGGTCTTAATCATAACGGATTGGCCAATTTGGGCCAAAAGCAGCGGGAGGATTGTGGCGAGTACATTTAATCTATTTGGTGTACAATTTGTACAAATGCAGTATCGATTTAGCGTCGCCGGTATTAATCACGGGTAACCAGGCCGGACGGAGACGCGAGGTCCTTCTGCCCCTCGCCGCAGCGCCGGTCACCGCGACGCTCGGCTGCCGCTCGACGTTTCCGCCTTCGCGCGCTGCACCCGGGCCGTTTCGCCTCCTCCGCACCGCAAATTCGAAATTTTCCACACCATTCGGCGTCCCGCTAAATATCGCCTCCCTTTCCGAGGCGGCTTTCTGACATTTGTCATTTTCCGGAGGAAAATACACCATAAAAGGCCAACGAGGAATAAACAAGAAAACGCGGGACTTAGTTTAAGAATTCATTAGGCGAAAATGTCAACTAAAGCTATTCAAATATTAAAATGTTCTGCGTGTCACCACAGTCAACGCTGTGGAAATGGATTAAGGCATAAAGGGCAGGCAGGGCTGCCCTGAAGGAGAACTGCTTCCCTGACCAGATGGACCAGAGTCATCTTGAGCTGAAAGAGAAAAGTCAGCCGGCATACAGGAGCGAAGTGATCCTGAACACCGAGCACTAAAGTCTTCCTCAACTGAAGGCTAAAATTGTCTTAAATTGAGGGGGACTAAAGTCACCTTGAAATAAAAAGATTACGATAATTCCGAACCGAGGCACCAAAGTCATCCCGGACTGAAGGCTAAAATCATCCTGAACTGAAGGACTGCTGTCGCCCCGAAACGGAAGACTGATACGACCCTGAACTGAAGCGCCGGATTTATCCTGGGCGGAAGAAATAAAAAGTCACTACTGGCCGAGGCGGTAAAGCCATCCTGGAGCGAAGGTCTAAAATCATCCCGAGGGACTGAAGTCACAGTCCGTTCGCAGGACCGCAGTCTTTCTGCGCTGAAAGACTAAAATCCTCCCAAGGTGAACGAATTAAAGTCGTCGCGGACGGAAACGGTAAAGTTGTCCCGAATTTTAAAGAACTCAAATCATCTCGACAGACCAAAGTCCTCTAAAGCAGTGATGTCACCTGGGACCGAGGGACTAAAATCACGCTAACCTGAAGGACTAGGGCACGACGGATCTTTATTCACACAGGGAAATTCACCCGTCCAAAGACGATTCCCACAGAAGAAGACAGACGGGACAGAAGGACGGACCAGCAGAAGTGCTGCTCGCTGCAGCTTCGCTGAAGAACCAGCTGAACCAGCTCACTGCGATCTCTCCATTTAAGGGATGTGAGCCAGCGTCCACTATGGGCTGTCGCCTCCTCCACTGCCTCGCCCGAATCAGGGCTCTGACCCAGGACCGTACCGGCGTTCCTCACAAACTCCTTCCCTAAAGTCCCCTGGAACCGAAGGACTGAAGTCATCCTGCCCTTAGGCAGCAGCAATCGCAGCCAGACATTCCGGTACCTTCTCCTCCCTCACGCTTCTCAAGTTCACCCCTCAAAACCTCGGCAGAACGGCGCAATTAAAAAAAGAAAGCTACTTCTTCACGTTCCGTCTCCCACCACGTGGACGCATCCCATTTCACTTTCTCTTCCCTTCTTCGTGCCGCGTTTGTGCTCCGCACGGAGCCGAGTTCGTCGGAACCCAATCTGTCAAGCAGCCGAGCGGCGGCGTGGCGGCGGGGCCCTGGCGGAGCCGTCGGGCTGCCCGGCGGATTCCTTCCAGTTTTATCCTATGCTGGGAATTCCGCAGGCCCAGGAAGATTTGTCTTTGCGCGGCGCGGTGATGGGATCCGTGCGCCGCCGCGCGCCTGATGAGCACCCAGGTGACGCTGTGTTATTTCTGCAGCCGGGGCCCACACTCCATCACGGGGCGCGCCGCACCAGCGGTCCCGCAATCCCGCCTCGCCGTAGCGCCTGGGAGGGGGGGCCGCTCCGCACGAGTCAAGGGCACAGCTGCCTTCGGCTGCGGGGCGCGGAGACGCAAAACTGGGACAGCGGGGTTTTGGACTTTTAAAAAAAAAAATCAACGCTATTCTTTTAAAATAAAACACATTCCGCGGACACGTTTTCTCGCCGTCTTTCTTTGTAACGTGCAGGGAGGGCGACGAATTTCACCTTTTACTCAAAACGTTAACGCAGAACTGCGGCAAACAGTGACGCGTGGGAGACGGAACCGTGAAAGTGCTCAGCCATCGGACCTTGGATGGGACCTCCAGATGTCCCAGGTCCTCCGGGAGAGCAGCGCGAAGACATCCGGACCCCACAGGGGGCAACGGAGAGCCGACGGCGCCGGGCCGGACGGCCGGTGGCCGGGGCGCCGGGTCACGCTCTACTTCCTTTGCCCGGTTGCAGGAGAGGAGCATGCAACCCCCCCCCCCCCCCAACAGCACGCCACCCGTGACCCCGTGGCGCCACACGCTGGTGGCCCACAGTTGTCCTACATCGTGCATTTGCTGTTTCACTCAATTCTTTCCCCTCCAAAGCAGCACGACTAAAAAGCATCCTCTTCCCTTTATGGTTTTCTCCCGTATAAATAGTGTCACAAAATACTTTTCGTCGTGCTAATTTGCTCCAAAAAGTCACTTTGTTTGTAGTGACAAACTGAACCGCGTCTTTACTGCTTTCGCTGCAGTATCTCACGCGAGACGGTTCGGCGGAAGTTCTTCAGCGGGACCTTTGTCCTCGGCAACAGACACTTGTCCTGATTTCGGCGTGAAAGGCCTGGATCGTAAAAACAAGACACGCGGGGGTCTGTTAATCTGTATTTTCAGCGCTCCCGGAAGCGGCGTGCCGAGGCCTCGCGGGAACTCGAGTCGGTCGGCACGTCGCGAGCGCGGCGGGAAAGCGCACGTTTCATCCCTCAAACGCCGCGTCCGACGAAGATCCCCCCTTCGGGGATCGCTCCCGCTCCGCCGAGCTCCCCGTCGGACTCGGAGGCGTCGGCGACCGCGCCGGCTTACGTTTACTCTTTATCTGGCGGCGCCTGACAGCCCCGGTTAAAAAGAGGCCTGTGAGCGTAATGAAGGTTTATTAAACGAATCTGCCGGCGTCGCTAAATTACGCCCGGCGAGAGGCAGGGATCATCGACCGCTTTGTCAAGATGCCGGTGACGCGGTCAGACACAGCCAGACTAACAAGCTCGACATCATCGCCACGGCGACGTCCCTGCCCCCCCCGCAGAGACCGCGCCGTTTCACGTTTGTTTGCCGCGGTGGTTCATCGCCGTCCTTTGTCCGCTCGCCGCTCGACCGTGCGCGACGCCAAACGTTTTGCTTTGTTTGAAACAATTCAAGCTTCATAAAGGCTTAAGTCGACGGGAGGCGGGGAAACGAGTTCGGATACAAGCGGACGGTGTGTTTTTTAGTACCGACGCCACAAGGTGCCGGTTCCCACTGGGGACGGATTCGGGCCTCCGAAGAGGCTGAGAGAAGGAGGGGCCAGAGGGGAGGCGACCCCATCTTCAGAAGGACTGGAACCCCGGTCGCTTGGTGCCGACTGATGACGGGCTACTTCACGACCTCCGGTGGCGGGCCACCCAGGGGGGCTGCAGCTACCTGCTTCTTTTTTTTGTGCCGTCCGTCTGAGGGTCTCTCTAAATCGACGCCTCATTTCTCTTCGACCCCCCGGACCCTCCAAACACCAAAGTTATTATGCGACGACGTCTTAACGGGAGAAACGGGGACTGGCCGGGATGTTATTTTGCTTGTTTACCGCCTTGCGTTCAAATCCCACCTCCTGCCTCGCCTCGCCCTGTCAAACATACTTACGCTGAATGAATGAGAACAACACAAACACCGATTTGCCCTGCGGTATAAACGGGTAAATCAGTGCGAGTAGCTCAAAGCTCTAAGTCACTTTGGAGAGAAATGTCAGATAAATAAACAAGTGCAAATGAGATGCAAATGTCCTGCCTCCCGCTTCCTGCGATCGGCTTTGGACCGGCGCGGCCCTCGCCGGGCGACGGAGAGCTGCCGCGGACAGACGGTAACAGCGGCGCGTCTGCTCGGGCGACTCGGAGGAGAGCGCTGCGATAATGATGCATCACGCTGGCATTTTTCCGTCTTTCCACAGATAATTACACGAGATGCGAGAGGCGGCCGAGGCAATAAAACTTACCGTAAATACCGGTGGATATGCAGGGGAAGGCCTGCGGAAAGAGGGAGAGAAACAAGCGTCAGTCCGGTATGACCGCGATCATTATCCGTACGCCGCATCGTGCCGCCTCGGGGGGCCCCCGCCGTCACCTCCCGAACTTCACCTTCTCCATTTCATCCGCCATATAAGTCACGTGCATTTCACATCTTTATATCATTCACATCTACAGCCCTCCCACCTTTCGCGGCCAACCAAATCCATCCATCCATCCATTCATCCATTAATTCATTCATTCATTTCGGTGTGATTTTGGCTCAGGTCTGATTTCAGTCTTTACCTGAGTTTTTCTTTCTCGCTACCGTCCGTCATCTTGTTGCTGTGTGTATATGACATGTGCAGCTCCTCCCTTTCATTCATTCATCCCTTCATTAACATTGGTTCACCCCCCCCCCCCCGCCCAGTTTCCTGTAACCCTTGTGATTCTACAGTTACACTGGAGCTGCTACCTTCCAGTTAAAGACATTGGTTTGGATCCCTTTTACCAGTCATGGTACTTACCCTGAACTTGTACTGTAAAAATTACCATGGCTTATAAATGGGATAATAATAACAATAATAATAATAACAATAATAATAATAATAACACATTTAGCTGATCCCTTCTTCTAAGCCAGCTTCCCAGGTTAAACATGATATTCTAAGCTGCTTACAATGACTTACGGTTTATACAGCTGGGTAAGTTTATCTCTCAGTTCAGTGTAAACACTGTAATCGAGGGACTGAATCCAAGATGCTTTAACTGCAAAGCAGCAGCTCTGACCAGGAGACCAGCTGATCTCTAAGAACGTAGTTTCCAGTCGAGTCCCTTTGGATGGCGGAAGCTGCGGCGGAGTAACTTTGGTCAGAAACACGCGACGTGAAAAGGACGTGAAACGCAACGTGCGAATGACAAACGCCGCTCCGGCACGGGCTCTCCAGCGAGGACCGCGGCCGTCGCCGGGCCTATGGGGCAAAAGAGACGGGATTCTATTTTAGGACGTTTATCGGTATTTGTGTAGTCGAGCATCGGGAATTATTATCCCGACGTGACCGCGTGATTCACCGCGGGGCCGAGGGGACCGTCCTGCGTCCGCAGTTCCGCCCTCTGCGGTTTTTCTACCCGTGTGGCCAAACGCCAGGGGGCAAACATTACAGGGTGAGAAAAATGAGGATTTGTGGTGCGGAGCCCACGATAACACACTCTTTACGTACCGCCGGATGGAGGCGGCGGGATTTGCCTACCGTGATTAAGCCGGTATGAATGGCCTGCAACTGAGCCCTGACAGGCTGATTAAATCTGGCCCACGGTGGGCAAATTGTGTGAATAATACCATTAATACCCTAATGTGATCGCGGCAAAGTCCTTACATTTCAGATCTGTGTCTGCATAATGACAATTTATTGAAGCAGAGGAACGGCTTTCCGCCCAACTCCGAAGAACCGCTACGGTCTAAACGGTGGCGGCGCGTCCTTCGGGGAATAGCGCATCCGTGAGATACGCTGCAAGATAAGAAACAGACCGTCGGGGCTGAGGTGGAGTCAAAACAAGAAGCAGAACGGAGGAAATAAACTAACAATTTGCATTTATCATTGGAAACCATCGGATCTCACAAGAATGGCCTTCCGATGTCTGCCGGCACGTTCCGTGGGGGTCAGAGAGTAGCGTAGCGGTGGTACGACCGAGCGAGGGACTTACCCCGAACCTGTACAGTAAAAATGGGCAAATCAGTGCAAGTGGCTCAGCGTACGAACCTCACACTGTAAGTCACCTTGAGCCAACTGGTCCAACAAATAAATGCGTCGGTTTTCCACTTTGTTTGCTTTCTGACAGCAAATAAAAGGCCTGTGGGCTTTGGGTGAAAGACATCACGAGCGGTTGCACTCAAAGTCCTATAAAAACAGCATTTTTACAATTTTTTCCACCGGGGGTAAAAAAAAAAACGGTGGAAAAACTTAAAGACGTCGTCAAGGACGGGAGCCGAGCCGCCGAGCCGCCGAGCCGCCGAGCCGTAACAACACCGCCGCTCCCGCCACGTTGAGCCGACACCTATTATGCCACGTTTCATTTGTGTCGGGCGCAGAACTGGAAGCCCGCAGACGGCAACACGCGTGGAGCGAAGCGGCGCCAGCAGTCGTCGGCGAGCGAGGTGCAAAGCGGAGGTGAGAACAGCACCGTGGCGCATGCAATAAAAGGTGCAAATAGGATGTTTACAGCCTAATTGGGGAAGCCCCCCCCAGAGCAAAACCCACCACCGGCATGGTGTCAGTGCACGCTGTTTGTTTTTGTCTGCGTGTGCAGCTCTGGCAGCGTCTGGTCTAATTCCCACCGAGTTGACCTCTGTCCCCCGAGCCGCCGTCCACCCGGGGGACGATGCTGGGAGACGCAGTCGTGCCGATCGTCCCGCTGCCTTCCTCGGTGCTTTCCACACAAGACCCTGGTTCAAATTCCGCCTCCTGCGCCGGTTCCCTCGATCCGCTCTGAAGTACTTTGCCCCAGGACAAGCAGACCGCGCGCACGCGATGGCACGACGCTCCTCGGCCCACGTTCCACCCGCTGCGCTCAGACGTTTCCGGTTTCGACGCCGTGGGCCGCCGCCGGGGAAAAATGACAACAGTTTCGTATTTATTGCTATCTTGTTTAAAAAGATTACAAACAACTTACACACCTATTATGGGCATTAGTTTGCAAAGCTCGTCGCCGGCTGCATTAGTCAAACGCGGCTGCGGCTCGGCCCACCTGAGAACAGGACAATTGCCGTTCGCTTCCATAGGACCGGACAGTGATCCATCGGCCTGCCGCTCCACATCCGCTTCTGCATTCGTCTTCTCAGCTTAGTTAATAAACAGTTAAGATGAATTCCTCCCCAGAGCTGCCATTAGTTTGCCGCACCGGGGAAGATCCACTTTAGTTCTTGTGTTTATTATTGGCCCCCCGTCGGTTCGTTCGGAAGGCGCGAGGCACTGGTTTACACGAGAAATCTGCACTGCGTCGGTGAAAAGCGCCACGAGGAGGCCGAGCGATCTCGACTCGAGCAGTCACGTGCGAGAAATAAGCTATCGCCGACGTGTCGGCTGAAGGAGCGGGGTATGTGGGATACCGCGACTGCACTGGTGCCATGGCAACGGGGTTCGTTCAAGGCACCTTATTCAGGACCTCTCGGGGAGCCACCAGGACGCGGTACCAAATGCACCTGAGAAGGCTGTCAGTGAGGGGGCAGGTGACACTGTTGACCGTCAGACCTGCACGTCTGCCTGAACACTGGCTCCCGAAACGGAGTGAGACCCCCCCCCCCGGTCCCCTCTTTCTCGCTCCTCAGTCTTCGGCTTCCTCCTTAGTCGCACATTTTCTCCTGAAGTTCGATGATTCTGTAGCAGGCTCTCCATCCGCTCCCGAAGAAACACGGAGCCACAGCTTTCTGCACAGAAATATGTATATAAGCAAACAAACAAAAGCCCGAGGTGGAGGGGTTGCAGGCGGCACCGCGTTCTCCACCTGTGAGAACGTTCCTCGCGGCTGAAGATCGCAGCGTCCGGCTGCGTCTCCGGAAATCGATACGTCAAACGAAAATAGAACTCTGCACAAAACGACGGTAAATGATGAGCAGCAGACACTTGCCAGCGATGGCTGCTGAAGTAGCACCTCTCGTGCGGAGTTTTGGTTAAATAGAGGGCCACGCAGAGACCGAGCGCAGGGCGGAAGCTGGGGGACAAAAGCTGAAGTCAAGCTGCGCAAGAGATCACACAGGTTGCAAATAAGGCAGCTGGAGCGACGGGTGACCCCCGCCGGAGGCGCGGGCTGTCGATGCCGAGCGTCACTGATTCGATGCCGAATCTGGTCGACCCCGCAGAATGCGCTGTGCTCCTCCAAGTGCTGAGATCTGCATGTCCGTTGTGACTGTGGTTCAGTCCGTCCACCTGGTTGCTGCTTGTCTTCTTCTTTTTCCCTCATCTCTGAGACAACACAACCTCCTCAAGATGTATCCAGAGTATGACCTCAGCCTCACTTTGACTCAATGTCCATCCACGAGCCATCTTCTCCGGAGGTGACCAAAGTACGGAAACTTTGGTTAGATTCGATCCGATATCCATCTGTTTCCTGGCTGCCCCTGGTGTCCCGATGAGTCGGGGGTATCGCTACCAAACGGGTCGCTTTGGGTAGGGGGCAAAGCACCCGTTAAGACCCCGAAGCCGAGTAGGAAGCGGAAGCCTGACTAGTCGCTCGATTCTCCAGTTAATTGTTTGCCGCAAACGGCGGGCTCTCGACCGCCGTCCTTCGACCCGCCGGATCGGTTCTAAGCCCATTAGTGGAACGTTAGCGGCGGTTTAACCTCGGCCCCGTCAGTCCTTCCCCGCACTGCTGCCGCCGCCACTTTGGCATAAAGGAGCTACCAGTTACATAAAAGGCTTTTCCGCCGCTTTCTTAGAAAAGCCTCGGTTATTTCCCCCAGATTCACTATGTGAAATCTATTATCTGTTGTAATTTATTCAAGTGCAAAAATAAATGACATGTTAATCTTTAGTTAGAGCCCGCACGGGCGCGCTCATCTCGGCGGCGTAATTAAAGCAGCCCGACTGTGCGAGTGATACACGCGGTGCCGTTCCGGCGCTTTCGGCTCTTTGCCGAGCGCACGGTGCCTTTTTGGACCGAAATAGCTGTGATTCATCCCCTTGGGAGCGAGCGTCCCAGTGCATCTCCGCACGCCTCGCCGCGAGCGAAAGAGGAAAACGAAAAGAAGAAGATTGCGAGGCCCGGCGACCGCGTCTCACCTGCGGTCCAATCGCCGCCGCTTCTCGCCGCTCTGAGATATTAAGGAGAATCGATTCGTCCCCGCCAAAGGACGGCTGCCGCGTTTGCTAACGCAATAAAGGATGCGGCGCCGACGCAAATCAAACCATCCGCGTCGTCTTTAACCGCCGCGAGCCGCCGCGTTTACGAGCCGGCCGGCTCCTCCGTCCCGGCAAGCTAATTCATAAATCGTTACGATACGAGGAGAAAAATACGCGGCGAAAGCCAAGCGCTCTCCGGCGTTAGCCCTCCGTAGGGCAGCGCGCCTGTAAACAGGCCTTTTTACGGGCCTCGGCGTGCCGTTTCGAACGGCGGACGTTAAAGAGCGATTCGGCTCGAGCGAGAACCGGCGGGGCTGCGGGCCGTGGTCACGAGGGGCAGCTTCGGGTGACGGTCCCTCCTGACGCTCCCTGGCCGACTGGCGGACGCCGCCCCGCAAACGAAGCACGCGAAGCCCACCTTCGAAGAAAAGTTTCGAGGCACAGCCGCGCGGGCCGCTTCAGGTGCTGCCGGATTGCGACCGACACAGTTATGTCACGGCAAACAACACGGCGTGTTCGGTTCGCGTGTCGAGAGGGTCTATTTATACCGAGGCCGTTGCTAATAAGCGGAGGTGACATTTTCCACGGCTTTGCTGACTTACGACACCGAGCGCCGCCTATTATTCCTGACCCGGCGGCTCATTAAGAGGGAGCGGCCGGCGCTCGACGTGCGTCCTGTACCTGTTTGTTTATTTCACCCTCCTTCTGCTCCGGGACTGTTTGGAAACCGGTCCTCGGGGAGGTGATTTTGTTAGCGCCGGGCTCCGTGAATCAATCACGCCGCCGTACATACATCTCGGCTAAGTAGAGCACCGTGTCCTTTACTACGTTTAGCCGGAGGGGGATTTAGCACGCGCTCCCGTGCGGGTCAATTTCCGAGGGCGTCTTTGAGGGATGTGGAGGCATCGGTGTCGGGCGTCGATACGCGACGTCGGGGTGCCTTCGAAGCCGCCCGGGAGCGGTGCCGGTCAACAAGGCGCATCTGCCACGTACTTCTCGAAGGGGGGGTGGGAACGAGGAGCCCGAACCGCGCCGTCGGATCCGAAGGGGTCGCCTCGCCCGCTGCGATTTGTCAGCCCGCGCAGACGTGACGGACGTGCGATGAGTGCGACACCGCCGCCAACCGCCCAGCCCTACAGGAGGAGGGATTCGAACCAGAGGTGACCCGCAGGTGAGCGAGTCTAACGTGACCGGGGGCTCAACGATTCGGGGCAAAAGTGGGCAGCGGTCTGGACTGTGGGTTCAGACACGGGCTCACCTGCAGGTTTTCCCTGTGCTCACGTGGCGCTCTGGTTTCCTCCCACAGTCCACAGCATGCAGATTAATCCCGGTTAATAACCGTTGTGCATCACTTTGAAGAAAAATGTTTGCTAAATGAATAAGTTTAAATGTCTTACGAATCCCCCTGCAGAAGTGAGACCGGACGCGCTCAGAAGAGCCAACCGGCACGTGACCGAAGAGCTATTCATTCAGCCTTTCGCAAGAGGGAAGGTACCTGAGTCAAAGGTCGCCCCACGCAGAACTTATAAATACCCCGCTTATCACCAGACGGGTCCGCCGGATGTGAACGGAAGGTAAATATGCAGCTCGGAACTGTGGTGAAGCACCGGCGGAGATTAAATTTCTCAGAAACGCCGGGCGTTTGAGAAAAACCTAAGAAGTGCGAGCCGCGGTGCCTTAACTATCCCCGTTCGACCGAGCGATCGACTGTAGCCATCAGCAACCGGCCACATCCCGACGCTTCACGTCTGCGCAGGACAACGCGCACGTGTCCCGCTGCAAGCAAATATTCATTTCAAACTTCGCAACGGCGATTTTGCGAGACTAACAGAGCGCAGGTCAGCTGTATAATTCGACACTGTACGAGTTTACGACGGTATAGAGAGTGCCGGAACATCGTCTTCACGGCCGCGTTTGCATCAAAGCAGCTCTCGTTCGCGAACCGGCAGTTTCAAAAGAGGGTTTAAACCGAGGAGATATAAACGCGGGCGGATTTACCCCATATTTACTGCAATAACAGTCGCTGCGAAAGTGGCCCAGATGGGAAGAGAAGGCATGACAGACAGACGCCGAGCGGATCGCGAAATTTCACGCCGAAACTCGAGTCTCGGAAGCTGCAGACAGGAGGTGAACGTTAACACGAGCGGCTCCTACGGTACAGCACCCGGCGACACCTGGATTTACCGTGTTTGCGACCACGTCTCACTGCGAGTCACTTCATCCCCTCAGATCCATCGGCAGACGGAAGCGGGGATTCGGTTTAAGTCGCTAGCAAAACTTAGTGAAACACCTTTGACCTGAAGTTAAAACTATGTCTGCGGGGTGCAGCGCCCCCAACAGGCTCCCTGATGTTTAACATAACATTTCTGCATTTGTTGGCTATTTCTTTTGCTATTTTTTCGCCATTTAAAATATTTGTGGTATTACTAACCTTTCAAATTGTTTCTTCTGGGGGAAAAAGTCTGTTGTTTTGTGGTCAGTTCACGTTTACTTGGTGTGACTGAATTCTTTTTGGATCTAGCATTAAAGATTCTACACAAAGCGGTATATATTAAAAGAACACGTGATAATGACTAACCAAAGGTACAACTATCACTGCAGGTTCAATAAGGATCCAGCATAATATTTTTGCCTGTTTTGGGAACCGGCTGTTGTTTCCTCTCACGTGAGGTTTCTGAGATGCGAAATGTAAAATACAAGTACAAATTAAGCCAGAGATCAAAACTGTGCCTCCACACGAGCTTTGACAGAAGCCGGAACACCTGTGATGACCACGTGGCTCAGGTGTGACGTCGAAACGGCACGCTGCTGGGTTTGACCCGCCACAGCCTCCAGCGCCGCTACGCCCTCACACGACAGCAATGGGATTTCAAAGCGAAACGGAACAGCGACACCTCAGCTGCCATGGGAAAGTGTGACGCGGACAATACAGATGTGCCACAGAGAGTATCCTGACCTTCTGCATCTGGGTCTGGTACAGGAACCGCGTTGCCTCTGACCGGGGAGCTCTGCAGGCGCCGGTGAAAACGGCCCAGTCCATCACCCGCACCTCACTAGCCACCATCCAGACCACCTTGAGTAAACGCTGTGTCAGGACAGCTCGCATCATGACTGCAGATCCTTCCTCCTCCCATCCACCCCATCATCTGTTTTCACCTCTGCCACCAGGGAGACGCCATTGCGACCCGACGGCCAAAACCCCCCGGCTTGAGAACTGCTTCCTACCGCAGTCCGGCAGGCTGCTGAACTCTGACAGCTCGGGTCAGATGACTACCACTGACCACGACCGCTGCCCCCAACCACTGACTGCACATCACAACGGTACACGTCTCTTCAATGTAACTTTTTTATATGACCAGTTTTAACGTGTTATTTTTATCTATATTATCTTTTTATTTCTCTATATTGATTTTTTTCTCCCTATTAAGTGTAATGTCCCTGTAAAACTTCATTTCCTTCTCCCTTCTCCACCTGCAGCATGACAGTAACCGGTTCTTCATCTTCAGATGTTCCTGTGTACAAGTGACACGTTGTGACCCTCCGAGTCAACAGATGGCGATAAAGAGCACCCAGACAGAACAGCGGTGTGAGCCGCTTTGACTGACGCCGCATCACCGCTGGCGTTGCTGACAACCAGCGCCGAAGAAAAGTCTGTTGGGACTTCATGATCTTCGTCCACTTTAAATTTCATTTTACGCCGTGTATTTTTTATGGGTTACTGTGGTATACAATTCTTTTCTATTTTTACAGAAGTGCCGGTGAGTAAATCGGGGGCGTTAACACACCTTACTGGCTGTAAAAGTGACTCTGAAGGAGCCAGACAGGCTTCCAGGAAAGTGAGTGGAGCAGCTCGCGTTTGGAAGGAATCACCTGCCGTTGCCGTGACGGCGCAGGAACCCCGCGGCACGCGGGACACAGACTCTTTATTCTGCCAACACAGGCGTCCAGTGTGAGCCCACCCCATCACGCCGGTCGGAGTAATAAACCGCGACGCAGGAGAAGTCGGTGTGATGGAAGGAGCTCTTCGCGAGGGCCACTCATTACATTTTCCGGCTTCCTTTCGGGAAATCGCCGGATTAAGGGCAGCGATTCCGCGCGACAGGAGGGCTCTGTCTTTGACGGAGTCTCATCGCTCGGCCGTCTCTGGAAGTAATCAGACTTTGGGCTGGCGTGGGTGGGGGTCACAGCTGAGAAAATGAGTCCGTGAGTAAATGAGAAGGGCTACGGCCCCCTGTAGGCGCTCGACGGCGCCGTCAATGTTTTGACTGGCGATTAGGCGCCATTAGGGCTGTGACGGTTGGGGTGGGCCGGGGGGGCGGGGTCTCGAAAGCCGGACCCGATCGACGCCAGGTGGGCATCGAGGGGAGGCCGCGGGGGGCCCGAACACGGCCTGTCTGTCTCCCGTCACCGCGCTTGTCTGCTCGGGGCGAAGCCAAAACTCAGGAGGACATTAATACGATTGTGAGCTTCTGTGCAAACCGGTACTTTTAAATGGATGGTCCCCTAATGCAAAAAAATAAATAAATAATTAGAAAAACGAACGAAAATATGCCACGTTCCCCGATTGGCGCCGTCAAACATGAGTCTGCAGTGTGGACACACCTCTCACACGCTGCTTAAACCAGTGATGAATGGAAAGCAGAGAGAGGGATTTATCTCAGTGGAAACCAGACTCATTCGGTTCTGGGGCATTAACTCGGTATGTTTTAAAGTACAACCCGGGTTAGGGGGGGGGGGGGGGGGGGGGTCCAGTTCATTATTTAAATCCGTAACAGACTCGGACAGGGAGGGAGGGGTAAGGGTGTTATTAATATACACAACACACTTGTGGAAGGAGAGCAGGGGCGTCTGCGGTGGTGTCGTCATTCTTAACACACTGTTCGGAGGACCCCGGGGGGGGGGGGTCGGAAGACCGCTGCCGTCCAGGCATCTGCAGCCTTTGGGTAAATACAGCATCCTCAGGACGATCTTTACAGACAGGCAGAGCCCCCCCACCCCCTCCCCGTAAAGCCGTCCGCGCCGAGTTGTCACACAGCTGGACGCTAAAGGCCCTTCGGCACCGGGACTCTAGGCCACGTTTTCAGGAATCACACAGCGCTGTACTGTGCTGTACATCACGGTTACGCCGCGACCGCTACGGCTGCAATGGCGCGACCCCCCCCCTCCCCCCCCATGGAAAAAGCAGGGGCGTTTCTGGTGAGCGACGGGCATAGAACGTTCCGGCGCCCGGGGAAAGCCGGCAAAGGGGTGGAAACGGGGCCTGGAAAAAGGGCGACGGCTGTGAGCAGCGTGTCGGTTTTTTGCTTCTGCATTTTTTGAAATGAATTCCATCGATTTCTTTGCGTCGGTGGGACGGAGCCTTTTCCGCAAGTGCCGGATAATGTGTTTATCCGGGGGTCCCGCGGGACGCGGCTCAGCGCTGACAGTCCCGGTAATGGAACGGCTCTCATGCTATCTGCTTTACAATCTAGCCTTTATAATAAAATGTCCAAATCAATTTCTTTAAAGCCTTGAACTTTACGTTGATTAAGATCTCTCCTCCGACAAGCGGGTAATGGTCTTATTAAATGTTTTATTGTATTTATCATGAGAGGTATGACATTATAAATTGAATAAGGCGTTTGGTTCAAGCTTGTGTGCCGCCGTAGAAGACTGAGAAAGACTGCGGAGACCCACGTCAGAAGACAGTAAACAAACATTAAATTTGCCCGTATTTGTTACGGGAAGATTTAAACCGCAAAGACGTGATATTTTTCATCTTCGTGGAAATAAACGTACGTCGCGGACGTTTGCGTTTGCAAGGTCGACGCACTGGGCGCTCGCTTTTGGTGCATTTGTGTATCGCACACACCGTCTCCACAAAAGTTAACACGAGCAGGACACGCGAACAGCGGAGCGATACGAGCGACGCGCCGCGATGTTAAGTTCCTCTCTTCGCCGCGTTTGTTTCCAGTCATCGCAGGCTGCGTTATTTACAGCGTCGTGCGGCGTTTGTGTCCCGCTTTGCGGAAAGGCGTTTACCGAGGGTCAAGTCCGTCCGGATTTACGACCACACGCGGAGGCTAGAAAAGCAGAAGAATGTCGGTTAAAAGGGTTTTTCCAACGTAAAAATGACCGTCGTGTGTTATTACAAATCAGACTCCAGCCAAGTGAGAGGGTTCAACTCTCATAAAGCAACAGTGCCACCTGAAAATAACGCCGCAAACCGAGACTAAAGCACGAGTAAAATCCGGCACTTTCTGTGTTTAAGGTATTGGCCAGCGCTCGAAAACGAAGCCGTAAACCAGCGGGAAACCGGCGTCTCGCTGCGAACCTCGGTGTTGGATAACAACGCGACGGTGTTTTTGAAGACCGAAACGTGATGTCAGTCAGCAGCTGAGATTCTGACTCATCCTGCACCGACGTCAGGCCCGTTTTCCATCATCTGCAGCCCTCCGCTCCCCTCTCTGTTCCATGAGATCTAATTAAACACCCCCCACCCCCCGTTCCCAGAAAGTTGTTCAAACAGTTCAAAGGCGACATATCAAAGCTTGTTCAGAGAAGAGTCAAAATGGGAGTCAGAAGGTGCCTGAATAATGCAAATATTAAAAAGAGGCGGCTTGGCACACCTTTCCCGAAAGTGAAGATGTAAAGACGCGAGCGGGGGCTTCCTGTGAACATTCTGTGAGTGTGAATGAGGACCGGGGGGCTGAGGATGCCGAGGTCCTCATCAGAAGCCGTTTCTCGACTCCTCTCCAATAGAGGAGAAGCTGTGCAGATGTCTGGCAGGAGAAAATCCCGTCTGTCTTGATTCCAGCTTGTTACGAAACGCGAAGAAAGAGACGAAAGCGGCGGGATGAGTGCGGGAGCCTTTCAGCGGACGCTTGTCGAACTCGAACGAGGGCAGCGGTGGGACGGCGCTTCGTCTCATTACAGCGGGAGGAAGCGCGGAGTCATTACGCCGCTCAGAAAGGCGCGAGTCCAGCTCCACGTGACTCCGTGAACGCACCAGCAAATGAGGGGTGACAGTCGCAAGGTGGCTTGAGCCTCTTCGAGGTGTTCTAGTGCTAACAGGGACGCGCGCACACGCACACACACGCACACACACACACACACACACACACGCGCACACACACACACACACACACACACACACACACACCTTCTTACATTTGCCCTCCTTCACAGCTGAATGCAGTAACTCAAATCTGTCCCAGAGAAACTTAAAGATGTGGAATTTGAGAGCAAACAAAGTTTTCCTGCACTTATTTGTCAGGTTGACTAGACTTTTTAAAAGCGTTTTGTTTTGCGGGGACATCCCCGCACCATTTATTTTTCAGGGTTTGCTACACCTTTGAGGGCTTTTTAAAGAAATGTTTCCTCAAGGCACACGGAAACAACACACACACACACACACACACACACACACACACACACAGAGCCATCGGCACCAGCTTGCATTTATCCAAAAAATGAGACCTACTCTTTAAAGGAAACGCAGGCAGCTAAAAGCACAGCGGTTAGAGGTGCCGCCTTCCGCTCCTGGGTTCGAAGCCCGCCTCCTGCTGCAGGACCCTTCATTGTTGTATTTACCCTGATTTCACGCGGTAAAAATCACCCAGTGGTAGAAACAGGGCAATCCCTGCAAACAGATGTAAGTTGCTTTGAAGGGAGGTGTGATATGAATACGTGGGAATAAAATCATCGAATGGTCTGAAGATCCCTTTGATACTCTGCACACAAGCGTGGCGGCCCGGGCGGAGGGGCAGGCTGTTTATACGAGAGCAGCTTTATTAACAGCCATTCATCTCACTGTTTTGTCCGTATTGATTTATGCTTATTTAAACAACTCGGCAACGATTGACCCATTTGTACCGCAGGGTAACTGAACTGTATCAGAACCTTTCCACTGCTGGACAACAGGCCTGAGTTCTATGCCACCTAGTGCCACGTTACTGGGCGGGTTGCTGTCTGACACAGAGGAACAGGAGATCCAGTACAGGGTGGAGGCCTCCCTGGTTCTGAGTCCAGGGCAGGACCTTCTGAGAGCTCCGTCACCAACGAGATCCCATCATGTCCACAAACTACCCCAAAGAAAGTGGACTTTTACCTACCAGGCGGTTCTGCAGCTGCACTATTACTACGGAGGTGATATATGCATATATAAAAAATGTCGCGCAGCTAATATATGGCTTCCCTTTGACTTTTAATGCCATAAAAGTGTTCATTTCATCCAGGTTATAAAAGTGGAGTTAAGTGTTCCTTAATTAAGCAAATTTTATGTTGCAGAAGCAGCGATACGGAAGAGGGAGATCTGCCCACATTACGTCTCCCTCCTTTCCAGGCGCGAGCGAGAAGCTCTTATCTCCTCCTTTCTGGCGTGTCGAACGAACGCAGACACTTAACGTCCAGCGACGGCGAGGTGCGCTCAAAGGAAGACGTTCGCATCTCCACCTTCGCGGTCACCCTCTGTCGCGCAGCATCCTGGGCGGAACCTTCCCGTCGGCCCTCGGCCGCAGAAGCACCTTGTTTTGCGCGTGCGCGTTCCCGCCTCAAACGTGCGCAAAGCCCTGTTCCGTTCGCCCCTGCGGTTCCCGCAGGAGGCGTTCCATCTCATTGTCTGTTCAATGATCCTTCTGTAAGTTGTCTGTTGGCGCTAAACAGTACTTGATGACGTTCTGGAAGCGGCCAGGGGGAATCTCCCACAATCCCCCCGCTAGCTAAGCCAGACCGGCTGCACGCAGCTATAAGAGGTCAGTCGTGCCCATTCGGCAGCATATCCTTTATTAAAAAAAAAAGAGGATCTGCTGGGGGGACCGCTGAGGGGCGGCTGCCACAACACATTGAAGATCAAGTCCCTTTGTTTCCAGGAGGGAGGCAGCACAACACGGGGCCTTCCTGCCAGAGGCTGTCGCTGTTCTGTGTGCCTCCGTCCCGGCCGACAACACAAACTCATAAATCTGTGGGCGCCTTGGGGGTCCCTGCGACGGCACTAATTGACTGTAGTAGGATTACGGGTCGGGACCTCAGTAACAAAAGCATTAATAAGGGTTATCCTGCCAATTACCACAGGGCAGTGTTACGGTGTGTAATAAGACATCTGTCATGTTGCCCCTGGAAATTACTCTTAAATCCCCCCGGGGTCTTATGTTATTGCTTAATTAATATTGTGCTTCCAAATCAGAGACGCAGAAACGCTGGAGGAAAAGGAGTAAATAAGGAGCGAGCGGTCGCTGCGGTCTTACCGGGGGTCTCCAGAGCTCCCCAAGTGACCCGCGGGGAGGCGGATCTTCGCAGCGGTCAGACCGACGACCGTCACGCGTCGGGCCCCGTCTGACGGATCCAAGCCGACCCCGGTCCGCGAGCTCATTTGCACAGCCTTTAATTCGTCCCGCCTTCCCCGCCGCCCGTCAAGTGGGAGGCGCAAAAAAGAGACCCCGCACGCAATGACTGGAACACCTTCAAAGGGGGACCGCGGCTCTCTCGTTCTCCGTCTCCAAGCGAAAACACAACGACAGGTGAGCGGTGTCGCTCTGAAGGAGGCGCTTTGATGAGCCCCCTTTTCGAGCCCTTCCTGTTGTCGGCGTCCTCGTCGCCGCCGCTGGCAAATTAGTATTCAAGGTGTTGAGACTTAAACGTTTCTGAAAGGAAAGTTAGCTGTGAAAACAAGGAGAATAATGAGGGAGGCTTCTCCGCCTCGGCGAGGAGGGCGGGGCAGCCGAGCCCCCGCTCCAGACGACACCTGGCGCTGCTGTATTTGTTTATGCAAATGAGTACGTGGCGCCTGGCTGTAGGCTGTGCACGACCGGGACGGACCGGCACACGGACGCACGGCCGGGACAGGTGTGACAGCACGTCGGTGATTAGAATCGGATGAGGCACCTGAGGAAACCGGAGGGGGGATCACCTGGAACGACAGCTCATACATATGCATCAGTGTTGTCCTCTGCTGGACATAATGCTGCGGCGCTGCCCCCAAAGCATCTCCTGGAGGAGGTCCTTCCGCTTTTGCTTTGGCAGCTCAGGTCTCCACCACGAAGCTCCCACCGAGGGGTCGGGGCACAACCGTAACGCAACCCCGTGTTACGCGCGAGACGGACCCCTCAGCAACATCCATCCTCCGGCTGCCCATCACCTGTCTCTGTGCGCCTCTGCTCTTCACCGTCACTCACCTTCCCGTACCGACCTCAATCCGCCTGTAAGACGGGGCGGAGCAGCAGCAGGGGGGTGGGAAGCTGGAGTCTCTGCCCTCTGTGGTCACTGTGTTTCGAGGCTGGGGGTCACCTTCACGGGGGGGGGGGNGGGGGGGGGGGGGGGGGGGCTCACGACCTCCAGTGCGGGGGGCCTGGAGAGGCGAACGTCGGGCGGCGTAGCGGTTAAAGAAGCAGGTTCAAACTCCACCCCCCGCTGTAGTAACCGGGTACGAAAGGATAAGTGAGGGTAAGCAGTTTAGCACCAAGTCTCGATAGGAGAAAAGTGTCGGATAAAAGAAAAACTGCGATAAAGGTAAATGAACGCCTGAGGTCCGGAGGCCCTGGTAATTGAAGCAGCCCCACGCTGTCACAACACCACGGCCCGGCCCTGCGCCCCGCAACCGTCACGCCGCTGCAGTCGAAGCGCACAAACATCATTTAATAAGAGAACGAAACAATTTGTCAAAGCAGGTGCGATCGAAACGGAAGCGAGACGGGTTCATCTGCTGCGTAACAGAGCGCCGGCAGCCCGCAGGGAGCCACGCGGTTCCATCTGTTTCGTAACCGGAGAGCAGCCGACGGCGAGCGCCGGCCCAGGGCTGCGCGTCCGAGCGCGAAACGGGTGACCGGGACCCGGGCGCGGCGTCGCAAACGCTCCACGCGCTTCCGGAAGCGTCCGACGTACGGAGATCTCAAACGGCGCCGCGTTAGAGTGACGGACCAGATAATACAGTCAAAAGGAGGATAATACGTATCAAACTGAGCACAAATGTTTGTCGCTCCAGTGTCACCTGTACCACCGAGTGACAGTTAATAGAAGTGCAATAATAAATATTATTTCTATTAATACGCTTACGCATTAAAAAAAAAAGACAACATTTCTGACAAGCGGAGGACAGAAGTCTCCGGAGGGACCGCATACGTGGCGAACGTGACGTGTTTGTCGTTCCGCGTCTTCGCCTCACTCTCAACCGCCCCCGGCCTTCGCCGTTCGGAAGCGTTTTGCGGGAGTCTCCGCCCGTTTCGACGCCGCGACTTTGGGATTTGAGCCGCTAACGTTCTGGACGACCGTCGCGCCTCCACGGCGCCCTGAGAATAACGTTCCCGCTCAGCTTTGCTCCGCAGGCCTTCGGCGCGCGGACGACCGGATAGTGAAGAGCGCCACTCGAAGGGTCCGTTTCCCTCGTGTCCTCCAGTGAGCTTCGCAATTAGTTTCTACGTTAATGTGAATTTTAAGCATTGAGGCACTTGGCTTTTTTCCTCTTTCTTCCTTGCCATGAATATTGATTACATATTAATTAGTTTCTAAATTTACCATCTGCTTCTCTAATTACAGCGCCGATTTCGCACGGCAACCGTGACGTGCCGGATGGCGACGTGCAGCGAGGACGCCCGGCCTGCGCTCGGCGCCGAGGCCCCGTCTCTCGTCTCGGGCCGCGGCGGCACCTGCGTCCCGGAGAGGAGCGGCCGAGCGACGCCTCCCCGAGAAACGGGAGCGTATCGGAGACGAGGAGGAGGAGGAGGAGGAGGATCGCGACGACGGCGCTAAACGTGCGGGAGACGAATACGACGCTGGCGAGGACGGAGGGGACGGGCGTGACGCAGAGCCGAACGTGAGGAAGATACTGACGCTGCTCAACGTGAGGAGACGAGGGGTTTTGCTTACGGCGGTTATGACTACGAACACGAGCGACGGGAAGATTAATGCGACGGCGTGGAACATTACGGGGAAGACGATTAGTAAGAAAGAAGAAGTACTTTGCGATGCAGGTTGCGATTATGGTTTGCAGAGAAGGATGACGATCCTGGTCGGGGGAGAATGAGGAAGAGGAAGGAGGAGGACTTCTGGGAAGGCGATGACTACGACTGCGGTATTTAAAAGGGAGGAGAAAAATGTTACGATGGTCCCGAAGGTGAGGAGGAAGGTGACCGATTGGGATAGTAGCAAATACGACGAAGGGAAACACGGCGGTGGTGAAGTTTGGGATCGTCGCTGTGCCGCCGTGCGTAAGGAAGACGTCGGTCGCGACTGTGGTACCGAGAGAGAAAAAGAGGACGGAGGAAAGGGTTGCGAAGATGCCGAACGCGAGGAGGACGACGGGTACGATGTTGCTGAGTAAGAGGAGCGGAATGACGACGGGGATCATTACGGAGATGATGCTGATGAGGAACGAGGGACCTCCTGCTGGAACCCGCCGGCTGCGAGCTGAGGACTCCACGCTGAGACCATTACGAGGAGAGAGAGAGAGAGAGAGAGAGACGCACGGAAAGAAAGACCAAGAGACTCTGCAGAGCCCGGGAGTCGACCCCATATCCCTTCACCTCCACTACATAGTTACGCCATTCAATCCTGGTATCTAAGAGCCTGACGGTCAGAAGCGAGGCCACGGCAGCGGCGCTCCTCGGGCGCCTCCTTCGTAAGTGCAAATTGATCCGTAATCCCCGTCCGACTCCCGCCGGGGAAGACAAACCGCCGCGTCGCCGCGACGCGCCGACAGGTTCAGCCGGTGACAAATATTGACAAACGCCCGCCCCGGCGATATATCTCCTCATCGTTCTCTTGTTCCTCGCGGCGTCTCTCGGCGCCGACGACACGGGAAACCCGCAGGCGAGCAAACGCGTCTGCGCGCTTTTGTGTGTAAACCGCGGCGCCGCGGATTAATTAGCGCTGCGACATTTAAGTTATTCAAGAAAAATTAATTTGGTCTTATCGTCACCACAACGTGTCCTAGGTATTAAATATTTAGTCGAATACGGATTGCACCTTGTAATTGCTTGACGCGCCGTGTCACACTCCGAGCTCGTGTCTGCGCGGGCTTTACATGTCACCCTCGATAAGAGCGTCAGACCTGATTAAATTAGGCATAAAATTAGAACTAATATTAAGCTCCAGCAATTAGTGAAATATTAATGAGACACGAGGCTTTGTTGTGGAAAACATCAGCCAGTTCTCAAGGGCGGCAAGGATCGGGCTTGGCCGAACGCCGTCTCCCGAGAGCCGTCGAAACGGCGTCGACTCTGGGTGACCGCGCGTGCGGAGTCGACCCCGCTCGCGTCCTTGGCCGAGGAGCGCCGGGCGGCGTTCGTTCCTCCGCTCGCTCAACATCCGCTTCTTCTTCCGAAAACTCCACGCCGTCGCCGCCTCTTCGGTGGCATCGCGACGCGTACAAAGCAGGGCAATCCGTGTCGGGTCCCCTCCGGCGCCACGGTTCAGAGGAGTCCTGCTCCCTCAACGTCCATACAGCGGCGCAGAAAACACATCTCCTCACCGTCCTCGAGGATCCATCAGGTCCCTCGAGGACCTTCTCCAGATCGGTCGTCGCAGCTGGCCTTCGACGTCCCTAGATCGCCGGATCCCTTGCGTCTATCTACGTCTGTATTTGTTACCAACACGTGTGCGTTTAATTTATCAGCGTCTGTGAAACGCGGCGCGATGCGGGACAGCGGGCCTCGTCTCGGAACCCCTCCGCGTGACACAGCGGGAGAACGTTTTCTAACACCTGTGGCCGAAAACCCCGCGGCGCTGCATTATTACATCGCCGCTTAGCAGAAGCTTTTACCCAAAGTGACCCACTCGGTGCACAGTTTCATAGCGGATTTACCCAGTCGCACAGCTGGACTTTTTCACTCCAGCCTGGAACTTGGAAATTGGCAAACGTCCCATGCAAAGCCCTGCTGCTGCCTAACCACCACGCCCCCTGCTGGTGCCATTAGCCAAAACACACCGCTACCGCAGAGCTTTGCGTTTAATACGAATTACAACTGCAGAATTACACGGGGGATCACGTTTTACACCTTAGGTCCGGAGCACGTAACACACGGGGGGTAACGGTGGTTATGAAATCCAGGTCAATGACTGAAAGCCTCAGCACTTAATGCAGTGCTGCAAAAAACCACCGAGCGGCTCGATAGTGACTTAGCGCCAACGTGCGTTTTGAATTATCTAAAGGAATAAGGGGCCGACGGGAGAGGTAGAACGGTGAGGGGCAGCTAGGGTTCCCAACACGCCGAGCTCCAGAACACGCGTGAGGAACGCGTGCTTGGGGTGTAAACACGTGCGCCGGCACGCTCCTTTCACCGGCTCCTCGGGAGGCCCGGAGAGGGTCGGCGGCTCGGAACACGCAAACTCTGCTCACCTCGCCACTCCGGCGGCGTTCTGGTCCCACGGCGGTCCGTCGTGTCGACGCTGGCGAGATGCAAATCACTCATTGCGCCGCTCTGTGCCGGACGGCAGTCCTCGCGGTCGGTCCACGGCCGTTTCCAAATTTAGCTGGAGACGCACGCTGGGAAGTGCGCTAAAATAAACAGCGGCGCTCTCGTTTTTGTTCCATCCCGTCTCGCTTCCCTTTTTCCTCTCAAGCTGGCGAATGGCACCAAGGGATGCGGCGCGATGCGTTTTTAGAGGCCGATCCTAACTCTGCAAAAGCCAGAAGGTTCTCAGTTTGGATGGAATGAGCTCCCTCCGTCCCTCAGAGCTGCTGAATTCCTTTCCGCATTCAAGAAACATTTCAAAATCCATCTCCTTCAGAGCCATTTCTTTCCTCATCTCCTCACGGCTGCAGGAACTTGTACTACGGCTTTACCCCGCAATACGGTACACAGCTACCTACGTACTTAGTTGTGACGGGAAACCTGGTACCGGACCAAGTGTCTCCTAGAACCACTAAGAACTTAATAACCATTATCATTAGAGTTTCACAGGATGTGCAAACTGCAGGCCTCTCATGTGGAACACACACACACACACACACACACAAAGCAGCGACTGGTTGTGAGGTTCACGAAGGGATGATGAAATGGAGCCAAATGCCCAAGGAAGATCAGATGTGCAGCACCGAGGGCTTTTGCTATACCGGAAAGACCCGTCCAGCGGAGGACAGCGGACCGCAAGCAACTGTGAGACAACACGTTTACAGCGAGCGATGGGACGACACACACTCTCGCCGCTGTCCTGAAGCGCAGCCCGGCTTCACGGGGAATTACGGCCGCGCATTGGAAGTTGCCGCCCGGACAAAAGATCCAATAAGCCTCCCGGTAAAAATATACAAATAAAACAAATCAAAACACCTCCAGAATGGACTCGCGATCACTGCAACCCTGAATCCGACAAGCAGTTACTGATACAGACTGGATATCTCCAGCCGCCTAAAAAAACAACTGACGTGACAGGACTGCGATCGGCCCCCCCACCGCATCTGCCGAACAAATCGCAACGTCGAGTATCTGCGGTAACCTGGCCTTCGTTCTCCTTTTTCTGTATTCACTGGGCGGAAATTTAATACAGACCCCCGGGGTTTGCCGAGATGTACAACACGCGGCAGTCACAAAAACATCGCCACCACCAACCGCAGGGCAACGTCAGGTTTATTCACTGCGCTGCTTACAGTGATTTACCCTGTTACACAGCTGGACAGTTTTTTACTGTATCGGTTGAGGGGCAAGTACCCTACAGCGGGAGCAGGGGTGCGAACAGAGGACGACTAAGCACCGCGCCACCTGCTGCTCCCTTCATACAGAGACTACAGACACACACACACACACACACACACACACACACACACACACACGGGTAGTAAAGTTTGTCGAAATACAATTTGTTTTCTTCCCTTTCCATTTGACTGTGACAGGAATGCGTCACTCTCTCCGTCCCACAGCACTAATACTTCTGTACTAAATGCAACCACTTTAACGGTAAAACAGTGCGCCGATTACACACCTTGTTATTATATTTTACTTTTCCACCACTACGCATTTTTGACCCGGCCGGCACAGGATCGCTCAGCTAGTTCCTTACAAAATAATCGCTGCAAGACGCAAGTTTAACGGATTTGAAATTTGCGAGTTCTAAACGCACAGGACTAGAATCCTAGGAAATCGTGGTAACAGAAAAAGCGGAATCCTGCATTTGTGAGAAGCAGGAAGGAACGTCGTATGAGCGTATGAACCATAACCTGATAAACAGCGTTACCTTGGCAGCGAATACTTCCACGCCGACCCCTGCGACTACAGCAGGTCTCTCCTGTGAAGGAGAAGCGACGACGGTTACGAACGGCAGCCAGGTGAGCGCGGTGAGCCAACAACCCCACACCCTCCCAGGTCACCGACTTCAATAAGAGAGTTATACCTGGTTATACCGTCAGGCACTTCTGCTCGGTGATACTGAAAAAACAACGGGATGCCCAGTGAGGTAGGAGGGTAGCGGCAGAGGCAGGAGGGTTGAGCCAGCACTACGTGGGAGAAGCCAGATGTAGGGGGAGGAGCCAGAGCCGGGATGGGAGACCAGAGGCAAGATCGAGATTCAGGAAGGGGAGGACAAGGACACAGCAACTCAACATTGCTGGGTCCAAGCCCCCTCAGCCCAACAGGGGTCAGTCTGCCTTTTGGATGGGATGGTTGGATGGAATCCCGCTGACTGCCACGGTTGGCTGCCTGTAGTTGGCAGCGGGTGCAGATGGATGAGTAGCACAGAGGCCAGGTCTCCAGGTCTCTATTTAATTGCTGATACTTATTGCACAGTAATTGGATCTTTAGGTCCAATGTCCCTTGGAGTCTCACACCAGAGTGATGGATTATTTGAGACGCGCCGAGGACCCGTGGAACTCCCACATAACCTCCGCAAGTTTCTTCATTACCTGGCAGGACCTCCTGTGACGGCAGGCTTCAGCATCGTAGGCCGAGATGCTCGCGATCTAGCAACGTGCCAACTGCTAACAGTCTTCCACCACACCACAGATGTTCATCGCCAGTAGCTCAGAGAGCAAATCAGCTCGTGCTGCCCGAGACCGAAGGTCTTACAAAACTCGAATGGGGATGGCGAGGCTGGAAAAGTGCCCTTTACTGGGGAAAAGTCAGTATTTACTTAATTCAACTTGCTTGATTTCAGTCGCCGCCTGCGCTGGTGGATTTAATGTGGTCCTAAAAAAAGAACAGGCTTTTGCTACTATATCTGGAAAAGTAATCACGTGAAATGGAGATCGGGCGAGGAGACGTCTGGGGTGGGGGGTGAACGATACATCTTCAGGCCGTGCAACAAGAGAACTACGTGGGGGCGCGACCGCAAGCTGACCGAGACGTAGCTCCGACAGCCGCGCGAAATCAATGACGGCGAACTTGTGCGGCTCCGCGGGCCTGAACCCCCCGCCGGACCCTGCCGGACATCCCGCTCATTAATTAACGGAAAGAACGTAAACAAGGGCTCATCCCGACGCGTCCCGCTGCCACGGCACATCAATCTGCTCAAACAATCACCGCTGATGCGGACGCGGCACGCGCCGCTCCGGCTGAAATAACCGCATTAATATTAATAATAATATTAACGGCAACGGCGGCCGGAGGCGCTAGACTGATTGGACGGCTCTATTGCTGTACCGCGGTTTCCTTCACGTCGCTTTGCGAGTTACCGATCGTTGAGAAACGTGGCGCTTTCTGGGTTTGGGAATCCAGTAGGGTCAAGCGGCTCAGAGGAACCGACCTCCATCGTCTGCTGAGGCCTGACGCCAAACGATCGGAATCTCTGTTCCGTGGTGCCAGGTGCGCCCGTCCGGTTCAGGCGGCGTCGCTGAGCTCTGCTCTGAATCACCGGTCACCGCGGTTCCTCCCAGACGGTCGGTTATCCTGAGAAAAGTCACGAGCAGCACGCTGGAGTGACACGACGGAGACGGACGGACGGACGGACACGAAATTCTTTACCGTAAACGTGAAGAAAACACCGTTTGGGTTACTGTGCCAGAGGGTGATGACAGAAAGGAGGGAAACAGAAACAGCGGCGGCAATGCTCCCGTCACGCTGCGCACCGTTTGACTGAAAGGAGAAAAACTGCCAAGCGAACCGGGAAAGGGCACAGGCAGGTACGGCGTAATATTGCAGAAACCATAATAACAGCCTTAGAAGCGAAAACGTTTCCCCTCGGAGGATGTTTTCTTTGCACAGCTAGCTGTTCATTAGCTAAGTTATGCTTGGCGGAATCCCCCCCCCCCAACCCCCCCCGACCCTCAGATCAGTTCGGTCGGCGACTCCATCACCAACCTGCGGCGCGACGAAGACGAAACAAACCAGCGGGGGCTGCTCCCCCCACCCCCACAAATGCTAACCCCCCCGAGCGCTTAATTAGATGTCATTGTGAAGGGACCTGCGTGTCACCTGCGTGTCACCTGCGTGTCACCGCGGCGCAGGCCGGCGCCCACAGCTACAGCACGGCTGTAATCTGACTGAATATAAAGTCACTAATCACGCGTGACTATGGGGGGAAAGTCGCCCCGGGCCGTTTCCCCGCGGCTATTTCTTTTATTTTACCGCCATCTGCTTCTCGTGCCACAGCCACCGCGAGGCGCTCGGGAAGACGCCGCTTTGTCTTCAAACACATCCCCCGGCCCCCCACCGTTAACATTTACGTTTTCAGTCATCCGGCGCTTTTCTCCGAAGCAGCTCGCGCATATTTACCCGTTTAAACAGCCGGCTAAGTTTCACTGGGGTAAACAGGGTAAGCGAGCTCAAGGGTACGACAGCAGGGAGCGGGGAACCCGGGGGCTTCGATCCACCCGCCGGACCCTGTTAGAACGTTCTGTACGTCTGTCGTCATTCAGGGTGTGGAGCTCACGCTGGGGTCACCGGGCACGAGGCTGCAGGTGACACACGAGTCCATTTGTAATATCGTGATAAAAATATGAACATTTTTAAAGTAACATTAAATAAGTGACAACAGAGGGAAAGAGTCCTATAAAGCACATATAAATATACCGCGGTATATAAGTGACGCTTGTTCACGTCGGGCGCTCTTCTCCGCCCGGCCGAGTCGACGACCCGGGGAAGGACTCCGGCGGGGGGAGGGGACGGATGGGGTGGACACGTCAGGCTGGGGCCGGGGCGACGGTGACCCGTGCGACGGCTCCTCGGCGCGACCCCGCAAGCGGCGCCAACGCACCGCGCTTTACGTAGCGCGATGCTTCACGCGAGGAAAACAAGTTCATACTTTATCCAAATGTCAAGAGGTGTAAAACCGACATCCCAATTTATTGTCGTGTGATTAATCCACGTCAAGAAAAAGAAAACGCGGGAGCGCGTCATTAGTTCTGCTCCCCGTCTAGCCGGCGAGGAGGTAGTTCCGGAACCGCTTCCCTAATTGGAGCTAATTGGCCCGGCGCCGCCCATGTGACCCAGCGCCGGCGCCAAGCGGCACGGTGACCTTTTCAAAGCATCCGCCTCATTAACCTTTCAGAGGAAACGGGCCACGGGGAACAAGGACGGGGACGAGGACGAGGGTGGGGAGCTCTGCCCCGGGAAGGCCTCGCTGATGGAGGACTCGAGTCCTCCTTTTTGTCAGGAGAACAGGGAGGAAACTGGAGCACCTCTTTCTCCAACACACACACACACACACAGCTGTGAAGTCCATACACCACATACAAAACAAACAGAATCTGGACTAAATTCACTGCCACCAAAACCTCCTCTGGACTCCAAGCACCATCACAGCTCCTCCTTCTGAGCACCAGAGTCAGAATTCTCATCTTCCTCATATATGGTACCACATTCTTGATCGCGACCTTCTTCATCTTCCTCAGGCCATCTATGTTTATCATCATCAGGCTCCTCCTAATTTTCATCACAATTGGATTTATATCCCTGTACTTTTTATTCAGGACCTTACTCAAACCGTCATCGCCATCATCACGTTCCTGCTTCTCATGCTCGACGCCAGCATTCATCTCCCTCTTCCAGGGGGGCAGGACCAAAATGCAAACCTTCTTCACCACCATCATCTTCCTGCTTCTCATATTCAACACCGACATTCATCTCCCTCTTCCAGGGGGGCAGGACCAAAATGCAAACCTTCTTCACCACCATCATCTTCCTGCTTCTCATATTCAACACCGACATTCATCTCCCTCTTCCAGGGGGGCAGGACCAAAATGCAAACCTTCTTCACCACCATCATCTTCCTGCTTCTCATATTCAACACCGACATTCATCTCCCTCTTCCACCAAATTCTGAACCTTCTTCGCCAGCTTCATCTTCCCCATGTTCAAGATCACAATCGCAGTACTGCTCTTTGTGGTATTAGACACCACTGGGTCAAACCCCAGGGCTCTTTTCCCTCCCCGCCCAGCGTCGGACCCCACGCGCCGCACTCGCCAGGCCAGCAGGTGGAATCGCGGCTAAGGTGAAACCGGCAGAAGGAAACGGCGCGGCAAATCTATTTAGACACAAAAAACGTTCCTTTAAAAATGTGTTTACAGTAATGATCAGAAACAGCCCTCACTTTTGTCAACATATTTATGCTCATTTTGTGTAATCTTGACAAATAAAGGGGAGACGTAGGCACATAAAAATAAAGGCTTTATGTTTTTCACAGCCATTAAACTAATGAATTTGTGCCTCTTACTTTCCTGGCCACAAATGAATGAGCGGGAAGGGGGGCGTGAAGTGTTAAGCACATAAATGTAAATTAATTAGTCACATGGGAAATTAACAATCTTTTGAAAACAGAGGGTAAAAGCAGCATGTCATAAAATTTCGCACAGCGGTGTTTAGACACGTAAATAATGATGGAGCACAATACACTTAACAAGTGTGTTAGAACGCTGACAGACATTTCGGCTGCACTTAGTATTTGTTGTTATTACGTCTTAAATGCCGCATTACCATATTAACACTTTTCCCGACAACTCGGCGGCAACCAGGCCCGAGAAGAAAGGGCTGGACAAAAAAGAGCTCGGATCAAACCGTCGTTCGACGTCTTCGCCTCTCGCGCCTCCACCTGGGGCAGCCCGCACCGCGTGCGTTCGGTGACTCGCACTGATTTACCTGTTTGTGCGGCTGGGGAATCTTCACCGCGCTCGGACCCGGGTTCCCCGACCGCGAGGCGCCGGCAAGTTAGTCACGTAGGTTAAATAAGTTTGTGGTCGAAAAGGGAAAGAAGGTCTGGAAGGCTACTCCCTCACCTGAGGGTGGAGGAAAGGTGCGTTTTAGGCACTTTCTGCACGAGGCACCGGCTTTCTCACTTCTCACCTACAGCGTCGCACCCGCATAAATAAAACTAAGGAAAACGGAGTTTTCGCCGAGATCCCGGCTTGAACTCGGCCGCAAGATGAGTTATGACTTCGACAAACCGGATGATGTCTGTGGCAGCTGGAAAAGGCTGCCTGTTAAATGCGTCTTCAGCGGGGGCCGCATTCAGACAGACACCGGATCCCCGGTTCGTGAGCAACTGGGACCAAAAGTCTGGTTGCGACTTCCTTTGTTCCATCTCCAAACTCAGGCTTGGCACTGAGTGGCAACCCCAGAAAATGGATGCCGGGCCGAGTAGAAATCTCAGATAGAAATGTAATCTAAATTCTAAACCGCACTGCACTTAAAACCAAAAAAGTAAAATTAGATCTTTAGAACGAGCGGAAAAAAACGACTCCTATTCGGTGCCGATTCTCGACTGACTCGTGACGCAAACAAGCTCAGCGGTCCTCATCCTGGATCGCAGCGCTCAAACACGGGACGAGAGCCACAAACAACACGGAAGCGAGTTGAATTAAGGCGGCCCCAAAATCGGAGACGGGGAAATATTTTTAAAAAAGGTGGAAAGTTTGTACCTCGGCACAGGCAACAGGAGAAGCCCGAGCGCGGGACCCCACTGCGACCGGCTCGCGTTTATTGCTACGGCGTCATTAATCTTTCTGTGAAGTTATCTATGTAACACCTTCACCGGAGCGCGTGTGGTTTACAGACAGTTTCCGCGCCGTGCCAGAGATATGAACCTTGTTCGAGTTTGTTGCTGCAGTTTAGGAAGAAGAAAAAAAAGAACAATCTTAAGAGCAGACTGGGAAACAACTGAGGGAAGAAAAAAAAAATCAGAGGATATCTAATCCCATCATAGAAGCCCATTCATCATCAGCTCAACCGCTTTCAAGATTTCTTGAACGGGCAATTTGCGCCCCCCCCCCCCCCCCCCCCCCCTCCCCCCCCCCCCCCCCCCCCCNACGGGGCATTTCCCCCCCCCCCCCCCCCCCCCCGATCTCCCGCCTCACTCGTGCGTTATGGCTACGGAACACTTCTGCCGACGTCCGGATACCCGGAGAGCGGCGGTTAAACGCGGCCGAAGCTGACAGCTGGCTGCTGGAACGCAGAAACCCCGCCTTAATGACAGATCTTTCTGGAAAGCGACAGACCGGCTTCGCGCCGCCGCATAAAAAGGGGCTCGATTTCCCGTGAAGCCGCAGGTCAAAGCTGAGACCCGTCGAGGGGAAAGGGGTAAGACCCCACCCCCCGGGAAGTGCATTCCGATGGGAGGTCCGTCATCCCGCGCCTAGCGAGTCGCACAGATTAAACAGCACGATACGTATTCGGCGTTGACTCAACGTGAAAAATTGTCTGAGATTTAGAAATGCATCTACGTGAAAAATGCCAACGACAAGGAACGGTATTGTAGGGTTACGCTCTACTCCCCCCCCATATGCACGTTCTGCTCCTTTGTACGTAAATGCAGCGTTACGGTTACCTGGGGTCTCCGCCAAGCCCACGTCGGCAACAGCTTTGACTTCCCGTCCCCCCGTCAGCCTGAGGAGCGTCGGGTTCGACACACGGGCAACTCGGAGATGCCGCTCATTGTAAGACGAGGCCCAAAACGTGCACCACTCTGGCCTACAAACCGCTCCGGATTATAAGTGTGATGCCCTAAACGCGCACATTTTGATATTAGCAAAATGTTAGTGACTTTCAGCAACCGTTTTTCACGCCTTTATTAAAAATGAAACATCGCTGACATGTCAGGGGTTGAAGTAACAGTGTGTAGGTGCTGACATTAGACAGGATAATAAAGAGCAGCCCAGACTGGCATTTAAATACGAGCGTACAGCGCGAACCCTGAAACGCGCCGCCGCACCTTGCGAACACGAGGGGTCCGGGTCCTGGGCGAAACGTCGGCGGGTCAGCAAGCGAGCACGTCGGTGTCTCCGGCGTCACCCTCCGGTCGACTGACAGAACCAGACCCTGCGTGGAGGTTTTATCGTCGTTTACGTTTGCGCCTCGGTGGGGGGGGGGGACAAAAGCATGATGTGTAGTTTGGAAAATGTGGTCATTTCTTTCCAAGTTAAATTGGCAACGATGACTAAGTCCTGAGTAAAGACGTTTGTTTGTCTGTGAAAGGTGGATGGGGGAGTCTATTGTTGTGCATGCAAATGAAGGGAACAAAAGATCCAGATCTCCACGTGACCAGCAGAGCCGGGGGTCCCATCGAAGAGATGGGGGGGTGTTGACCCTCCTCAGCTGATGGCACGAATAACAAACACGGAGAAACGCGACGCTCTCCAGCGAAGACCTCGCCTCTTCCCGTCCCGTTCCCAGGTGGGGAATAAATAAGCACCTACCCTGAGGAGATGGGACCACGGTATCGGCCGCTGAGCGCGTAATTTGAGATTTCGGCCGGCGGGGGCCGACTTTGACACGCACCGTTTCCCTGTCTCGCAGCTGCTCCAGCGCCTCCGCTCCTCGCACCGGACTTCGGAAACGCGGCCGCTCAGCCCGGCTCGGCCGGAGGTCCACGACCGTCCGGAAGCGCCGCGCCCACCTACGCTTACCCCACACCGGCCCCTGCTGAGGACGTTATAGGTGGAATCCACCACCGCGCAGCTCTAGAGGCATCCATTTGGAACACGAGTGCGACTCCAGCTCTTTCTGTGCGGTGGTTGGATGTTCTCCTGTTCGTGTGGATTTTCCGGGCGAGGCTCTGGTTTCTTCCCACACTCCAAAGACGTGTGTTCCAGAGGGACTAGTCACTCTACACTGCCCACAGCACGACTGTGTTACGCTGCTGTGCCAATGAGTGCAGGCAGTTTCTGTTACTGTATCCAACAATGTATGTCACCTCGGGGGGGGGCAGTATGTGCTGAATGAATAAACCAAAATAAAACGTTCCGCGAAAAACGTGAGTCGAGCCCGGGCTGCGGGGCTCCCACACACAGCGGCGTGTCATCGTCACGCCTGTCCACGTTTCCACAGCCGGATGCTTGAGCAGCGGTCGCCCGAAGCTGTCGGTCTCAGTGCAACTAACACCTCTCTCTCTCTCCCGCCAGGACGACCACATCTCTCCACTGCAGTCCTGAAGGCCCCCCCCACGACCCAGGCTATTCTCCTCTCTTCATCAGATTGGATCTCCACAAACCACACTGTTCCTATGAGCCCCATCTAAGCACAGCCACCATCCATCGCAGGGCCCCCTCTTCTCTCTGCAGTTAAACAAATGGCTCCTCGCCCCCCGGAGTCCCGCTCATCGCTCATCTGAAGCCCATCCGTCAAGCGGGCTCTTCCCTTCTTTGGGCTCCGGTTCCTCCCGTTTGCAGCTGTTTGCTTTTCTCACTCGGTGCGGCCCGAGGGCAGGGGAGTGGCACGGCCTCGCTGCGGAAAGCTCCGGAAGGCATATTTACAATAAGATAACGAGGCGGGCTGTGTTATGACACACGGCAGCCCACACAGGTTGAAGCGCGTGCCCCCCCCCCCCCCCCCA
>UFQX01000388.1:102198-137412 GCA_900497675.1 Arapaima gigas | reverse complement strand
GGGGGGGGGGGGGGGGGGGGGGTTTAAACTGCTCATCATTAGCAAAATTGGGAAACGGCAGCTAGACAACAGTGAGATAAAAGTGCTGAAAAGTTACGCACCGCAAACACACAGACCTCTGCTACTCTGTTTAAATGCAATTGTGGCGGTGCGGTTAACGGGGGGGGTTAATGCGTGCTGACCCCCTGCCGAGAAAGGAGGCTAAAGAGGGGACAAGTGGCAGTGGGGACAGGTAGGTTTGCACCTGGGAAACAGAGTGAGGCTTTCTGTCTATGTTTTCATGCCGAGACCGTTTCTGATCCGGCTCCCCAGGGACCTCTGGAGCTGCGGGCTCCAACGCGGCCCCCAGCGAACGAGGCCTTCTCGCAGACCCTCAGAAGCAAAGCCCAGCATCGCATTGGGAAGACAGGAGTGTTTGGTGTTGGGCGTCAGCTAAGCTGCTCTCACACCTCAGGTTTATTTCGCGGCTACATTTCGTTTTAATTTACCTTTATTAAATCGGACCGGATTTTTCTTCTCCGCCCAGACACACAACTGAAGGTAAACAAAAGTGCACAGATAGTCACGGCAGATGAGGTCGGACCCATTCGCGCGGCTGTCAGGAGGTCAGAGCAGAAACGGCTCCGAAAGCGACGCGTTTGAGACCCTTCTTGAGCGTCGGGACAGATTCAGCAGCACTGAGGGGCAGAGGGAGCTCAGCGCACCACACTGGGGACAAAACCGAATGTCTGCGAGATTCTGGACCCCCTGTTGCAGCCAGAGATGGAGAACCGCTCTCATGCTGGGCTGCGGGGAACAACATCGGGGTTCAGACCCTTTAACCATCTTGCTCAGCT
This sequence comes from Arapaima gigas, assembly GCA_900497675.1. Lineage (NCBI taxonomy): Eukaryota > Metazoa > Chordata > Actinopteri > Osteoglossiformes > Osteoglossidae > Arapaima > Arapaima gigas. Next base: position 136,576 of record UFQX01000388.1, on the reverse strand, counting down.
GCGGCCCAGAGACGCCTTGGGGAGCGGGTTGAAAGAGCAGCAAATGCGCTCCTACCGCGGGAAATGCGCAGTCAGGGCTGCGCAGTCGTCTGCTGCAGTCCAGTCCATCACAGACAAGCCCTGTTTCCTCAGAAGGACGGCGAGATCCATCGCAGCTGTGAAAATAAACCCAACGCGGCGGAGTGAAAACAAAACCCGCTTTTATAAATATGAGAATTATTGGAAAAATAAATGAAAATGTAACAAAATAAATCTCGAAAAAATGTGCCCGCTGCGCAGCAATAAATTAAAAGTTGGCGAACGAGAAAGAAAAACAGACCGGTTCCACTTTCGGTTCCATCTTTCGGCGGGAGCCGCTCTCGCTTCGTGCCGTAACTCTAGACGTCGACTTTTTTCCGCGAGCCTCCGGCGCGTCTCAAAACCGTCCTGCGCGTCTCGTGCCTGTCGGCGCAATACATTTACATTTACTCGTTCGTCGCGCGACACACACTCGGCATAATAATTCCGTTATGTCACGTCAAGAGGGGCGAGAGGAGGAAGGAGACGGAGCCGCCGTTTCCACATCGGAGCTCCTTGTTTTCGGCTCCGTTTCACCAGGCCAGACAGGAGGTCAAAGTTCCGCGTTTTGTCGGTTGAGTCTCTTGCCGCCCGGACGTAGACGGTATTAATATCTGTTTGACTCCGTTTTTCGGGGTGACTTACGCTAACTTTAAAGTTATTCACCCATTTACAAAAAAAGGCGGGATCTCAGCGTGTCGGCTCAGGGCGCTTTCCCCGATCGCGGGGGACTCAAACCCGGAACCTTCCGAATGCGAGGCTAGTGGAGGTTCAACCAACACGCCGCCTACTGCCGCTGTGGGGCTACGCCTGCCGGGGTCTTTTTGAACCACGTCGCCTCGAGGCCTCGCCCGCCCCCCGCGGCGCGTTTCACACGGTCGTTTCCCTCAACCGCAAACGTCCCTTCGCGTGTGACGGGCAGCACGTCTCCGCCACCGTTCCACGCATATCTACTTAGCTGGGCACATTTTATATGTTTGTTAACGCTCCTCCTCTTCCGGACCCCCTAGCTGCTCTCGCACAGGTCCCTGTAAAGACGCTTAAGGTTTATTGCCCCACAGTGAAGAAAATAAACCGGAGCGGTGTGGAGAGGTATCAAATGTGGTCCGTGCAGCAGAAGGGGCGCGAGCCCCAGAATAAATACCCCGAAGGTACGGTGAAGGAAACCTTGGAAAAGCTGAACTGCAGATACACTGAGGTCTATTTACTGGCCAGAACTCGGCTCTCTCTCCTCTCCTCAAATGCAGCTCAGGCGGTCACTAGAGTGCTGGAGTCCAAAGGATCACATCTGCTGGGGGTTTCTGGTTCTGCTCAGCTCGAACCAGGTCAACCCACAGATGCCTTCGGTTGACGCTACAAAGGCAATATTTACTGTACGCGTTCAGGGTAAGAATTTTGCTCAAGGGCGCTGCAGCAGGGGTCAGGTTTGAACCCGGGACAACAGCCGTAATGACGGCATCACCTACTGGCACCAGGGACGCACCCCTACTAACAAGGAGGTGACCCCACGCCCTACCTGGAGGCAGGCTGGGGCCTGCTAACCCCTCGTCAGTTCACCTGGTCAACAGCGTGATGCTAAAACCCCCCCCAAACCTCCCCAGTGATCCCAAGGACCGACGCGACATTTACGCAAGAAAATTTGATAGATGGTTCCGGAAGGCACGCTGAAGAAATATATTTCCACGTATTTGTTCGGTACATTTCTTTACTAATGGAGAAACAGGAGGCAGACAGTTTGCGTCTGGACTTCGCGACCAACTTTGAGGCAAGAGGAGGCAACGCGTTTGGGAGCTCAAAATAAAAGCTCGGAGTAGATAATATTTGGAGAAGAAGGAGGAGGACAAAGTAGAGCAGAACTTCTCTTGCCAGGAAACCACAGCAGCGATCACCGAGTTTATTTTTGGTTGATTTAAACAAATAACATACCTGCGACAGACCGGCCCCCCCCACTCATAACCTGGGGTGGAGGGAACGAGGGACAGACTCTGCGTCCCTCAGCAGGAGACAGAAGCTAATGACCGCGGACAGATGGATGAAGTAAACTCCGCTGCTTTTCTCCAAAACCCAAGCAGTTGCCTATTTAAGCAGCAGGGTAATTTTTACCGCGTCAATCCAGGGTAAACTCCTTGAGGGCACTACAGCAGGAGGCGGGGTTTGAACCTGGGACTGTTGAGTGCTGCAACCACTACGCCACCTGCTGGCCCACAGCACAGCTGCTTCCAGATGTCAGCCTAGTCTTTATACTCGGGGATCTGGTGTCCCAGATTGAGGCCAGGAAGTTCTGTTCTTCAAAAAAAGGTTGAAAAAAAACGACCGGACGTGTGTGGAATTTCACCGCGCGACTGTTTCACCAGAAAATGAGTATTTTCACACGCCGAGGGTCCGCACACACTGTACAGATTAATGGCAGCGGCGAGCAGGCGGCGGATGAGTAATCGCCCGGGTTCGAGGGCACCGCCGCGGCTGCACCTCCTGGCCTCGATCCAGATTCATTAAGCGCCACATGTTGTTCACCTGGAAACCGCGAGCGGGACTGGCGGCGGGGGCCGCGGTTCGCCCGGGTGCGAAGACGGAGGGAAGCGGAGGAAGGAGGTGCTGCCCGGGAAGGCTGAGGCCTTCTTTCAGCGTATCGCACCACAGCGTCTCCTCCACCAAAAAAAATAAATAAATAAAGGTAACGCAGAACAAGGTACTCCTCCCCTCAGGTGGCTAATCTCAGGTGTGGAGTCACGAAACAGACGGAGGGAAGGAGCCGCGCGTCTCGGCGCTGACGTCTCAGCCTTGATCTGAGGACAACGGAGCCGCGTTCAGGATGAAACCGAAACAGGGAGTCGGCTTCCTTTCCTTTTCGGCAGCGAGCGTTTGAATCGCATCTCACACACACACACACACACACACACACACACCGGCTGCTTCTCTTTCTCCTCACTGTGAAGGATTTAACCAGTGAATTTGCCTGATGCTACAAGGATCCACTTATTATTATTATCGATTGAAATTGTTGTTTATTCATCTTTTGGACCCCTGCCTCCAAAGCGACTTTCGGTTTTGGTTTTGTACACTAAGCTGCTTACGACGACTGACCCGTGTTAGGATGTTTTCACGAGCCGCTGTGGCCGCTTTTCACTGCATGGGACCCAGTTACGTAGCGGACGAGCGTACGTTTACACAAACACACACATCTACGCTATTTCGTTCCTCTCCTCGTCTTTTCCTTTCTGTTCTTTCGCAGAGCAGCCTGCAGCGTTGATCTCCTCCCAGCGAAACACCCGCTTCTGACCGCGTCACTTCAGGTCAACTACCTCCATCAAGGGGGATCTCAACGTATTGTAAGGCCCGGACCCCCCGTGAGGGTTAGAGTGCGTTGTCGGTTATAGTTATCGTTATTTAACTTTCCCGACTTTTCTTCAAAGTGAAATGTTAGGGAACCTTCACCATACATGTTTACACAGCAGGGTCATTTTTACTGTATCTACTCTGGGAACAGCAGCAGGGGTGGGAGCTGAATTCAAGACCCTAACCGTTGCACCACCTGCTGGCCCTGCACTTTATAAATTATTTCCCCACCATGTTTTCACACGTCACCTGACACTTTTCACCTGACGCTCACATCAAACACATGCGGCCACAGGGACGCGGGGGGGGAGGGGGGGGCACACCTTTTATTTAATCAACATTGTGTCAGTTCTTTTTGGACAACAGCTGAAATCACAGCAGGGATTCGGTTTCCCAGAAGGAACGACAGTAAAACGGCGGTTTTTCAAACACATCGGTGTGTTTCCCTCACCTGGTCTGCGGCGCTTATTGGAGAATAAACTCCGTGGCGGTTTACGGGCCACACGGGTACCCTGTACTCACCACGGTCCTCAGTCTGTGTTCCTTCGCCAGCGACAGGGAGTTCTGGTAGCACTGCGACAGCAGGTCCCTCTGGGTCTTTCCGACGTGGCCCCTGGCGACGGGGCCCACGGTGTGGATGACGTCTGCAGGGGGACGGAGACGGCATGAGCGCAGAAAAACCGCCGTGAGCGGGACCTCGACGTACAAAACAGACACACTCACATCCACCCTGGACCCCGTCGAGTGGGATTCCATCAAAACTACCGGCGTGTTAAAAGAGTGTTTGGAGAAGGGAAGCGCGCTTGGTTCCATCGCGCTGATGAAGACTCCGGGGGCACGTGTCCCCCCTCCAGGTGGGAACCGGTTCCTCACAATAACACGAGTGGTTATAACCATTAACTACAAACTGGTTTTCATTTGACAAAAATAAACATTTTTTAGATATCTACTCAACAGTGGACTGACGTGTCACCTGGTCACCACGGCGTGAAATAAGGGGCTTAACTCACCTTGCGCAGAATTTACTGCCACTCATTTGTCAGTGACTTTGCACTTTGGAACAAAACACGCCACGAACAGACTTCCGGTCACAGTGACGTCTGTAAGCCGAGGACAGACGCCGGGCCTCGTCTTGAGAACTTGTAGATGTGCGAACGTTTGTTTGTTTGCTTGCTTGTTTGTTTCCCCGTTCAGTTTGTCCGCGACGGCGCGTTTTCCCCACTGGGGTTTGCTTCGGCGCAGCCGAAACACGATATTAAGAGCGGTGTCCCAAAAACGTTTTACTAGTTTTGCTCAGTAAGTCGAGGGACATCAGATCACTAAGGTTTTACCGACTGCGACATTCCAGACAAAACAGCTCTCTCTTCCCTACGGTCGGTCAACAGAAGAGGCGGCGTATTTGGAAAACAAAAGCGCGGAAAGCACGTTCTCAAGTTTGTTCCTGGACCATCCACCAGGAACGGCTTCTTCCTCGCGGCGACATCCCTCCCTTCAGCGCGAGAAATATCAGCATCGAGGAGGGAAAAAACAAACGCGACTCCTTATCCGTCATCGCGAAAGGACAACACGGACACTTCCAGCAACCCCTCGCGCTGGAACCGCCGCATTCGTCCTGTTAGCAAAATGGCAGCCGCGATAGGAAATCAATTACAGCGTCCCTTCGTCACATCTGTTGAAGTGCGCGTCCCCGTCCCCGCGCGGGAACCCGGCTGCCCGTCAATCACGGCCCGGCTCGGGGGGCCGACGCTCTTTAATTGAATCATAAGAGCCGTGACAGGCAAATGAGGGTGCGAGGGGATCGATCTGACAGGGGAATAATGTGCCCGTCTGCCCGACTCGGCCGGCCCCTGTTTAGCCGCGATAAAGCCGACTATTTATCACGTGCCGCTCCCTCGCCGCCGCGCCGCTGTCTGCCCTCGGCGCGGCCCTTATTAACATACACCCCTTAGCGTGGCCCGCCATCTTTAGAATAAGCAATAACAAAGCCCGACGTCTTCACAATAAGCCCTGCGGTGCGTTCGCGTGCATTTTACCGCGGTACAAGCCGCCCTCGTCGATACCCGCCTTTGCACAAAATGGCTGCCCTCCTCCACCGCGCGGTTCCTTCAGTTTCCGTCAGCCCGGGGCGGCGTGTTTTTTCACCACCGCGCCGGAGCGCACGTCTGGGGAGGAGAGACTCGCACTTATTTTTATTACCAGAAACAAAGGCGGTCGAATCTGCAATAGTCTTATAGCGCCGGGACTGGCGGCGCTCAAATTCGTGCTGATAATAACTCACGGCGGCGACGTACGGCTGCGCGGTTACGATCGCCAACACGTCCCCGACGCGCGGAGGGCCGGAGACGGGCCCTGGAACGCCGTGCCGAAGGCCGAACGCCATCCTGCCACGCCGTTACTAGGGACGGGACTGTGGAAGAGGATGCTGCTGGGCGTGGGGGGTGTCGGGGGTCGGCCGCGGTAACCAGGTAATGAGCACCTGGCTCCGGCTGCCCGGGACACGCCTGGCTGTTGGCGGCATCACATTTGGATGCTCAGCTGGGCTTCGGGCGAACAAGGAAGGGACGGACTTGGTAAATAAGTCGCAGAAATAAGCCGATATGAAAAGCAATAGTTTTGTTGTTTATTTTAAAAAATAAATAGATAAGCAAATCGACTGACTAGTCTGTACTGACCACTTATGCATGTTCTTACTTTTCAATTACGCTCCTTTTCCCCTTCAATTAAAGTCTCAGCAGGTCCCATTTAGCCGTCTCTGTCTCACACACACACACACACACACACACTCACACACACACACACACACACACACACACTCACACACACACACACACGAATTAGCATATTGTGCCGCATCATAACCAGTGCGGTGACACCCTGAGATGTACCCACTCGGGTTATGAGAATTTTACTTCACGAGGAGTTTTATTTGATACGACAGGCTTGTTTATGAGGTGTTTCTAAGCAGAATTTGGATTTTGTGCGCAGCTGAGCGGCCCCAGACTCTCCAAACCACATCAGCCTGTTTGCCGAATGAGCGTTTGCACCGTTTTCATTTATTCCTTTTGTCTTTACTGTTCTGTGTTTTTTTTCCTCCATTAAAGATTGAAGTAGCACAAACTGAGTACGATCGGTATGTTTTGAAGAAACATCTTCTGTCGTCGCGACGGCCGCAACCTACAAGTGCACGGTACCTCAAAGCAGGTCAAAAGCAGTTATGGACCTGGAGAAAAGAAATGGCAGAAAGGCTTCAGGAGTTGCCGGCGATCTGTTGGGTTATCACCGCAGAATCGAGCTCCAGCTAAAATCGTAGCCCAACCCGGATTTCTGCTTTTCAAAGCCGTTCCCCTCCGCTGTCCCTCGACCCGCCTGTTCCACACGTCCTCAGTGGGCGTTATTTCCAGTTTAACTGGGTGATCAAGGATGTGTTATTTGTTATGAAACACATGCATAATATTTTATGAACATTTCTCATCAGTCACGACGATTCGCTCTGTAGCCCGCATGCGATCCATAAATCTCGCTTTATGCCGTGTAAAAGATTGATAAGCCACGATTCTTTTATCTGAAATCTCTCACGCGCCGAGTAACAGTTTCCGCACCCCCTAAAATATTAAGCGCCTTTCTATACGTGAGGACGAGCGCGGTCGTCCGCCGACGGGCTTAAAAGAGCGGAGGAGGAGGAGACGTCGCTCCTGTCTGATCGGCTGCGGTTCCGCTTCTTCGTAACATTAGATGCTGCTGTTAAGTGAAGCGAACGACGCTACGGCTGCTGTACGTCAGTACAGTTGAGCTGGTGGACGAACCCTTTACCTGGAGGGTTGTTTCTGGACCAGACAGGCTACCTGCAGACGGACTCAACGCCCGTCCAGAACCTCAGTCAGGTCGACAGCCAGCAGTCAAGGTCAGTCATATACCAACGGATTGATACTGATAGTCTGCACAAATACCATCATCCAACCCTCATTTTTTCAGCAGAACCGACCTGTTAAGATCACCATAAACACCCTCTTCCAGCTCCCCTCATTCACTTTGTGCCACAGATATTGAGGCTGGTGGTCAATTCGGCAAACTCAACCAGCCATGTCTTCTAACTCCGGCACCCACCAGGGTATCCGCTGCCGCCTCCTCCGTTACTGTCGTCATTTACGGATCGACAAGAGGTAAGGGCTTCGGCCGGGGCAGACGCGGTCCGCACGACCCCGACCAAATCCAGCGTCAAGATAAATCCCAAACAGATCAACTGGCCATCCGTCGGGGTCACTTAGCACGCACCAGCAGACACTTCCCACTGTTTCGTTTCTTTTAACGCAACCAGAACACTTTCAGCACAAGAACCGGTCAACGGCCAAGGGTAAAGACCATCAAACCGATCACGACTACCCATCAGAGCTCAGGAAGTAACCGACGGACACCTTCTTCCGATTCCTGTCCTTCGCTTTTTACACGCGGATCTTTTTTCTCCGGTTTGTAAGCAGAAGTTTCCACGAAAGAGGAAAGGCTGCCCATCAACTGTAGGTCCACGTCAAAAACCCTTGCTGTTAATCTTCTCTCGCAAACAGGTCTTCGCATCCAAAGCACCAGCGGAGCGGCGCTTTGGGTATCGGTTGTTTGGCCGAGACGGTTGTCGAACGCCGGGCCCGACGGGCATCGGCCCACAGAGCACTGCGGGAACTCGCACGCCGCCAAATCCGGCGCGCGCCTTTACCGTAATAAACGTTAGACAAATGCTACATTCGCAGTTTGCAGACTTTATGGTAGCATTCAAAGACGCCGCGGCCGTCTCCAGAGCCGCAGTTGTTTTTAAATGTTTATCAGGCATTTTCCGCGGCTCCCACTCGATGCCGGGTGTTACTGACACGGTGATTTACTAAGCGCTGGTCGTTCCTCAGTATAATGGCATTATGTGCGCCCCGCAATGTGACAGTAATGGACCATCTGTTGAATTGTTTGCCATGTATTATTCATCGCAAACTGTACAAGTTTGCGCAGCGCTGTGCCAGATCGGCCTGGACCCGCACCAACAGCCAGCGGTGAAGGCACTCGGGGTCCCGTTCGTATCTCTGGCTCCCGCTCGCAATTCAGCGAATATTTCGTAACCTTGCTTATTCGAAGTATCTAAAGGTAAGGGACAGCCCCCCGGCAGACCGTGGCGAACAGGCTTTGAATCTCATTACCGTATCGTACAACGGAGGGCATAATAAATGATCTGAGACGGGAACAAAGCAGTCGGCGGCTTGATACCGTCGCCGCGGCACCTCAAAGGTGGCGCACAGAACGCGTGGGTTCCAGACGTGCCGGACCGCGGAGGCCCGCGACGGAAGGCGGACGGCCGTTTCCGTTCCGTCCGGTCCTGCGACGTCGGCTCTTTCGCGTACGGACCTGCCCGGCTTCACGGCGACAATCGGAGGGTGGGATCCGCGTTCAGAGCATCTGCCGCCCTTGTGGAGAAGCGCTGTCGACCCGCCAGAGCGGGCGCCCGGGCAAGGAGGAACAGAAGCGGTTTTGCCGTCGTCTTCCGCTGCGCGTTTGAGGGGGGCGAGATCCTCGACTCGAATCCCACTTAGCCCCCCGCCATATCCCGACAGCTAAGCGTAAATGAGCCGCGCGAATACGCTCGAGAGAAACGCATTTCTTGATAAACCATCCGCCTGCTTTCAGAAGATAGTCATTTAAATTACCAATGTCGCGGCTCCCGTACAAAGCCCCGAATCAGAGGCGGAGGGCGTCGGCCGAGGAAAGCGCCTCGATCCTGGGCGTCGCAGCATGACTGGGATTTGACCTCAGGGGGCTCCGATTGTGAGGGGACGGCTCTGGCCGCTAAGCCGCCCACCGAGGGAGGAGGAATCGGATCGAAACCAGGCGAGAGGAACCGATGCAGAGCCGTGCGAAGCCTTACAGCCTGTTTTGTTTGTACCTTCAAACGTTGCGTCAGGACCGGTTCCTGCCCTCCGCTGCGGGAGCTTTCGTTTCGTTCATTTGTTTCTCGGCTTTAATAAACAGCCACTGCAAAGACCGCCGTCGCCGAATCCGCCGAGATCAACAGAACCCCGCGCCCGGCCGCCCCGTCGCTCCGCAAAACCACACGGGTTTGCAAACACGGGGGTGACGGCCGAATCCAGTCCCCGCTAAGCCGAGGCACTTACCTCGGATTACTACGGTAAAAATACCCTGCTGTACAGAAGGGTAAATATTACAATGTAGTAATAAATTGAGATTTTTACAGCGAAGTTGCTGGAGATCCGCGTCCGTTTCTCTTTCGGAGAGCCGACACCGAGATGGAGGAGCCGGTCTACGAAATACTGTAGAAGGATATGTGGAAAGGATAGAGGAAGAATCGGCGACAGCAGAAGTGTCACTTCTTAACTGGATTATCAAGGGACACGTCTCACTGCAACTCTTAACACATCTCCCCGACTCCGGGGGGTTAAGGACACCTTTCGTCAAGATGTTACGTCATAACAGTTTCGCACAAACAAACCGATTCAGTCCAGGTCTACTCAGCGTTTGCCACACATCCAGGAGCTCAAGTCGGCTACGATGTGGCGCGACTTTCTGCAAAGGCCAACGAGGGATGGTGTCCGCCGATGGAAAAGTGAAGAGCATCTGCCTTTGACGTCTGGATCCATTGCGGCCGGTTGAAACGAATCACAGCAGACGACTGATACGCCGAGATCACACCGCTTCCGCACGTCTCAAACGCTCGGCAGCTACCGGGGGCTCGGAAAACTGAGGAACAACAGATCTCGGAAAAAAAGAAAGAACGCAAGCGAGGACTGTGTGACATCACAGATAACCTCTAAAGAGCATCTTCATGCAGGAGAGCAAGTTGCTTGCGAACAAATACAAACATCTGCCCGTTTTCCTCTGTATTTTTGCGAAACTCCGGTTATTTACAATAAGGCGGTTCTTTTCGATGCATATTTAATGGAGGCGCGTCTCTCCCCAAGGGCCGGCATCAGAGATGTTCCGCATTTGTTTGCGAGGCAGATGTCGATGTACACCACGAGCTGATGCATCTTCCTGGATTTCTACCTTTTGATGCCACTTCTGCGGTACCTTTTGGTCCCCCCCCCATCATCGCTTCCCTGTCTTGACAGTCCTGTCTGAGAATGAGCATCCCACCGTCGCCGTGTGCTGCACAAGCACAGCGGCCTGGGAAACATGCAGCTCCCTCCGGGATCAATAAACTACGTCCTGCTCATATCTGCCTGTCCGTCTGTCCGCCCGCCCAACTGCGTGTCCACGTGTCCATTTGCATACATTTAGGTTTGTTCATCGATTCAAAGTTTATATTTTTCTTCAAAGCGACTTGCAGCACGAACTGATTTATTCGCCGATTCATTCCCACTCACACTCACTTTTCTCGCCCGCTTGTCCTCGGCGAGGTCACTTTGTTCGGCGCCCACCCCGGGACCTCCGGGCTCTAGGCCAGGAGGGGGACGCCAGTCCGCAGCAGAGCACCACGCCTACATGTTCACACACCTCAGGTAATGACCAGTCGACCTGGATCACACGTCTTTGGACTGTAGAAGGAAACCGGCGCAGTTGGAGGAAACACCCGTTTATGGAGCGGGGGGGGGGTAATGTTTACCGTACCAATTCGGGGCGAGCAGCTGCAGCTCAGGTACTACAGCAAAATGTACAAATGAAACTCAGACCCTTAGAGTGTAAAGGCAGTAGCTCAAACCACTACACCCCCTGCGGCCCCAAATTGACGTGTCATTTGCCTCACACCACAATCCTTTTATATAACAGGGTATTTATGCTGACGCAGTTCAGGATATGAATGTTGAAGGGCAATACAGCAGTAGGAGGAGGATGGTTCAAGCTCGACTTTGCTTCCAGATTCCCGGGCTGCGGGAACCATCTTTGACTCCGATGTTATTACTCTGCTCTGAAAGCCACACGGAGGCCTTTCTCCCCGCTGACATCTCCGCCGCAGACCGGGGCTCCGTAATTGCAGCCACCCCTCGTGAGCGTTTCTCCAAAAAAGCAGAACGTGTCTGAAGTTTTGAAGACCGGCGGGATTTTGCGGGATTTACACCTGGGAGCGCGAGATGCCGTTTAACTCTTTTCTCCCGGTCTCGGTTGCGGATTCCAGACAAACGCATTATGAAATCGGGAGAAGAACTGATGTTTCGGGGTCCTCGTTCCCCCAGTTGAACGGAACCCGAAACGTAGGAGGAGCTGCGCCACGTAAACAGCACGGGGGGAACGACGAGTTCGGTCTTTCGCGCCGGTCGCTCGCCTCGGTTAAAAGAGCACAGAAACGCTCCCCCACGGAGCATCGCCACAAACCTCCAAACAGCACGAAGAGGATCACCTTTCCATATCAACTCAGCACTGTTTGTTGTACACCATGCAAGCATGACCCATGTTCACCCTCCGAGTCAGTAGATATCGGTATAGAGCATCCAAACACGACAGGAACACGGGGCTGCCTTACTTCAACTCGCTTCCACGGTGTTTACAGTCCGTATGTGGCGTTTCCCAGCGATCAGCACCCAGACGAGAACTGAAGTGATTTGCAGAGAAAGATTTTCATTTCCAGGCATAAATTCATTTTCATTTTTAATAAGAAAGTATTTATTTCACACGCACTTTTGTTTATTAAAGCCGCGTGCGAGATTTGCACAGAACCTTATCTGCGAGTAAATCACTGCACTTGTTAACCTTTCATGCACTGTGACCTCGTGGTAAAAGTGGATTTATGAACAAAATCATTGCTGAACATAATTCCTGTCCAAGTTGTCTTTCTAAGCTGAGGAGACAGTGGAAGATATGAAGTCGAACAGGGTCTTAAATTATCCATCCAGACTCCGTACAGCAGCGCGGGTCGGATTTCGATGTTAAGATTTTACAGTGATTTACCCATTTATACGGTACAATAATTTTGCTATATTATTTCAGGGTAAACACTCTTACTGCAGGATTTAAATACAGAACCTTCAAGCGCACGGCCCCAGCTCTAACCGCACCGATACGTGGCGGAATGCAGCGGAAAGACGCGGAAAGGAAGGACCGAAGCAGGACTGAACACGAGGTTCCCCAAAGACCAGGGGCAGCCCTCGGTTCCACACACGCCGGGGAAGGACTCCGCGTTGAACTGGTCTTGAAAAGCAGCCAGCTTCCGTGGTGGCTGTGAAGGAAGCCGATGGAAAAACGAGGACCGGGGGGGGACTGAGGCCCCCGTCAGACCACGGTAAGTGTCCCAATGAAAGACCGAGTGTGGAAATTGAACACGAAGGTGGACTCGGAGCGAGAGAGAAAGGGCCGCCCTTTAGACCACACCTTTCATTGCCAGTCATCTTAGGACTTTACCCACATAATAGGGAAAAACAATGTTTTTTTTTAGAGATAAAGGCCAATGAAATATTGCTGCTTAAAAACTGTAACGGAATTTTCTTCTTGATTTTCTAAAACAAAAAAAGTTGCCTTCATAGCCGGCCGATTGTGACTTGTTTTTAGCCTGTAAGTTACAAGACGACAGTAAGAGCCACCTGAATACCGTAATTCAACTCACTTCCACAGTGTTTACAGCTTGTATCTGGTGTCCCTGAGTGCAAGTGACGGAAAACAAGACAGTCGGAGCCACACACGATTATTAGAGGAATCGAGTCGTTTCAAGGCATCGAAAACATCGATAGTGAGGAAGTGAGATGTGAAGCGTGATGCCGGTCTACAGGGTCGGCGTGAATGTTTGAGCGCAGCTGTGATTCTCTGGGAGGGACATCAAACGTCGCCCTGCGCTCGCGTTCACATTCGCACTCCAGGGGGGCGCAGCCACCGAGCCCTGCAAACCGCTGCCTCCCGCGGGGGTCAAGTCACGTGGCCTAAAAGGCAGCATCCAGCGTCACGCGCGTCTTTCACGTGTCCTTCATTCACCCTGTTCTTCAAAACAACTTACAGCGTCAGGTTACGCTGATTTACTCATTTTTACTGCACCGCTTCGGCGGCGGCGGGTGGCGAAGTGGCTGCTCGGAAGGCGCAGGTTCAAATCCCGTCTCTTGCTGTAGCGCTATAGATGGGGGGGGGGGGGTGACTGATTTGGTGGAGAATTTACTTCAGTTAAAAATTCACTCAGCTGTGGAAAAGGGTAAAGTATTTTAACATTGCAAGTTACTCTGGGGGAAAAAAAGTGAGATAAACAGAAATCGTGCCAAATTTTGGAGATGGTGGCTGCAGATGAACGAGTGGTACAGACAACTGGTGGGGGGGGGGGTGACAGAAGCTACAGAGGGGATTTGGGGGTAGGCTGGAAAAATAGATGAAAGATGAAGAAGGGGGGGAAAAAACTTCAAAGGGTCCTGCACCATATAATCTGACAGCTATGAAAAGCATCGCTGAGTAAATGATAGGGGTGACCCATCAGAGGGCAGCGAGCACGATAAGACCCCCGCTGCAGCCAGCATCGCACACAATGGGGAAGAGCGCAGAGTCATCGGAACACTATCATCGCCACAGAGCGACAGCTGCCTCTAATCCTGTTCGTGTCGTGCGTGTGTGTGGCAGGGAGCCGTGACATCAGCGTGTAGTCAGGTGCGCTGGGCCGACGTCCTGAAAAACTCAGCCGCGAACACACTGCACCGAGGACAGTGTTCCCGAAAAGACCCCGCCTCTGCTCATCACCCCCTGCAGGGCAGCGCTTTTATAATCATCTCACTTCTCAGAGTGACTCGCACTGATTTACCAATTTATACAACAGGGTCTTTTTTTTTTTTACTGCATCGATTCAGAGCAAGTTCCGTGATCAAGGGCGCTGCAACAGGAGGCGGGATTCAAACCCGGAGCCTTTGAGCCGTAACGACGACGCCCGCTGCCCGGCATACGCCAACATCCTCACTTTGGACCACACGAACAGCCCTTGAGCTTTATATAATGAGGTTTTTATATTACCTCACTTTTTCTGCTATATACAGACTTTGATTCGCTACAGTGGTAAATTTCTACTGTTACTTAAACTATGATGCAGAATTAAGACACATTTAAAGAGTTTACTGTAAATACTGGCTCGACCATTCGCTTTGTGCACTATAGTGGACGGCCTATGCTTTAAAACGATGCCAAATGTTTGGAGAGTGAGGCTCGAGCAATTTCCTCCAAATCCTACCAGTCTCTGTATCTATGAAGCTCAGTCTGTTTGTTCTTTGTGCCCAAATTTGTTTTCCAAGCCACAGATTGGAAATTTTGCACACAGGGACCTCCTACCCTAAGTGAGAATTCAGCATTAAGTTCATTAAGGGTTCTTCACCATCTGGAAAACTTAAAACTCGATCTCTGACAAGGCTTAGAAAGGCACGAGTCCTGAAATCACACAGTAACTGCACACGCAGACCCAACCCTATGCACACACACACACACACACACACACACACACACACGCATGCGCGCACACGCAGATGTCGACCAGGCTGATGCACTTTCTGACTCAAACACACAAACGTACTAAATTCAACAAGTTGAAAAGTAATAAAGTTCGCTGATATAAGGTATTATCGCTGTCTGCATGTTATTTCTAGTTACCTTTCCACCTCCGCACCTTATCGCCAGGGCAACGCCGGGTATCCCAGCTAGCGCGTCGGCCACCGTACCACCCTTTTCTGGGGGGCCTGTGGAATTATTCTCTAAGACAAGACACGGAGTTATGATTTCATTTCTCTCAGAGCATTTGTTCACCTCATTTGACATTTCTGTGATTTTTTTTTAGGGGCAACTTTGCAGGTGCAAAAAAAGTTGCGTTTTTCCCTTAAAACCGATCGTTTATTAATATCGATACCAATACGGACAATAATGCAGGGTGTAGCCCCGCCTATTTATCGCTGCAGGAGTTTTTCCGTGGCTTGACGGTCACGAGAACGGCACGTGAGGGGAACGACGGAACGGGAAGACAATCGATCACAGCGCTGGTTACAAAATTACATTTTGGCAGCTGATGATCGATTACCTCCCGAGCGCAAAGTCCTTCTTGCCTCCTATTAAAAATGAATGACATAATTCACGTTTCGGCTGCCTGTCGACCCGACGGAGCGCCGCGCGCGAGCCGAATCACCCCTATCGGCCAGACCCATCGCCGCCGAAAAATTAGCGCCCCCCCCCCCCCCCCCCCCCCCCACTTTTTTTAATCTTCATCGGCTCAGCTCTCTACTACNCCAGACCCATCGCCGCCGAAAAAAATGCGCCCCCCCCCCCCCCTCCCCCCTTTCATTTTGCGGAGTACATTAAAAACCAGCTAATGAGAAAAATAAGTGACGCTTGGGTGATGAATTGGAGAAATGCAATTAGGTCCATTAGAATTCACAGGAGCCGACAGACAATAATCAAACCGCTTTCAAGCTGCCCGTCGCAATTATCTTTGCACTTAAGAATCAACAAAGCACGTAATGACTCGCGGTCCATTACGGAATTCTCAGAAACAAAATTTTAACGCGGCCCGCGTCGATCGGTCGGACGCAGCTCGTCGGCGGGGGGACCGCGGGAGCGGAGGGCGCGCGACGGCTCCGGCGTCGTCCGCGGTCTCCCTCCGCACCGCCGTGCGGAAAGCCGCGATGAGAGAGGAGGTCTTCGAGGCCTCCCCGTCGAAGTGGCCTTTTCTAACCCGAAAGGAATGAGCACCGATTAGCGGACCCCTATCAGATCCCAGTTCGGTGGGCTTAGGCCGGCATCGCTCTTCGTCGCGGGCCTTCGCGAATGAATTAAAGGGGCTGCAGCGACGCTCGACGCATCATTTCACGGTCCTTCTCGATTTCCAAGGGACTAAATCTCAGGCTCCATTTAATCGCAGTTAATAAAGCAGATGTCCTCATAGTGTCTAAAATTTCATTGAGTCTTTTTATAACCGTGTGACAGACAAGCGTGGCGTCGGCCTAGCTGGGCAAGAACGATACCGCATATGGTTCCGGATGGTTCTGGACGGCTGACAGAACGGGACGTTTGCGGGCCGGGGGGGGGGAAAGGTTTTGTTTACCAGCAGGGGACCGGGAGCGCTTCTACTGCTGCTTAATGATGTGTTGAACATGTTACTCAAATGTTTATGCCTGTATGCCTGTTAGTCCTATCGGTCAGCCCGTATGCACGGCCTGTTTGTTATTTAATGGGCAGCAGGGGGTGGAGCGGTTAGAGCTGTCGCCTCGCAACGAAGCCCTGGCTTTGAATCCCGCTTAATGGATATAATACCCTTTATGAAGGCAGCGGCCTTAAATGTACCCCCTTTGTATTGAGTCTTACATCTCTTTCATCCCCGTAGAACCTGGAGGGCTTCCTTCTGAACAACAGTCCAATATCTCCTTATACAAGGTTAAGGACCGACATTTCAAGTAGGGCTTTATTTTTATTCTATATTAGCTGGTGTTTCCATTATTCTCCAGTAAAAAGGCATTTCACACCCTGTGATAACCAGTTTAATTTTTTTTTTCCAGAAAACAGAGGGTGGAAGTAGCTTTCCTTTGGACCATAATGTCACGGAGATGTATGACTACGGACTCTTATTTTCCAAGCGCATAGATGTCTAAATGGGACAAGTTGTCGGCAAAACTGACCACTCAAACACGTCGGCTGGGCCAGCGGCCGTGGAGGACAATGGAACGCGAACGGTATCTCTTTTCCCGAGAGCGGGAGAGAAGGTGGGCCTCCTGATAATGTAAACTACACCTCTACCCCGCTATAGCAAAAGGAATACACCGATACCTGGATCGGGGTTGAGAAACCCGGGAAGATGAGTGCTATTCGCATGAATCTGAAGCCCACGAGAGAACTATTTAAAACCGGTACGACGCTCCATGGCAGCACCGTGCCCAACATCTCTGTTCTAAGTCTCTGCCTCCTGTGGGCCGGGTTCAAACGCAGTTTCCGCTGCGTCCTTTCGCTCACTTCCCATTACTGTAGATTTTTTATTTTTTAAATAAATTTGACTATTAAATGTGTGTTGCTACTACTACTAATGGGAAACAAAATGTATGATGTTAAATTAAAAAAGGAGATGTTCGTAAACACACTGCAGTTGCCTTATTAACTGTTTGGTAGTTGATATATAAAGTGTTCTTCATCGCACTGAAATAGGCACTTTGGGGCAAACTGGGATTTCTTGCAAGATCCTGGAATGAATTATAATCGTCCTCATGAGAAACGATGGAAATATCTCCCTCGTACTTGAGTTTGTGATATGTGAACAATTTCTATAGCGTATAGGTGTGCTTTACACCCTACACCTGCCTGCGGGGTTCTGTGAAAGCAAGCGGTGTGAATCATTACAATTTCCATAGCGCTAAATGAAAGACGGGTGGGGGGCTACCGCCGGGGCCTGGAGGTTGTCCGCGGCGAACGAGACCCGGGCTCTGGGCTCCGCGGCGGCCGGGCGGCGCCTCCCCGCGGCGGGCGGCGAGTTCAGGGAGGGAACACGCAGGCGGGAGGAGCGGTTGAGAAGCCTTGCGGGAAGCCTGAGCGTCCCGTGACCCGCGGGGAGCTCCGCGGCTTCTCGCTCAGCAGGTCTCCGCCCATGAAAGGAAACCGAGCCCACCATCTATAATCCAGCACTGTCGTATACAAGGAAGAATCCGGCTGCGAGTAAAACCTAGCGGACGATCCCTCTCAGATGACCAGCCTAGGAAAGGCCGTCGCTGCTCAGGCTTTCAACTTGTGCAAATGTATAAAGCAGACAATTTTCTCAATTCATAACCAAACTACCTTCTGTTTCTGCTCAAAGCTGAGGACAGACCTTAAGCCCCGGGTTGTGCTTTCGGATAGAGCTACTCTGCATTTGCGCCGACAACTCAAGGAGGGCGTTTGAACGGGCAATGCCGTTATATCGACGTATCTTCACACGCAGGCGAAAACAGAGGTTGGGTTGCCATGGAAACTCCAAAACAAACAACTGACTGAAATGGACCGTTTGGCAGATAACCGGGGATTGATTAGTTGGTTTGACGTGAGAAACCTCCCGAGGGAAACACTGCCGTGCTTCCCAGAGCCATTTTACACGTGCACAAACCCCCCGATCAAGTGAAGACCCGGATCGATGGAAGCGGCAACGTCACTAGATCGGTACGCCTGAAGTTCCGGTCTACTTTACGCACGGACTGTGTCAACTCTTGTTGACCACGTATATCGGGTTCTTCCAGAATGTTCCGCCATCCACTTCTGCGCTCAGTTTAGAAAGGGCCGCGTCCATTCTCGCTACGGTTGGGTCCATCCTGCCATCCGCACACGCGGGTGTGCTTTTTGGCACCATCTTTAAGAGAATGCGACCTTCGAGCTCTGTGACCAAACTTTTGGGACTCTCCAGATCTTTCATTACAGCTCTGCCGAGTTCTGGCCTGCAGGGCATCTCCTGACAACCCCCGGGACAACTATTACTGTATCAGTAATATCAGGGTACTGCGTCAGGAGGCGGGATTCAAACCCAGGTTCCAGTGCAACCCATCAGCTCCAACCGCTGCACCACGTATGCTATACTGAGCACGAACGTACAGACCCGCTGAATATACTCACGACAATATAAAACACACTTATTAATGTCGATGGGGTTATTTAAACAAAGCCGTCAAAGGCAGACAGAAATAGGTCTGTCTGTAAAAGATACGTCGAGAGAAGCGCCCGGAACAAATGAGCTAAAGGGCGAGACGTCAACGCGACGCGAAACCTCGGCCGTAGCCGCAGACCGAGCGGTGGAAACCCTGCGCGTCTTAGCCTGACAAACGCTCGAGTCGGCAGTGACAACGGCAACGAAAGCGGCGAAAAAGTCAGTAAGAGACACAAAATGAAAAATCTGGGGGGGTGAACAAACACACCGAACAAAGCAAGCTCTTATTCAAAATATTAGCGAAAGCTTTTCTGTGCCAGCTGTTAAAAACAAAGTGCGAAAGGAGCGTGGAGCAGAGACGCGATGAATAAATCCACGAGCGGCGTTACTGACAGCGCGTGTGAATCTCTGTCTCGCGACGCGTTAAAATAGCTCGTCTCCCGGAACGCAGTCCGCCGTGTGACACGACTGGAAATTACTGCCAGTCAATCACTGCCGCACACCAAGGCCCTGCTATCGTGCAGCCGCCGTGCACCTATTCTTCAGCGCCTGCCCTGGGACTTTGACAGAGGGAGACGCCGCCAAAAGATGGACAAAAATCCAACCGGGGACATCCGGTCGGGAGATTTTAAGCGTTCGACGTTCGGTCAAGGAAACAGGTAGGAGCCCTTTAGCCAAACGTGAGGGTTACAAATACACGCGATTTAAACCCCTTTCTATGTACGTGCGGAGGAGGAGAACGACTGGTCGTCGACGGAATTCACATCATCTGGGTCGGTCGTCTGCGGACGGACGGACCAACGGAAGGACGGAGGGGACACGTCGCGGTTAAAGCCGTTGCGCTCCGGTTGAAGCGCTCGCGTTTGAATCCCACCCTGCGCTGCAGCACCTTTCAGCAAGATATTTACCCTGAACCGAGGCGGTAAAAGTTACCCAGCTCGAAAAATGGGGGGGAGGGGGGGATCACTGCGAGTTTCTGGGGAAAAAGTGTAAAATAGAAAATGCACCTATAGATTATACAACAAAACCCAAAGGAAATTCAGATTTGAGTGGATCTGATGATCAACTAAGTCATTTCTTCAACTTTGTCCTCTTTAGCTGTTTAGTGTCCTACATGTAGAGCAGGGAAAAGCAGCTGTGAGGCCAGAGGGAGAGGGAGGGGGCCTGTGGGGGGTGTCAAGGCAAGAGAAAACAAACATTCTAGTGCCAATTTCACTTTTACTGCACAGTAACGTTTGCTAACCGGCTGTCAGCGCAGTCAATGTTTATCCCCTGGACGTCCGTTGCATAAAGCAGCTTTAATCACTCGCTGCCACCGTTGAACCTGATACACGACGCGGTGACATAATTCCGCGTCAGCACTTTTTCTTCCTTATCAAACGGGGCGCTACTCCCTCGCGTAAAAAAAAAAAAAAACCAGCCGGTTGAGCTTCTCCGATAATTCGGTTTATGGTCGAGCGATAATGGAACTGGAGATTATTGGCTGCGAGGCAAAACGTTCCAAGGACTGGTGCCCCCCCCCCCCCCCCCCCCACCCACCCCCACACACACACANCCCCCCCCCCCCCCCCGCAATACAGCGGCGACCCGGCAGGGCCACGCCCCCCCCTCGCCGACCTCCACACCTTCACCGCTCCCGCGTTCGCTTGGGGCGACGAAGCAAAAAACGCCGCGCATCCAGTCAGACGAGGGAGCCTGGGAAATATCGGTTGTCATGGCGACGGAGGCTGCTGAGTGATTCCCGCATTTATTGAGGCTCCAGCCTGAAAAGGGGCTTTTAGCCAATGCCGAATTCATTTTATGAATGCCGATTACTTTAATTTGGACACAGTTGTTAGTACATTAATTTCCAATTCTTTCGAAAGGGATTATGTTCCTCTCAATAATTATTTGTGCTCTTAGCTTTCAGAAGCTTTACCAAGTGCAAATAAGGGGAGAAGAAAAAAAAAAGATCCGTCAGAAAAATCTGTTTCACGGATGAGGGCGGATATCTAGCCTTCTTTATTTCTCTTTTCCCTCCGTGTGAGGAGTTTCACACAAGTTTCCAAACATTAACCGCCGAAGCTGCCAGTCCTCGAGGCGAGGAAAACAACGCGCTCCGCGTTTCCATAATAGCGGCCGCGGGTTTTTAATACGGTAAATATATCGCCGTGAGATGCAGGTCATTCACGTTTGTGATCAGCCTTCCCACCAAGGTGGGCCAAGGCCTGGGGGTCTCTAACTGACCTCTAAGGGCCACACAGCGCTTCAGCCCCCCCACCCCCCCCGACAGGCCAAACCTGCTCATGTCTGTTTGTAAATAATACAATCCAGCTATTGCTTCCCTGGCTGATCCCACAGTGGCTGAAGACACTAAGGTCTTCCGTATGGAAATGACAACGAGCCGAAGACATTTCAGACCTTTGCTGATGTTTGAAGTGTCAAATGAAGCCCTGAAATGAACCGGTGACATGTCACTTACTGCTGAAGCAACAACTTGCCCACAATCCTCTCAAAATGTGCACGTTTTTCCTTATTCGTTCAGTCTGCTTTCAAACGATCGGACCAGGGCCTGTGTTTTGGTGGCTGCTGAAGCCGCGGGGGGGAGGTACCTGCAACACCTCAGCCAAAGCGATGGGAATCACCTGTCAAGAACAGCTCTGCAGGGGGTGGGCGTGGGCTCCCAACAAGGTTCGCCAGCTAATCGGCCGAGCTGTGTACGTTTTAATGGCACGTGCCTTCATTTGTGCCCCGGCAGGTGTCTCCGCTTCATCTGGCTTTGATTTCATTTCCATTTTCCCCACTGAAATGTCAAGCAGCTCCTCTCTGGGGGATAAAAAAGCACCACTTACCACCGTGCCATTTCAGACAAGGCCTCTCCTGATTCTGCCTGCTCGGTGTCAGGGTGAGGGAAGGAGACGTCAGCCAGATATGAGGGTCTTCTAACAGTGTTCAGACTGCAACACTGTGTGTGTGTGTGTGTGTGTGTGTGTGTGTGTGTGTGTGTGTCTGTGAGAGAGAGAGAGAGAGAGAGAACGTCCTTATTCCTTCACCTCCGTGCTGAGCACCGGCTCCTCAAGGGTCTGATCAGATTCCCTTTTAAAAGTTCAGTAAACAAGTCTTTAAGATGCACACCCTTCCGCACTCCCCCGTCCCAAATAAAGACACAAAACGCCAAGTAACAGGGTGGCGTGTCGCCCGGCGAGGTGTCACAGCGCGATCTCAATACCGCAGAGCAAACCGATCCCAGGCAGACAGCGACCGCAAGCTTACGGTTGTTCCCCAGGAGGCGCTGCGTCCCACTCAGACTGACATCCCCATTATCCTATATAAACAGGCGGGAACAAGGCCCGTCTTTGTGGAGGATTAGCTGGGGGGGCGTCGTCGCCGGGCCTGTTTAGCAACGGGGCCCCCGAGAGCCACCGGATAATGAGAGAAAACAAAGTGGCCGCCTGCTCTTTCAATCCCGCGGTTTGTTTCCACAACTGCGCTCCACCACTGTTTACTTTCGCCGGGTGTGCAAGACTGCCCCCCCAACACTCACACACAGGCACACACACACACTCACACAACCACAGAGTTCCTGGTTTGAAGGCAGTGACACAGGTTTGTTTACCTGCCTGGCAGACAACACACCCGTGTGCTCCAGGAGTGCACAGCACCCACAGGGAGACACTGGCTGCACACAAAAGCAGCACCAGCGCGCGCTCAGTCCGTCCCCCCCGCAAGCCTACTGAGCCACACCCTCCCGACCCCCCCTTCTGAACGCCGGCTGAGACAAAGGAACACAGGCACACGGGAGGGATCTGAAACGCTGCGTTCGCTTCAATACATCAGTGGTAGGATGTAGTGGCGGCAGCTTCCGCACCGAAGCCCCTCGGCCCTCGCTTCGCCTTCCCTTCGTGCCGAGACAAACTCTCCAAAAGGGAAGAATCACACAGGTACCACGTACGGTGTACCGCGGTGTTCGGCCGGGATTGGTGTAAACCGGTCTGTGCCGTTGCGGCGCGTCGATGAGGACGAAGCCGTAGAAGCGAGCGGCCTGGGTGAGAGGACCTCTCAGTGGGCCAACAGATGTCACCGCACGTCCTGTAGGGTAACATTACCACGGTAAAAACCACAGCCTGCTCCCCTTTGTCGGGGAACCCTAAGGCGACAGCAGCAGAGGCAAACAGATCATCTTGGCTTCAACACTTTGACCAAGGTACAGTAGACAGTTACCCTGTTGTTGTATAAGAGGGTAAATTGGTGTAAGCAGCTTAGGGTATAGACCTCACACTGTAAGGGGCTTCGGACAAGAGCATCAGATAATAAATGGTCTACAGAAGCCTCTCGCTGGCGGGGTACTCACCTCTTCCCGTCCAGGTGACCCTGAACTGCCTGCTGCTTTGCTCATTCCCATGTACTTACATCTACTACCGTTGTGATTCCCGGGTTGTTCTGTTATTTAGATGTTTCCTTCAACAATTTCCCTCTGGATTAATAAAATTATCAATCCATCTGTCTGTCTGACAAAGACGGTACACGTCCCAAACACCCGCAGATTTAAAAAAAATATATACATTTACGGAACTGTCCGGTGTTGGGACGGAGGGGCGTCCGAACAACAACCATCTCACATTCTTCTGGGCGAGAGCCCAGCTGCGACAGAAGACCTGCCCAAACCAACCTGAGCGAGACTCAGAACCGACGCCCACCCTGCCGAGCGACGGACCCATCGTGTCGTTTTCCAGATCACAGCGTCTGGGGAATTAAGTCCAGTTTCACATACCAAAGATCTCATTGCTGCCCGTTTATTTATTTGCAATAGCGACTCCAGATCTTCCACGGCAGTAATAACTTGAGCGAAGACAGAGCGAACGCCGCAACTAGTGTCGGCGCCGGAGCCCAGATTGAACAGTGCTGGACAGATCGGGGTCTTTTTGCGTTTCAAAGAGGGAACTGTCACAACGGGATCGGTGCCCGACCCGGCCGGTTTCCCCGGCGCGAGCAGTTGGTTGACAGTTTTGGTTGCCGCACAACCTCCCGCTTCATTTCCAGTTCTCCTCCAACCAGCGACGCGCCTGCGACGCACAACGCCGACCGAACGCCAGGGACCACCTGCTTCCCCGCGCGGCTCTGAGGTGAGCGCCGGTCCTGCCGACTCAGCCGCAGCGCGATGCGGCCGACTGCTGGCAAAACTCCGCCACGGCCAGGAGCTGAGCAACTTTGGGCACCTTTAATATTTATGATCATTTATAATTTAATGTGGTGTTAAATTATAATTTAATGTTACAAAAGGCTTGTGAATTTTTTAGCTATAAATACCGCTCTGGTCCATCTTTCCCCAACAGTGGGCCTTAACACGGCCTGGCAGCGTAAGTAAACACACGTCCCTCACATAAGAGGGTTCCTTTACTCAGTTAAGCAAATTCTTCTTTTTGGGTGGGGGGGGGGGTATTTTTCCACAGGGGATTTATTAAAAAAAAAAAAAAAAAAAAAAGGCTTCTGGGATTTTCTGACACTAAATTTTCTTTACCTCTCCCTCCATTTAAAGCCATTCATTCCTGGCATCCCTTTATTTTTTTCTCATGGATCTCATGAATCAAAATCACTGTCGGGGCGTTCAGCTCCGAGAAGCCTGTGGACACCTTGCCGCTGGCCCTGCGCAGCGTTACTGACAAACGTCTCACACTAGATCTCCATTCGATCGCAGCGTTAAAACTGTTTGCGCTGCCAGTCGTGGCTCTCGGGATCATTGACAGGTTAAAACGGCAGATTCTGCCACTGACAAGGCTGAGGGATAAAACCTTTCGAGACACCCGCTGGGTTTATCGGCCCTAAAACACCAGACACACGCAGTCACGGAGAATAATGTACCCGTGAAAGCAGTAAAATAGTCAAAAGTGCGACTGGAGAGAAATCGTGTGTGTGTGTGTGTGTGTATACATTTACAGAAATATTGTTGTAGATTTTTCCCCGTGTCAGACGATTCGTATTTACACTCACGTCAACATTAATTCTCACCTAATGTGCGACTCGCAGCGTTAAGTTACTCTGATTTACCTACTTATAGAACAGGGTAAACTTTACTGTACCATTTCAGGATAAGCGGCGGGAGGCGGGATTTGAACACGGTGAACATGGGCAGGAACTCAAAGTACCACCTTCCTCCTGCTGCTACCCACCGCTGCAGTATGAGGAGCGAAGACACACTTGAGATGCGATGTGACCCCCCCCCCCCACCCCAACGGGACTTATTCACACGCTCTCCTCAAGAAGGTACCGCTATTGCTGTTAGGGCCCCACAGCGGAGCTCCACCCTGGGGCCACAAGACGCAAAGCGCATCGCTTGTCAAAAACGGACCAACAAAAATTGAACGTAACGCCTGCGGCCCGGTATTTATTTCGCTGTTCGCTATGGAGAGAGCCTCCTCGCTTCTCACGCGCGCGTTTCTGAGCTCCTCCGGCGAAGACGCGCGGCCTGGGTGGGAGAGACAGGTGAAAGGATTAAACACACTCATTTCGGGAACAGGCGTCACACTGTCGCACAACTCAATCCATCACCGCCGTGGCGAGTGGCCATTAAGCCGTTTGTTTGAAGCCGGACTTAATTACGCTTTTTCTTTTGCATCCCGGAAAGGCAAATTCAGCCAACGGCACGTTCGACAACCGAAAAAAGGTGCCGAGTCGCATAACTGCGGCCGTATCTTAGCTCAGCTTTTCTGCAGCCCAGATCAGTGCGTCTGCCCTCCTTGTGAAGCTCACGCAGTTTCCTAAGACACTTCCAGGGCTGGCAGTCAAGTTATTGAGCAATGTTTATGTAAAGTCCCGAGTTCACAAGGAATCGGTTCAGCTCCATACCGGGGACCCGCTGGGTTTAATGAACGTCTTAAGTGGGCGCGGAGACAGAAGAAGAAAGAGTCCGCGCTTCCCACATCACAGACGATCGGCTTGCAGATTTTTGAGGCTGCTAACATCTCCCCGTTT
Source organism: Arapaima gigas (assembly GCA_900497675.1). NCBI lineage: Eukaryota > Metazoa > Chordata > Actinopteri > Osteoglossiformes > Osteoglossidae > Arapaima > Arapaima gigas. The sequence goes on along the minus strand of UFQX01000388.1, from coordinate 110,721 downwards.
CATTTTAATCTCATTTCTCCCCCCATTTTCTAAAATGTTCACGCACTGCGGCGCAAACGCGACCCGCGTTTACCCTCCAAGCCAATAGATGGCAGCAAGCAGCACGCAAACAGGCTGGGAACGTAGGACTGACTTAATTCAACTCACTTCCGCAGTGTTTACAGCCCGTTTCTGCCGGGTGAGTCGACAGTCTATTAGTTAAGAGTTTATATTAAATTTCATCACTTTTAGTGAAATAAGAATAACACAGTACAGTCGAGCCATCGCCGTGAACTGCTCGGTCCCGGCCAGGGTCACGGTGGCGGGAGCCTAGAAACAATCTTACGGGATGTATTTTTGCACGTAGTTGTATGTAAACTCGGAACTGAGGAGCATCTGCATCATTAACCTTTTACTGACTGAATTGGCAAAAAAAAAAAAATGAGTTTGAAGTTTCAATAGTATTAATGCGCAACTGTGTTTGCAGGCCGAGAAGCCGGGGCGTCCTTTACACTTTCCTGCAAATTCTACACTTTTTTTTTTTTTTTTATATGTACGATTAAAGATTCATTCACGTCATTCAGATTAATTCGTTGTTTGCTGGTTGACGGTGCTGGAACACAATGAGAGAACGGATTAAAATAACCGATTTAATGATTTGTAAAAACTGCCAGAGTTGTTAAAAGAAAGTTCCGGCTGGGAAAGCCATTACGGCCATATGTGAAATATGTACGGCGGATTCTTTTTTTCAAGTTCGCGATAATAAAAACAGTATCTAATTATTTTGCGGCTACTGCGTCCCGACTGACGACTGATGTGGCTCCGCTTGAAAGCTTCCAGAAGGATCCCAGCCTCCCACCAGCCAACTGCGCGATAAGGTTCACCGGGGCTGTTTTTGCCATCATTTAGTTAAACGGTACAAAAAAAAACCGTGAAGCGAAACACTGAGCGCGAACAGACCGCGGCTCTGGCTGCCACGTGTTTCTCCACGGAGGCAACAGGTTCGAGGGTCTGCGGCTCCATCTGGAACAAGGTGAAGTGGTATAAACCATGTCAGCAGAAACATCATTAAGGCCACATGTCATCCGAAGGGGCCGCGGCGTCTGCCAACATCCCACAGCAAATCATCGCCAAATACGGCAGATGTGGGGGGGGGGGACGTGGCATTTTGCTCCCGACGGATTCGGCCGCAGCCCCGATGACGTCCGGGAACGGCGGCGCGCTTGTTCTCCTCATCGTTCTCTCGCCGCGTCGTAGCCGGTTAGCGCCGCCGATCACAAAGAGCGACGCTAAATATGACAGACACCTCCACACCTTTGAGGAACAAACTAAGCGGAGCGTAAACAGCAGAGACAGACGCCGGCAGCGCCTGCTGCTCGAGACGACTTCAGACGGAAAATGCGCCACGCGGAGCGCTCCACAAAACCCAGCTGCCGGAAACTTCCGCCTCCTCCGACAGCGAGCAGCTTCCTGCCCGCACAGGAAGTTCTTTCCCTTTTCTGTGGCCTGTGCCACAAAACTGCACACCTGAGTTACCTGAGAAAACCCGCGGTTCTGTCCCAGCACACGTCTGCCCTGCCTCCAGCAGGGGGCGTAGCGGTTAGATCCACCATCTTCCAATTTGAACGTCCCAGATGCAAAACACCTGTTACCTGATATACAGCAGGGTAATTTTTACTCTAAGCGTATAAAGTTCTACACTGATTTACAGTGTTTGAAGCTATTCGTCCAGCACCAAGTTACTTAGGACAGGAGAGTCGGATAAACTATAACATCCATCCATCATGGTTATTATCATCATTAACTGTCCCAGAAGGGCTATGAAACACCCCCTGGATGGGATGCGAGTCCATCGCAGGGTGACCCCCACACACACGGTCACCAGTCAACCTGAATCATGTCTTTGGACTGTGGACTGTGGACCAGAGGAAAACCCACATGGGGAGAACACGCAAACCGCACACATGCTGAACTGGATTTGAACTCACACCCCACCCTACACTGTAATGTAGTTCAGATAAATTATATCTGCACCCCCCGCTCATGAGATTATGCTGGTTTGGAATGACCAGTCAGACATGGTTTAAATATGACTGTGTGCATTCAGGGGTCACTAAGGGCACTGTGTGTCTGCTGTGCCTCATGAACAAAAGTTGATGGTTGAGAAACTTGTTCCAGTTTATTTGGGGGGGGGGTCCTCTCATCTTGCTCTTATACTTTGAAGGATTCTATCAAAACTCCACAGACAGAGTCTTCTGGATGGTTACGGAGGCCTGAAGGGGTCAGTTGCTGGACCAAGGAAAGAGGGAGGAAGGAGACGTGGTGGGTTTTCCTGAGGAGAGGCCGGACTGAAGTGGGTTTCTCATACACTTCCAAAGCTGTACCAGTTGAAGGTTCNTCAGCTGTTTTGACACTACAGAGTATGAGGATTCTGTTTCGGGGAAAAAAGGAGCGCAGCTTTTGATTTAAGTTAAATCTGCCTTTCCTGATTTTTTTTTTTTTTTTTTTTTTTTTTTTTTTTTTTGTTTTTTTGTGGGGGGGGGGGGGGGCTCTTGCACTGTAAAAGTGATTGGACTATAAAGACCTGAGACTCACAACAGCATCTAAAGACTAAAACAGCAAAAGTGATCTTAATCAGGCAGAACTCGGGGGGGACGGAGAAAGAAATTGGACGGGGGGTCCGTTATACACCAGCTGAGGTTTAAATATTCCTGTTTTACACAGAAAGTTCTGCGTTTGTTGTTACCAAGCAAAACACTCGCATAAGGGCTGGGAGTTTCAGAAAAGACGTTTTTCCTTTATTCCCACTCGTGTGTTAACACTGTTTTCTAACGTTCGACACTGGATGGTACCGGAAGTATTTATGTTATTTTATTATAAAAAAAATAAACAGGTTGGGCTTTATTTTACTGAGTAGCCCCGCCCCTCGGAGAAAAAAGATTAATGACAGTCATTTTTGGGAGGCGGTGCAGCGTCTTTACAGCAATAACTTAGACAGGTGCCGTACATTCACGCGGTATCTGGCCGCGCGCTGAAGACTGCGGGGCCGCAGCCGATAATCGTGCGTTCCGGCGCGGTCGGGCAAACGTGACGCGGACACGCTTCCCATCGCGGCCCATTTCTCCGACGCGGCCCGCGTGCGCTCGCCAAGTAACGCTCCGGTCGGCGGCGTTCCCGCACCGGCGTCTCGGGTACAGCGGCGCTCGCTGCGGGGGGGGGGCGTGATGAGAGTCGAGGGGCCGATCTCCCCGTGTCCCGCTGACCCCCCGGCCCCCGCCACCCAAGGCGGAATTAAGAGCGATCCATCTGTCAAGACTTGACAGGCAGTCGGCGCACAGGGAACGGCGCAAACGTCTAAACCCCAGCTAGTCTTTTGACATCATTTAAGGAAAAGTCGTCATTCGAGAGGAGGCGCAGCCCGAAAAAAAGGGCATCCTGGGTCAGGCCGCTGCCCCCCGTCACTCAAATCGCTCCTTAATTCACCGTCATCCGTGTTTAACTATGCATCTGGTCAGACTCCAGTGGGGGCCTGTTGTTTCATTACAGTCAGGTAACCTAGTGGACAGACTGGAAGGACTTGGGTTCGAATCTCGCATCCCGCTCTAGTACGGTTGAGCGAGGCACTTGCCCTCAATTGATGCAGCTAAAAAAAAAAATCCCCAAGCTGTAAAACTGGATAAAAACCACCTACAGCTACCAGTGTCTCCAAAGGTCATTTTGCACCATGGAGTCGTGTAGCAGGGGAGCCATTAAGGAGCGAAAGCGCCCCCTCTGTTAGCACCGGAATCCGACTGTGTCCGGAAACTCGGACGATGGGAAAGGCCGACTGGGGTGTCACATATGAGACGGAGACCTCGATAAACCACCTCTGACACTCGCTGGCACGGTTGCTGGTGACGCACGTGAAGTCTCACACACACACACAGCGCCCCACCGCCTCCTGCGTGTCCTCGGGACTGGGCACTGCCGCTCCGTGATGCTGCTCTGATGGATTTCCTTCGCCGGGGAGGGTGTGGCGAAGGCTAACACGTAAAAAAAGAACATATTCCCATCCAGCTTCCCACAGGGTCTCAACCCCAAGCTGGCAGGAGGAACCCAGGCCAGACGTCTGTGTGACGCTCTGCTCCGTCCTCCATTTGAATGTGTTCTGCTGCTCCCAGTTCCATTCATTGTCCATCATTTCTTCACCCATTGGCATGAGGTTTCTACACTAAGCTCCTTACACCAGTTTACCCATTTTATTGGGCCAACAAGGCAAGTACTTCCATTTAAGGCATGTCAGCAAGAGGTGGGATTTGAACCCAGGACCTCTGAGGACAAGGCGGCAACTAATCGCTACACCACCTGTAACTCCTGCATACGAAGGCTTTAGCAACCCTGATGGAGCCCCGCAGCCCAGGTTAGCGCTCCGGAACACGGTAAATGACTCTCGGCTGTCCAGGGTTCCAAAAAATAAATATTTTTAAAACGCAGGTACATTTGAGAGCAGTCAGAAGCCGCCTTCCAAACAACCAACAGCTGACAACCTTTCCTCCCCACATTATGCTGTGCACCAGCCCCCCAACTTAAAAGCAGAAGCCTGGAATCCAATTTTCTCGTTTAAAACAAAAAAGTCCATTTTCCGCCGTTTTAGAATCTGTGAAAATTTAAAACGGGGATCCAGCGGGAGAAGTGAACTGGCTCTCGGTGGCACCCAGTAGCTACCAGCACTTCTACCTTCTGCTCTTCGGAGAACCGGGAATTATTCTTGCGCTCCACTGCTTCTCAAGCTCCCGGTGCTCTTCCCCCCCTCCAGGATCCAGATTCACCGGCTGAGCTGCTCGCCCAGTAAACCACTGCCGAGGGCCACGGCCATCAGTCACGACACCCTCACAGCTGCATTCCGGTACCCAGGATAGGCCAAGTTACGCTGCAAGTCGCCTCACGCCGCTTTCCTCACGTTTGTAGCCCCTTCATTAGAGAGACATTCTGAACGCCAGCAGTGACCCCCAGCATCTTTATCCAATACACCAATTCTCGCTTCAAACGCGGAATAGTCTGATAACACCGGTGGATACGCAGCCAACATGTCAATGAGGAAAGAACCGTCACATATTTTACCACTTCAAGCACTGCAGACATCCCTCCGTTCGTCTTCCGGTCAGGCTTTGTAAAAACTACGGCTGAAGCTATAATGAATTTGAAAAAAAAAAAAAATCTCGTAAAACATTTTTTTTTCATTTACTTCAAACATAATTTTGAAAAAACAGAAATGTAAAGGAAGGAAAGAAAAAAAAAACAAACATTCACCATTTCCACAGCTTTCTAATAAACCCCGACCGACTGAATCCGTCCCGCCATCGACCGGGACCGACTGCACTTTGCTGCCAACTAATGGCGGCAGGTGGAAATGCAGCTTTCGCTCCCACATTTTTAGAAAATGGGCGCGAGAAGAAAATGCTGTTTGTTTTAGATTGTGTGTGTGCGTGGGGGGGGTATCTTCAAAACTTGTTCATAACTCAAGCTGGAACCCTGGCGCACACACAACCCCGCAGAGGCAGGTTCCAGCAAAGGATATAAATCGACGCTGCTGCCCTGTGAGTATTTGTGAAATGAAATATTTAAAAAGCCATTAGTCCAAGGTGGTTCTCACTGCAATTCCAGCCACACAGAATCGCGTCCGGAGAACCTGCCTTACCGTTTATCCATCACTGCGAACCCACTTGTGATGTAGACCGGGTGCGAGACAGTGTAATGTCAACAAGTTGTCAGACGCCAAAATTACATGGGCAGAAATAAATGGGACAGCGTGGGGTCCCCGGGAGGTTAAAACCCAAAATTAAACAAGATGTCAGCTACACTGTATCCTTGCTGGCTAAATAATCGCTTCGTGTTTGACACACAGAAGACAGCGGTGGCCGCGGGCATCAGATAAGCAAAGCAAACACGAGATAATAGACTGCAACCGTATCTTTCAGCACACTAGTATTAATAGGTCGGGAATAAGAAGCGCCCTTTCAGTGGGGCGTCCCGGCCGGGTTCAGCGGGGACGTGTCCCCGTGTTAAACAAACATGGCCGGACCAAAGGTCAGACGGACCGGGCGAGCGCAGGCGCTGCCACGGGTTCGACCTGCATCCGGAGTCCCACGGCGACGCTCGCCAGGCCTCGGGGGTTCGGTAGTTACTCATTACTCCGTGGTAACAATAACCAGGCTGTCCCACGGTAGAAGTGCAATATTATTTTTAATAAACTGATGACAAACTTTCAGACTACTGAAATAAACTGAGTAACAACTCTGTGGACTGTGGTTTATGAGGTCTGCCGCATTTCCATAAACATTTCTCTAAACGTGCAACTTCAGGCTGTCAACCGCGAGTCAGAACAGCAGCTGGAAGACAGTTTCACCCTTGGAGTTTGACTTCTGGGGTCCTGCTGCATTTGGACGTGCGATACGTGTCCATAAGCGTCATTTCCTCAGCGTCTGTCATTTCAAGCAAGACGAGGTGAACGTGGGGAGGTTCTCCAGCACAGGAGCCCGACCAGGTCCTGCTACCTGCGAACCTTCGCCGCCACAGTGGTCCACCTAACATGTAACCACAGTGCCCACGTGGGGAGGGATGGGAATGGACATAGCCGAGCAGAAATGGATGAGAATGGAAGGTTGAGAACTGACAACCAAAACAGATGGAAAAAGACAGAAATGAACAGAATGGGTCTGAAAGCAGAGTAATGGATGGAAATATATAAAAATGGACGGAAACTAACAGTGAATGGGCAAGAAAAAAAGATGGAAAAGGACAAGAATGCAGGAGAATTTATGAAAGTGAGGAGAAACCAAGAGGGATTGGAAGAAAAGGAGAAATAAAGGGTGAACAAAAATGCATGAGAAGGATAAGTGACGGATGGGAGCGGACAGCGGCACAACAACGTGTGGCAGACAGACGAAAAAAGATGAGAAAAGGTGGAGATGGAGGAGAGCGGATGGAAATTTGCAGAAACAGTGAAAAAATTGGTGGGAAAGTAGAAGCTGGCGAGAGCCCTGGAGAAATAACCCTATAAACAGTTGTATAAATACAAACTAAAGTTACTAAGTGAGGTCCTTCCCCCCCCCCCCCCCCCAATTAACCCCAAATATTTTCTTCACAGAATAATATTTCTTCAAAGCAAAATAAGCCCTGTATACGCTGTGACTGTAGAAGATCACCAGCTACGAGTTTTGGGGGGGGCTGAAGATGTAAATCTCCGCATGGTAGACAATATCCAGACCACCAGCTAAAAATAACCCCAAAGACTGGGGGGAGGCGCGGTGCTCCTCACGGCCGCCTCGTCCCGCTCCGCACCTCGCCGCAGCGCCACCGTGGGTGTGGGTTCAGGGCCCACGTCGGAGCGGAGCACTCTGACACGCACACACGGTCACCGTCGCCACGGTGTATCCGGCCTGGGTACCACAGGTTCGAGTCAGTATTTCACGCGCTGTCCTGTTTTCTTTTCGGGGTTGGGGTTGATCCGTCCTCAAACGGTTATGCTGATGGGGAGGGGTCCGTTCATCCTGCATCGGGCACAGTTTTCACCATTTCTCATTTCGACGCCGCCGTAATCTTGTTACGTGTAAACAAAATGATTTATTTCAATGAAACCCAGCATAATACGACAACATAAGACAAAGCATTTTGATTTCTCCTCAACAACGGCCCCTTTAATAAATTTCCCATCCATCCATTGTCAGTAACTACTTTACCCAGGTCAGGATCACTGAAGGTTGGAGCCTTTGGTTCTGTTTAGAGGTTTATATTTGCACGTCACGTCAAGTAGTTACTGCGCTGCTCTTTACCCATTTTAAATCCAAAAAACAGATGTTCTGGACTCCTCTAGTCCCAGTAGTCAGTCACCTGAGGTCTGGATGAACCAAAGTTGAATTTATCTGACTGCGTTGTCCGTAGTGGCATTAGATTTATAATGGTTCACCCATTAATACAGCAGGGTAATTTTTACTCTCAGTCCAGGGTAAGTACCATCACCTATGATAACACAGCAGATCAGACATCATACGCGTATGATGTCCTAAGGCGTCAAGAGATGGGACTACCTGCATTTTCACCGTGGAACAGTAGTAAAGTTTCAGCACACACACACACACACACACACACACACACACACACACACACACACACCCCGCCTGGAGACCGCTACAAGCCCTGTAGAGGGAACGGTGTCTTTAAGTGCACATCGGCGCATAGAGGGCAGAGCCAAAGCCTCCGTTCCTTCCATTTTCAGACAGCTTGTTGCGTTTCCTTCACAGGAGCACATGTGTGTTTCTCCTCCGTCAAACACGGCGACCGGCATCCCCAGCCCTCGTGCTAAACGGAGGATTCAAAAAACGCCCACTGCCACCGCGATGCTTCCCCACGTGCGCGACTCGTCACCATGGCAACAGCCACCATTCCAGCCCTGAGACCGTTCGCAAAGCACAGGGTGTAAACATCTTTGGAGAAGCAGCTAAATTTAAAGTATAAACAGCGCAGAACAACAGAACGTGAGGAGATCCCGGGGGGGGGGGGGGGGGG
>UFQX01000388.1:58232-85059 GCA_900497675.1 Arapaima gigas | reverse complement strand
TGAGCTGGGGGGGGGGGGGGGGGGGGGTGGGATGACGGACCAGGCGGCGGTTTGCTCCTCCGGACCAGAGAAGCTTGGAGGCCGCAAACTGCCAACTCGGTGTTTCTCCTGTCCGCCTTGAGCACCTATACTCCTCGATTTTCCTCCACCTCCCCCCAAAAAGTTCCCCGACTAGCGGCGATACAGCTCTTCACCATATTACTATCATCACCACCATCACCGCCGCAGCTAAATGGCCCCCATTAGCATTCGACACGGTCGCTACGCACGCTGTCGCTAAGTACTACCGCCCCCCCAGACGGCTTCAGCGGGGCACGGCCGGCCCCGCTCTCCAGAGAGAAAGTCGCATATGTAAACACTTTTGCGTGGCGCGCGCTTAATTAAATGTCAGCGTTTTATAATACCGGCAATGAACAAACATGACGAGGTTTTGCGCCTCTAAAGTTTGTTGTGGATTAAAGTTAATCCAGGCGGAAATTACCGCTCGGGCTGCTTTCCGCAGGCGTGCCGCCACCCCATCTCGCGGCGCCTCCAGGGACGGCGCCCTCCAGTTAACTGAACGGACTCTCCCGTCTCGCGGCGGCACCTTCACCGCACCGGCGGCCGCGGGCCGACCCAGGGCGCTCGGAGCCGGAGCGCCGCCGAGGTCACCCAGCAGGGCACCCCTGGCACCAGGCCGCTCGCCCGCGTTCCCGCTCCGCTGCCCCGGCGTGGGCCGAGGGCCGTCGCTGCCAAGCGGTCGCTGTACAAGGGGACGGAGCCGCCGCTTCCTCCGCTCTTCCCCATCTGTTGGTTTTGGCTTTGCCGCCTGAGCAGGAGCGGCAGTCTGGGCCTTCACTTGCAAACAAGCCTGAACCGCCGCCAGTCTGTCCTCCCCGTGCGATTCCTTCCTGCAATAGTGCATCCCCAGCGGCAGGCAGCCGGAATCCGGCCCAAGGCCTCTGGGTCATTTGCACGTTATGTGCAGCATGCTAAACCACACACACACACACACACACACACACACACACACGTGGAGGTTTCTCTTCCGAAACAGCAACCACCACCTCCAGTGAACTTCATTCCCCTGCCTTTGTGATGTAGAGGAAATCTTCCTGGTCCCACGTTTGCGCCACTAAGCTTCGTCCCTGAACGCCACGGCGACTCGATCCGACTCAAACACGCAGCCGCCCCACACTTAGAACCTCACCGCCTCCTTACGAACCGATGCAGACAGTCTTACAAAGAGCGGCACGCCGAGGACATGGCGGAAACGGTGGCACATTTCCGGGCCCGGGTTCTTTTCCCAAAAAGCATCTGCTATGTCTAAAAAAAAAAAAAANGGAAACGGTGGCACATTTCCGGGCCCGGGTTTTTTTCCCAAAAAGAATCTGCTATTTCTAAAAAAAAAAAAAAAAAAAAAAAAAACAAACTTATTTTTACAATGTGTGGCGGGAGGAGGGGGGAGAAAAACAAAAAAAACAGGTGCAACATCAAAGCCTTCGCAGCACGGAGCCGAGCCGCACGCAGCGGAGCAGAGCAGCCACCGCAGCCACCGCAGCCACCGCGACACGATTGTTTTCTATTTACACGTTGTGCGTCTGGAGCCGTCAGCGGTGCGGGGGGGGGATGGAAGGTGGACGTCCTGCTGAGAGGGGACAGGGGTGCGGCGCTCACTGGTTATTGCGGCGGAACGGCGGTGGCGAGAAGACCCTCGAGGAGCACGCGGTGTGTAATTAGGGTCTGAAATCGACCCGTCGCCGTCCGGCCCCAGAGCCGAAATCGCAGGACGAGGACAAACGCGAGAAGAGACGGGGGAGGAAAAAAACTGACGCGGTTTCTGACTTGTTAGGGGAACGTCTGCAGCTACGGGGATGGTTTACAAAACAAAGACACCTTGTGAGTGAAGGACATTTTCTGTGATAAATTTACATTTGTATATTTAGCAGACGCTTTACGATGTTATCATTCAGCGTTTGGTTCACTTCTCCAAGGTGACAGTGTTTGGTACCATCGTAGATTCCCTCGTCTCTCTTATGCATCCAGCAGCGAAATGCAACACACACACACACCCACACACACACCGATTGACCAGGGGCGGAAACCCATGCGAACAAGCAGACGCCACACAGAAAGAACTGGATTCGAACCCGTGTCTGAACACGCAGGAGCTGTGAAGCAGTAACATAGGTAAACATCACAGCGGATCTTTCCCTGGAGCAGATCCTTACAGCTGTGTTTCTCCCATGGAGAACTTTCTTAGACTCTCGGAGGGAAAGAGGAGGATTCGCTCGCTGCTAGATGCTCGTACATCTGACACGAAACCCAGACGTTAGCCAACCCTGTCGGCCGACAGCCAACGTCTCTCCAACGGGACACGTCCGCGAAGGCAGCGCCAACAACCCTGAACGCTTCTTCGCAGATCTACACCCCAACCCGTGACCGTGGCCCGAGCGGCGAGTCAGACTTACCTGCATTGCAGCCGGAGGCGGGGGGAGGAGGAGACGCGGTAGCAGGTGCGGCAGCACAGGTGATGGAGAGGAAGGAAAACGGAAACGGTTAGTTTAGCAAACTCAACGTGTATACAAAGACCAGCACTTTATCTGCCCCGTTTCACTTTTATATCTAGATAAAGGCAGAAATGCACATTCATTGTTTCTCCTAAACCGCTTCAAGACCACCATTCAACCCGAGACAAACTTAACTGCATAGAGCAACAGTTTAACAGAAGATGCAGCATCTCAAAGACACTTTGTGCCACATTCATGTTCAAGATCTTTAGATTTCTAATTTTTTTTAACAACGTTACTTGTTTACATAAAATCGATGTTGGTTGATTTTAGTCGCAAACCTCAGCACCCCCCGGGCGACTGAGGAGGTTCTCCTCGTAAGACCAGCTCTGATGAACACGGGTATCGATAGCCGAGCGCATATTGACAGACAGGGGGTGGGGAGTCACCGTCACGCCTGGGCACCGGTTGCCCCACCGGGACCCCGCAGTTCACAGCGTAGCAGCTCATCAATTCAGGAAGACAGAAAACAAAGAACCAGGTGACACGGCTCAGAGTCTGGCCTCCACCCACGAACCGGCGCCGAGATAAGCGCCAAATGGGATGCAGATGGAAAAAAAAGTCACCCCACTAATTTTCTGCCGTTTCCTGCTGGCTGTAAATCAGTTTCTGCTTGACAAGGGACTGGGGGGGGGCAGCAACTTCTCACAAAGGGCCACACATCTCCTGATTTTCACATCATGAGGTATGCAGGAACAGCCAGAAACTCAAAAGCATGTTCAGTGGGTAACAGGTAGTTACCAGGAAGGTAAAAGTTCCAGAAGCCACTTTTTGGGCTTCTAGATCGTCCATCAAACATCAACAACCACTCATCCAGCTCAGGGATGGGGTGGTCAAGAGGCACAGGACCAACACACTCATTGCAGGTTGTGTAAAGTCACCACTTCACCTAGAACATATACCTGTGGCCAGCATGTAGGAAGTGGAGCACTTGGAGAAGAACATGCAAACGTCCCACTGCCTGAGCTGGATTTGAACCCGGAGCGCAGCAGCTGTGCTACCTGAGACGCTGTTCAACTTCCAGAGGAACACAGACAATGGGGTCCCTCTGCTGTGGGTGTTTCCTTAAGTCAATAAATCAATAGTTGCTGTGGGACTATTAACAAAGAGGAAAAACCGAAACCAAGGGCCTGGATGTATGCGGCACCTTTGAAGTTTCTTTAACATCTCTCTCCAGATCTGTATCTTTCAGCAGGACCATTATGAGGAACTTCTACCGGCTCCACGTGGGAACCCGGCAGTCACAGCTGAAGTTATTTAGGGCCAAATGTCCTCACCTCAGTGGATGTCAGGTGAAGGCAACTTACCGCAGTATATAATCTGAAATGTGAGTGGCTACATCAACCCCTATTATAATAGGTGTCATTGCACCTTTTTTTTTTTTTCAAACTGCTTTTGTTGAGTTTTCCGGCAACGATCAATTTTGCTTTTCAACTAAACGTTGTCGGTCACAACATTCTCCTGAAGGTGAAAAGATCTTACACGATTTCTCTACATTCCTGCCTGCACGTCAGTAAAAAGTAAAGGCTGCTGAAATTTCAATAAAGTTGTGCGGAATTTTGACGTCCGCCACACTGCTTTGGTTTTGTTAACGCAAATGTTTATTTGAACCGATGAAACACCTCCGCTTCTCCTGTCTTGACACATCCACACACAGAACATACCGGTCCTTTCTCTATATGGAGTAGAACGTGGCTGATGAGTTCTGTTTTACCCCCCAGGATCCAACACCTGCCCACTTGTGGGCCACATCACATAAGGAACAGCTACGCGATGCTTTCGTGGCGACACTTACAGACAAACCAAGCGCCAGCGATCGACCTCCTGCTCAGGGTCTGCAGGGAACTTCTCACCATTGCTTATACCTACGACCTTCAGCGCCCTGCTGGAGCGTCCAACGGCAGTGGCCCTTGCGAGACGTCGGGACCCGACATAGCCTCCGTGCTGCCTCGCGGGGCGCCTGTTAGCAATTAGCTCCTCGCCACCGTCCAACGGTCCACGTGAAAGTGGACCCTCTGCGGCCGTGAGAAAATATCGAATTAAACTGCGTCGATGACAGATACGACTCACCGAGTTTACAAAGTCACTCAGCTGGTCACTGTAACAACACACGACAGCTCTCCGGGGGGTAGACTGTTTTGTTTATATATACAGGCCTGTTGCATCCATCTGTCTATTAACATTAACCTTTGGACCCGGTGAGGGTCGCGGCAGTCTGTGGGGGGTGGGACGCAAACACCCTGGGCGTTTTTCGCAGTTCAATACAGGAATATAGTATCGTTGATGATTGTGGTGCGAAGGACTGTCCCCATTTCTCCCCACCTGCCCAGGCCTGTCGACAAGCTGTCACACCTGGTGTGACGGGGAAACCGAGTGACACAAACCACCCACAGCTAGCCAGGGTCAAAGGTCACAGGGACGCTGGACCCCGGCGTGGTTTACGGTTAACGGGACGGGGAGCAGAGAGACGGGGATCGAACCCGGGCCCTTCAGCTAGGTAGACAGGTGACGCTTCCTGTCAGTGCCATGATGGGAGGGGAGAAAATAGCGAGGAAAAGAGACAGTGATGAAGATCCTGTTTAATCCTGGGAAGGTCATGGACCAGTTTGGAATCCATGCGTCTTACAGATGACAGGCGTGAAAGTGACAAGAAAGGATGTGTTCCGAACACCGTCTGGGCGTCATTGGGGTCCGCAGTCATTAGGGGGGCTCATTAAAAGTTATTCTGGGAGTTATCGACAGGGGGCGCCGTGGGGGAGCGGGAACACCTTTTCGAATGAAAAAGATTCAGTAGCTCCGAGGGGCAGAGGGAGCTCTTTCCGCTGCGTTGGGGGGGCTTCACCGAGAAGTTTGTGACGAGAAGTGTCGGGGGGGGGGGGGGGGACGGGGTCCTGCAGGCATCACTCTTCCGAGTCTCAACATCTCGTAAAGTGGCGTTTTCTCATTAGAGGAGCGGAGCTAATTTGAGGAGNGGGGGGGGGGGGGGCGACGGGGTCCTGCAGGCATCACTCTTCCGAGTCTCAACATCTCGTAAAGTGGCGTTTTCTCATTAGAGGAGCGGAGCTAATTTGAGGAGCTCACCGCGCAGCGCAGCCCCTAACAGTCCCAGCTTTAGCTCTGTTTTTGCACCTCGGCGAGGCAGCGGTGGGCGTGGAATGTCCTGGCACGTGTGCTTAGCCAGATCCCCCACCGAGGCCCCACCCCAAGCAGGGCTCTGTGATTTGTGAGCGAGTGCTTGGCGGCGGAGGACGACAACCCGGCGACTCCCCTCCGCGCGCTAACCGCTAACTGGCGTACGGCGTCGCTTCGCCGCGCTGGCGGGAAACATCCACACTCCCGGCTCGCCTGTGGCCAGCAGGGGGCGCGGTGACTAAAACTGAAGGATTGAGCTTGACTCCAACATACTGCCGCAGTAGCCTCGATCGGGGTCCTTAACCTGAAACGACGCATTAAAATTTACCCAGCTGGGGAAACGGGCAAAGCATCGGCTAAATAAATGAATGTAACTGTATCGCAAGGGACGGTTTCTGCGAGGAAACGGGGTGGCGCAGAACGGCTTGTGGCGGTAAACGTTACCGCACGTCATCCGCAGGCCGTCGCGATGAGCGATGCACGCTGGGCCAGAAAGGCTGCGCGAATCACGAAAGCGACGCACCTCGGCGGTCCCGGCGTGTAAAAACCCCGCTGTGGACCGACGGGGCTGGAAGTCAAATTTCTCCTCCACGGTCCGCATCCGGTTTGCAATACAACACTCCCAGCACCCCGCTCGGCTCCCTCTCTCTCTCACGCACACACGCGCCCGCTGACCCCCCCACCCCCGCTCCTGCTGATCTCATTGCAGATTCAGGAGACCCTCCTGGTCTCCGCGGTGTCCGTCTTAATAACCGAGGCACGAACTCGAGGTTCACCAGCCCGGGGTAATGAAGCTCCTCGCGGGCGCTGGTCCTCTCACAAGGCGTCGCGGACATGAATAGGGATTCCTGCGGAGGTGGATCATACAAACATATACACCGTCATGCGTGTATGTGGTTCCCCCGCGGTGCTGCGAATTCGAGTGTAATTCAACACGAGCAGGGCGAGGCGGCACTGCAGAAGAAGAAGTCGACGGTAGTATGTAAATCTGAACTTTTTCCCCACTTACTGGGTTTGTTTGGTTGGCCGGAATGACCCTGTCAGTGGGGGGGGTTCCAGTTACTTTTATTTCTTTGCAGGAAAAAAATGTGCTTACAGACCCGCAAAGTTGCACCTAAAAGCACGCGGCAGTAAAACTGCCACATCGGCGTATTTTTTCATATCATACGTGTGGCAGTCATTGTTGCACAGGGCCACTTATTTGCGTTTTACACAATCCGATAGAATAAAACTAACTGATGCGGACAGAGCGTGTTCGGATCACACGTAGCGCGTCTACCCAAGTGACGTTTATTATATATACACATATTGACTCACTGGCCACTTTATTAGGCGCAGTTAAAAAGTAGCGCGCTGGTTGGATCCTCTTTGGGCACCGGCACAGTACGAATCGAGGAACAGGGTTCTTGCCGCGTCGTTGGACTGACGTCTCCGTTCGCTTTCTGCCGATTCGGCACATTTATTCCGCCGACGACCCAACTTCATCCCGCAGGTTGTCTAATGGCCTGAGAGATGGGGAGTGCGGAGGCTGCCGGGCTGTGGTGGTGGCTGCGGAAACATCCGGAGTGGCATCCTGTTGGAAATGTTACTCTGAGAAAGACCAGGCTGGCCACGGGGGGACGGACGCGTCTGGTGCGAAGCAGCGAAAAGCCGGTCTTCTGTGCCATTCAAACGACGTGCCGATGCAACTAAAACACATTTTTTAAAAAATTAAGAAAACCTATTGTTCCCCACCAACACCGGTCGATACCAGCCAGGTGTACCTAATAAAGTGTCCTGCAAATATAAACTGTAAGTCATGAGTACAAGCAAAAGGAAAAAAGGCAAACCAGAAAGTGATTAAATACGTTGAAAAAGGAACCGAGTAACTCCAAAACGGAAACGATAAAGTACGTCGCCTTTGATCCGCTGCCTTCGGTTTAGCAGTAAAAACGACTGAAGTAACCGGAGTCTCTCGTGACCTTTGACCTTGGCCAGAGGCCGGTCACGTGAGCCTATGGGTCCATATTTTTATACCGCACTACGTAGAATTTTTGTTATGCGGGACCTCGACGAGCACGTCGGCGACGCGGACAAATAACAAAGGGTTTCCACGGCAACCCGAGGGGACACGCGGCCCTGACTGTCGGCACGAAAGCCGAACGCGGAAGCGCGATTATAGAACCCAAAGCGCGCCGTCGGATATTCGAAACAGCGGCCGGACAGACGGACGGCACGGGAACATGTAAAACAAACACGGGCTTCAGAGTTCTCACATCTCGGCACAAGTCGAGGCTTTCGTTCTCCGTATTGATTTTCGAGTCCCTCTGCAGCAGAGCGAGAGGAAAAGCTGAAGTAAAAACTATGTAAAACAAGAAATGTTAACTCTCAACAGGGGATGTGAGGGGGCTCTGGGGTGTGATGATTGCCTCTGTAAGCTCTTTTTCATGTCAGGCTTGTCAGAATGGAAATAAAAGAAGAAAAAGCCGCGGGAAGCCGCGGGAAGCCGTGTCAGCGTCTGGGTCGGGGGGCCCGCGGCCTGAGAGGGGCCTCCTCAGAAGTGGCGGCCGGACTCGAGACGTCAGCAGGAACGGGAGCGATGGGACTGACGCCGGTCGGTGACCGACAAAACACGCAAAAATCCTTCCCTCCATTGTTAACAATTCACCCGTACGACAGCGCCGTCCTAGACGGCTCACGACGGCGGTCCCGCGCACAGTAATGAATACTGTGTCCTACAGAAATTCTGCAAAGCCTAAGGGTCAACATACATCCTTCACGGTCCGTCTGCGAATGAAAACCGTTTCTGCTCACTTTGGGTGTTTCAACTGAACTTTCTCTGTTTTGTCAAACCTGGCACTCGGGAACTTCTCCCGGTTCTTAGGCCCCCCTCCCCGGCGTGGCGCGACGAGCCCCCTCCGTCCCTCGGAGCTGCCGAATCCCTCCCGGCGTCTCTCTGAGAGCTGTTTCTCTCCCGATCCCCTGCATAAATGACTCCAGCGCCCCCCGCTCTGATCATCTATGCATCTGCTGTTCGAATGCAACTTCTACCGACAGCAACAGGAGGGACGCAAACCAGCAGGAAACAGGCTGCGCTTTGATCGCCGCGTGTCCCTGTCGGAGGACCTTTGTCTTTTATCGATGCACTTTTGTTTACTCCGAGTCTGCGTCCGCGACTCGCTGGGGTGGAGGCGGCCCTCGGGGGGGCAGAAGCTCGAGTGCAGAGCTTGTTCCTCCTCTGAGATGAAGGTGGCCTCCTGACTCTCTCCACATGTGTGATTTATCCTCACGCCACGGATCTGCTCCGAAGCTGCAGGACACACGCGGCGGGGATCCCTGCGTTTCCCTCGGTCTCATCTGGAGGAGCTTCGCGTCACCGCTGCCGCACACACACACTCTCAGTGTCCCGGGGTGGGCGTTTTGTCACATTTCATGATAAATATACAGTGCTTAAGATAATTTCCTTTCTTAAGTATTAAAATGGTACTTTATAATACAGATACACTCTATCAAACACTGGCGTGTCGACGTTTTCCTCACATTTGCTGGGATAATGGAAAGCTTTTCATCTTCTCTGGCAAAACTGTCAGCTGAGAGATATCCGATGCATTTTTGTACCCACTGCCGCGGTAGCCCCCCGCTGAGAGAGACGCCAATCTCCTGTCAAAGCGTCGGTACGAGGAAGTGGGCGGCCGATCGGCTCGGGCTCCCTGCTGGAGGGGCGCAGGGTCAGTGGCGGAAAGGAACCCCGAACCAGGGCGGACGCCGAATGAGAGCAGGCGTTTCCGCGGCGACCCGACGCACGGCTCTGCTTCCTTCCCAACCCGCTTTGTCGCCGGCAGCAGGACGGAGGCCGACTGACCGCGGGTTATATAACTCGTCGCAAATCTGAAGCCACCTCTCAGGAGTCCACGCTCCTTCTTCCCGGGCAATCGTCCTCCGCAGGTGCAGAATCCAGCACGTGCAGGGATAGCTGAGAACCTCATCTGGTCTCAAAGGTAGTATAGAGCCATAAAGACGGTGAGACTGGCTTGCAGAAGTAGAAAGACAAACGCATAAATAAGATCTCGAGTGATGGTTTCTGAGACGACACCAGGGGATCAAACTACGACGCCTGCCAGAAGGCCAGGGGTTCAGCCTCGGCACGTCTGCAGCGTCTGCAAGTGTCTCTGCCAAAGCCAATGACCACGGATGAAGCACGGCCTACCAGACTCGGCCTGGGAATCTCCTCCAGCTCTCCAGGATGGACAGGGTGAGACCCTCCATGCGCTTGAGGCTACAGCCTCTGGTGCCATGAGGGGGGGACTGCGCTTTCTTAGTGCTGCCTAGGGAAGATACATTTTCTGAAGGATGTCAGATACAATTTCAGCTCATCTTCTGCCGTTTGGTATTAATAATCAGCCAAAAGGGATCCAGCAGTGAGAAGACGCCCTGAAGACCAGCACTTGGCAGGGCTGCAGCGGAACATCTGCAGAAGGTCCTGAGAAGAGCTGATTGATCCACAAGGACAAGGAGCCGAACGTTATCGACACCAAACTCTATTACCTGTCGGGTTGTTCAGTTTAGTAAACCTCCGTGTGTGTATGTGCGTGTGTGAGTGAGTGTGTGAGGGTGGGGGATTCGTCAACATCGTGGTATTAAGTGTAGGCTCTGTGTGTGGGATCTCTACTCCCGCTTCTAGAAACCTTGTCAAAGGCCAAATTATACTTTTTCAAAACAGTAAATGTCCTTTTGGGACTTTATGAACTTGAATACGTAAAGACCTCCCCGGGTGTGTGAAGCGCAGACAAACCAACAGTCTGAACCTCAGAGATTCCTCCTCCAGTTTGATGTTTCTCCTGGACACATGAGGCGACACTCGACTGTCAGCTGGGCTCAAGATGGTCCCGCTGACGCGATGAAGCCCCCCATCGCATTTTTTAGGCGGTTTGCGGGCTGAGGGCGTCCCAGTTAGAAGGAAATATGCCGATTCACACTTTAACAGCTTCTGGACTGCACTGGAACCACAGTGAAGGCCTCAGATGCGGCTCCCAAAGCCAGTTGTGGAAACAGAATGAAGTCATTAATGGTAGTTGATATCAAATCAGGCTGTTTATGTCAAAGATGCTGCGAGGAAGTCGCTGGACCGAAGATGTGCACTAAAACCGCCCGCTTGGCCTGGTTCGTGTTTGTGGAATTTTCTCTCCTTACATTTGCGCGTATTTATCCCGCCCGTCATTTTCTCCGGAATGACTTTAAACCCGAAAGTCACTTCACACCCATTTCCCCATTCATACAGCTGAGAGCTTTTTACTGCGTCGGTTCAGGGTTCTAGAGCGGGAGCGGGGTTTTATTTTTGCTGGGACGGGAAAAGCTCTAACCATCACGCCACCTGCTGGTCTGCAGATAAATACTGCAAACGCTGCACAATAACTCGCCACGTTTTGAGTTGCTGGTAAATTAGATCCGTGAACGCAGACGTGTTTGTTCTGGCTGCGCACGGGCATACCTCGGCGCAAGCGGCTCAGCTCGGGAGGACCTAGAAATTTCCGGCAGCTTCCACGTTACCGTTGGGGGAATTGCACTGTGGGAGGCCGCGCAGATATCGTACTCGCGCCGGGCTGTGGAGGAAATGCTGAAGATAAGATGTGGTCAGGAGAGGCGGACGCCGGCATGCGCACACGCGGGACCGCGGCCCGCCCCGCGCGCTCTTTTCGCCGGACGTCAGGCTGCTGAAAGGCCCCGTCTCTCTCCTCGCCCCGGAGGACCGACTGTCTCCGGTCCGTTCCGGGGGTTGAAGAGGAGACGCGGGCTTTTGATGACGCCCTCCACCGCAGGAGAGCAGACCTTTAACTGGGCAACAAGCATGAGCTGTTTACTGGTGGACAAGGTCAAGCCGCAGAGCACAACTCCAAAGGTCAGCTCTCAGCAGCGTCCAGAAGACAAGGCAGTAAAGCACCAGTGGGACAAGATAGTCCAGCGCCAGTGGGACTGGAGAGAGGCGAGACCATCATCAGTGGAACAAGACAGTCCAGCATCGGTGGGGCAAGACAGTCCAGCATCAATGGGACCCACAGACAGTGATGAGGCAAGATGAAGGGGTATCTGGAATCCCACAGCCCCCCCCCCCTCTCGGTGGACATGTCCCCTTCAGTTCGATGAAGGCAGTGCAGCACAAAAAATTTGCTGCAGGATTAGTTGGTAAGGTGTCTCTCACCTTATGAGAGGAAGCAGAATGGGGTGGGGGCGTTCTGCATCATATGGTGACAGGGGGGTGGAGGGGGGTCCATTAAAGCCACCCAGAGATGCTCAGAGCGAACAGGCGCCACGTCAGCGGGTCCGCTCAATCCCGACACTCAGCCGCCGTCAGAAGGCCGGGCGGAGCGTGACCACGGCAACACGCGGCCCTCCAATCCAGCGCCTCCCCGACCCTCCGAATTGAAAAATCACAGCAACCGAGCGCGAGCAAAGAGAGGAAATTCCAGCGCCGCTATGTTCTTACAGATGGACTAAAACAAACGCACGCCTGGGCGCGCTTTGTTCACGGCTGAGGACGTCGCTGACTGCTCCCTCCACACGTCTGTAGCGTGGTAAAACAAACAGATGTCGCTCCCTCGGTCTCCTTCCCCAAATCGACTGCGCCCACGGCACTGCGCCGTGTCAAACCTACATCCCTGCAACAGACCTGTGGCGCCGTGTGGCAGAACACACCGAGAACACGGAACACCGAACACGCTTCAGACACGCAAGCACTCAATGCGTGGAACACGCTTTAAATATACAACATGGGACACACTATGCACTTAGAACATGGATTACATATCAAACATGAAATATGGAGCGTGGAACACACTACACACCACACACAGTGTGCAACTGGGAACGAGCACCTAAAACCTCGACGCCGAGCGAGTAAGTGGCAGAACACACTTTCCACGTGGAACGCCTCAGACGCGTCTCGAACGCAGGTCACGCAGAACACCCTTTCAACACAACACGCACCGAATGTGATCGAGCCAGTTGCGGGGAGGTGACTTTTGTTCTTCTTGTGCGTGAAGAGTTTCACGTTGACAAAAACATGCCAGCGACGCAGGGGGCTGAAAAAGTGCGCTGGGTTCAGGGGCACTGAACCCACCGAGGCAATAAGAACGACGGTGGACGTGCCTTTGCAGTTTCTGAACGGAAGGAGCAAAAGCTGAAATGTGTTGTGTACAAATTGAAACCAGGTGACTCCTGAATAGCGATTGAACCCCCCCCCCCCGACACCCCCGCAGGCCCCGCGACCAGCGGTGGCCAGAAGGACGCGGAAAGTCCTGCATCTGTTCACCATTTACAGGGATTTGTGGAAAGGTGGGTTTATTGAAATACGACTCGAACTCGGGCCTCCTTTGCGAGACGCGCCGCGTTTCCACCCGGCCAACACTTCTCTTCTCTTGCCGGCGGCTGCAGACCCTCCCAAGACCCCAGACCACATCATCTGGGGCGCCGCATAAACACATCTGTTTCCACGGTGACCTTAAGAAGACAGTTACGCTAAACAACGAAAGAGGAAGGCTCTGCGGCTCACTCGTCAGCGCTGGTTTGCCTGGAAAGGTGTCTCGAAGGAGGCCGACACAGAGGGTCCGCGGGGGGCCGAGAGCTGAAGGACGAGACGCGGAGTCCGCGTGTAGGACCTGGTATGTTCTCAGCTGCTCGGCTGCCTGAGCGAGGCTCTGTCCGTGTCACACTTTTCTCCCGAAAATTGATCTGCAAAGGCGCCCCGTCCAGGGGGCTGTTCCATAACCTGGTACCCGGGGATTCTGGGATACGCTCTGGACTGGTTGACGATAATGGACAGATGGGATGGGCGAATATTCACACCGATTTACCCATTTAAACAACTTGACTGAGGGGAGTAGGAGTCAGCAGGAGTTGGGCTCTGCACCTACTGCAAGAGAGCAGCTTTAACCACTGTGCCCCCTACTGCCCCTCCAAACCTGCAGGGGATGCTGCTCATTTTTATTAATGCTGCGTGGAATTAGAAAGCAAAAATGAGCAGATGAAAGCGGCGGTCCGTCTGTGTCGGGCACCGGTACTGCGTGGGTTCTCGATCGTGCCGCCCGGCTCATCCATCTGCACCCTCTTGACCCCTCTTCCCTGCCCTCCCATCCAGCTGAACACACAGTGACAGAGCTTCACCTCTCCTTTTCTCTGCCTGTCGGGAACATGTGCCGCCACAGAAAAGGCCCCTGACGGAACACCTCTCGTCAGGAGGGCGCCCCCCGGGGTCCTACAAGGAGGACACCTGAGGGGGGGAGGGGGGGGGCACTCGAGTGTATTTACTTTCAATCAGGATCCCGACAAGAGCTGGTTCATGTGCGGACAGTTGATGGAGGACGGCAGGTCGCTCTCTCTCTCGCTCGCTTGCCCACCCAACGTGGGGGGGGGGGGTAAAGCGCTGCCCCCCCCCCTTAATACATCCATTCAGTGTCGGTCCAGACACAGATGGGTCGTGTTTTTGAACAATATTCATACTGTATAAGTAGAGGTGAGCAGCAGCCTGTCAAACACCGGTGACATTATTAAGAATTATTTATCCGCCTATATATTAATAAAACGCATTTATCACAATCTGGATTTCATTGTTTATCTGATGCTTTTGTCCAAAGTGACCGATTACCTACTGCAGCAGGAGGTGGGATTCAGACCCGGACCGGAGCGCTAGGCAGAGGGTCCGACCACCGTGCCACCTGCTGCCCAATAACAGGCCGACAAACACAGGCGGTTCATCCGTAACATGAGAATAAAGTGACTGAGGTCCGAAGCTGCTGGGGAGCCAAACATTGTTTGTCACCAGTCAGAAATTTCTAGTTTGGTCAGAAAACGGAGCAGCAGATTATTGACCTGCTGTAGATTTTTTAAAAAAATCATGTGCAGAGTACGGAGGGAAAGCGGCGAATTTCCACCCGGACGCAGTGGGACTTTGTTTAAAGTATTAATGGCACCGAATGATGGGCCACGTCGCATAACAACTCGCAATAATGGTTTTAATAGCGGGGCGCGCACACACACACACACACACACACACACACACACACACACACACACACACTGAAGCCGCTGGATCCCCCAGCGCCTCACTGATTGTTATTTTCAATTACCGCCGTGTTTCCAGGCCACGTCCCCGAGTGGGGCGTCCCGAAGTGGGACAGCCGTTCGACACGCGTCGCAGACCAAGAACACAAGAGGCCTGGGGCTGGGTCACGGGAGCAAGTCCCACACAACGGCGGCCAGAGCCACGCGGCAACCCTCGACGGACCCCCTCTGCCTCGACAGTCAAAAATAATAAACTGACTAAAACAAAAATACGGGGCTGCTTGAAATACCATTTCCAAACCAATTTAACCAATCAAAATAACCTAAGGCATCGTGAGATTCCATTAACCGAGCTTCCCTGCTGCAGCCGTGCTCTATATACCGAAACCGCGCTCTGCAGTATCTCCTGGCAACCCTGTACCATCTGTACCGCGGTATGAGGGACAGGCACGGCAATGTGGGCAGCGGTGCAGCTCTGTGGTTTAAAAAAAAAAACTCTCCCTGATCTCTGACCTTCATCACATCACAGGACAGGACTGGTGTAAAACTGAGAAGGGGGCTTGTATTCGTAACAGGAAGCATTTTCAGCTTTTCATTATGCCCCGCCCCCGCCGTCCTCCCCACCCCTTTCCGAGTGCCCCCCGGACTCGCCCGTCTCAGTGCTGAGAAGGAGCAAGAGGCCAAGCGATCGATCCTATTGAGGACCTGTCCCTGCCAACAGTGTCTTCATTCGCTTCCCTGGAAACCCACGGTTCAGCACTCCGGTGTCAGCCATCTGGAAGTGTGTGGCAGTGGGGAAAAACAAAGCCCCGGGTTTGAAACCCGCGTCCTACTGAAGTTCCGCCGATCGGGCTACCTACCCTGAGCCGACACAGTGAAAATGATGCGACTGTGAAAATGGCTAAATCGGTCACACCGGAGCGCAGCAGCAGCTGCATGAATAAAAGACTAAGAACCCAGAGCAGTGGAAAAGAAATCAGATTAATAAATAGATGTAATAAGAAAAGTCCAACATGACACGAGCTAAAAGGAAACGATTATTTATGACAAGTTGTCACAATTTGTATATTACTCCCAATAAAAGCACACATTTTGAAACTGCAAGTGTGTGAGACTGCATGGCTGTACACACACACACACACACACACACACACCAAAATGGATTACACACACTCAGCCCTGAGGTATAACTGGGGTAAGGGACTCTGCGGTGGGGCGGGGAGTGGGGGGGGTGTCACCAGGCAACCGCCTCCATATGTCATTGATCAGCGGGCTGAGAAAGTGGCTGAGTCAGCACATGGGGCCTGTCCCCCTCCCTGCCCCGCCTACCGCTGCAGAAGCGCGACAGCCGCCCACAGCGCCGACCCTCGATGCCCGGGGGGGGTCACCCTGGCAGAGGCCTGCCGGACACTCAGAAGGCAGTGCTGCGTGACGCGCCCCGGCCCCGGACGCGGCGCCCCGAGGCTGCGAATCGGCATCTCCGGCAGAAAACCGTGCTTTTTTCTGAAGCCGAAGCCAGACACGAGCGTCGTGTGCGGCCGCTCGCAGCTCCCGGCAAAAAACACGACTCGGCTGCGTTTGCGTGCCCTGCTGCACGCGGGCCCGTCGCGGTCGTACCCACACCGCTGCGCGACTAAAGCCCTCGAACGTTCGTCTTAAAATGTCTGCAAATGAAACGGGGAGAAGTTCCAGGTGGGTCTGAACCTTCACGACCCCATCTTGCGCCGCAGCTTTGGCAGTTTGAGTCCCACAGTGCGGCCGCCATCTTAAAAAAACAAAAAAAAAACATCACAGATAGAAACATAAAGGAAAGTGAAAGACCAGGCATGTGGGAGGGGGGCAGTCACACCGGTCACGGTGATAATGCAGCTCATCGAACCCGTTTTTAAAATCATTTTGGCTTTTACATAAAAGAAACATAAACATCACTTCCTTACCAAATCTGCATTTATATTATATTTATATTTTATACATATATATAAAATGTGTGTTTGTGTATATTTTTTGCAAATAAATCAGTTCAAATATGGAAGCAGTTTTTTTTTAAACAGACTTTTCTCGTTCTTTTTTTAATTCTGCAAAATATATTGATAATAATGCATTTACAATATTGCGATGCTGTGGACTGTCTGGCTATGACTGGATCGAGTCCCCCCAGGTCTGCTTATGCGCAACTGCATCCACTGTAGGACAGCCACTTTGGAGGGTTTTTTGGAAAACCCCGCGCGTGGAAGAGGTGCCGATACACTGCTGGACACTGTGAGATACAACAGAGGTTTTTTACTAATAAATGTACACGGAAGACGTTTGGAGGTAAGAAGAAAGGACCGACCAGGCAGGATGTTATTTTGTCACGGGCCCGACAGACCCCTAAACTGATGCAACAAAAATTGCCCACCTGCCCTGATGTGTAAATCCCTGCATGGCACTTTCCCGAATCGTTTTGCCACGGACAGTTTCTGCTAGAACATTTGTAAACCTGTACGTTTCTGTTCTCCTGAATCGCGATTATAACTCTCGCCCCTCAAAACAGATCAGATGGTTTTTACTGTGACGCCTCTCTGACGTCGTCTCCCGGTTTTCATTGGCCAGGGTTTATTCTCAGCCAATCGGAATCCGCCGTTGAGTTTTGTCCCTCCTCGGCTGACGGGTAACATCGATCGATTATTTTGCGTGATCACGAGTAAACATTTGAATGGCTCTCAGTCCCACCACGTCGCGAGTTCTCACCGGACAGCCGCGCCGTTCCCGGAACTGCCGTCGGTGGCCGCCGAGCGACGTCTCGGGCGGAGAGGAAGCAGACGCAGAGGCCCCGGCACCGGACCGCCCCGTGGGGTGACGGACGCGTCCTCGAGGAGCGGAGGAGACCGTTAAACTGCAGTCCACGCGAATCGGAAACACGAGGTGCCATTGAACCCGCTCCGGTCGTCCCTCACAGCGGTCACTGAAACCGCGACCGTGAGCCTCTCCTGTCAGATCCGGTGGATTTACAGCCTGAGCAGCTTGTGCATCTTCAGAGATTCTCTTAAAAAACTGTGACGTTCTTCCCCGCAGCGACTGACACGGTGGCCGAGCGACCGCTAAACCGGTAATATTTTCGGACAGCCGCTCCGCCGCCACGGCGGTTCGGGTGCTGAACTATTGATCGGCTTGTGTTGGCGACCGTTGAACGCGCAGGGGAAGGAGGGTAAAAAAACTACCGCCATTTCAGCCCAACTCCACGGAATACGAAAGAAGCATCATTTAGCCGCGCGGGGTGAAACCGGCGTCGCGCTACGTGACGAATAATAAACGGGAAAGTGCGGAACGGATTTAAAACAAACGCGGGCGACGTCATCCGCGCGTGGCCAACGCCAGACGTCAACGTGACCGTCGCAATGTTACTTTTTCACGCGTTCGCCGCTTCAGGGAAAAATGCTGAGAATTTAAGCGGTTTCGAATCGGGTCAAATTCGTAGTATTTTTTCCATCGAAAAAGAAAAAAAAAACCGCTCCGCTTCAATATTTGAAGTGACTCACTTGCAGAGAATTTGTGAGAAATCGAGACTCGCAGGTGCGGATGAGGTAAGATTAGGTAAGAGAGCCCACTTTGCTAAAACGTTTTTGAAATATTTCGACTGATAAACAACTGTGGACATAAAACATAATGATAGCGGGTTTGGAAACGCAGGACCGGGAGGAATCGGGATGCTGGAGTCAACATGAAGAGTTTTTTTTTTAAAGAATAACTTTGCTTATTAATTTTAGTATTTGTTTACCATACAGTCGTCTTACTTTGTCCAGCTGTGTTTTGTTCCCACATTTTATCTGGATGTGTCAGGGTTACTGTCGTGTTAAAGGGATGTATATGATGTCCTGGAATGAGCAGTCAGGAACCCCCCCCATCGACGCCCTACCGACAGCCCCCTGTCCTTCGGGGGGCCGCCCCGGACCTGGACAGAGCTGGCCGAGGGGAAGCGTGATGGGGAGCTGCCTTACTGCCTCTGTGCGGCATCATCACGTCCCCTCGTCCCCCTGCATGACCACCTTCTGCTTATTTACATTCATTTTTCAACTCTTCACCCACTTCTACAGCTGATCCCCGGGTATCGGCTCCCTGTTCCTGCCTGACAACAGTCCCAGGGCTCAGAAACCAGGTATTCAAATCACTTTTTCCATTATTTTTGGGCAGAAGTTTGTTTTTTTAAAGCCCATCCCAAGTTCACCCCCAAACCACCCTAAATGATATCCATCAAGGAAAAATTTCAATTTCAAGACTAAGTAGTTAGTGATGGACAAACCGACAGATGGATGGACGGGTGGATGGACGAATGGATGGATGGATGGTCGGCTCGACAGATGGATAGACAAATGGATGGACAGATCGACAGATGGATGGACAGACGGATGGATGGTCGGATCGACAGATGGATGGATGCACAGATGGACAAGCGGATGGATGGGGAGATGGATGGATGGATGGATGGATGGGCAAATGGATGGACGGACTAACAAACTAGTTAGCAAACTGGAAGGCAGAGGCACAAAACGGAGGCCGCAAACGCAGACGCCGGTTCCCACAATGCAGTGCGTCTCACAGCCTCCCTCACGGCCACGTTCAGCTTACGGCACCAGACTGGATGTTGGACACAAGGTGCGTAACAACGGTCATCCAGGACAGAGCAGACAAAAAAACTGCTGCATGATGAAGGAGGTGAGATTCAAACCTGCTCTAACCACCTCGCCACCTGCCGTCTCCCGCCCCGAACATGAAAACTATCGACACCAGTGGTACCAATAGGAAGCTTCCTGACCCACAAGCTCTCAGTTTTGCTGCGCGCAGACTGAGCTCCTCCTCCTCCTCCTCCTCCACAGCAGCACTCTGCTGCTGTTCTCACTTCCCGAAGAGCAGCGTATTAAAAACGAGGGGAAAAGGAATGAGAAAAATATCCTCGGGGCCCAAAGAGAAAATGATTTACATTCAAATTGAGCGCGTTGTCTCTGAGCGCGACCGAGGCCATCGCCATTGCGAATCACATCACTGCACCGGGGCGCAACCGCGTCCACCTTCCGGCGAGGGAAGCGCATCGCCATTATTTAAAAAATACAAATGGAAAAGAAAAAGGGACACATTACAGTGTCAATATTCTCCTGTAAAGGGAGAAAATGTCTTGCACCAAGGGGTTGCAAGGTTGAATCTCCCAGCCTGTGAGTGTGTGTGTGTGTGTGTGTGTGTGTGTGTGTGTGTGTGTTGAGTTCAGAACGACTTGAACCCAAATAAATAAAACACTCGTCAGTTTACTGCTCAGTATTTGTGACGCCTGGCTACTGCGCCAGCAGGGGGAGTAGTGGTTGGAGTGCCCAGCTTTCACATGAACGATCTGGGCTTAATTCCCACCTCCTGGTGCAGTGCCCTTGGTCACGGTACTGACCCTGAGGTGATACTGTAAGAATTACCCCGCTGGAAACTCAACTAGATGAATAAAACAAAATAAAATAAAATATTGGGCGAGCTTCACGAGAGGGACCCGGCATCTCGGGGGTTTCAAAGAGCTGCCGTTTTCCACCGTTTTCCACTGTTTTCCACACCCTCACACCACGTTTCGCTTCTTCCCAAAACACGCGGCTCTTGTGGGGCGAACCGGCAGCCACGGAGGACCTCAGTCTGCAGGTATTTTAGTGACTCTCCGATGACAGCGGCACGACGGCGCCTGTTTACCGGGGGGGGCCTGTTCGCCGGTGACTTCATTTCGAATTTGCCCATCACACAGCACGCCCCTCTATATTGGGGCAAAGTCGCTGTTCGGGGGCCCTGTTCTGCGAAAAACATATCTTCCGCGTCGGACCCAGCATGAGCTACACGCGTAGACCTGACTGTGACCCGTGGCTGTTTCCCAGCACGCATCTCAGCAGCTCCGCTTCTGCAGGGAGTCTATTTTCAAACAAACAAAGGTTTTCTGCTTGATTTATTTCATCACTTTTCCAAAGTTCCTCCTTGCGTGACAGGGAATGGAACCTATGTCACCCAGTGAAGAGCATCCAAACAGGGCCGCCACGATTGAACTCACTCCCACCGTGTTTACAGCTCCTTCCTAGTGTTGGTGTTCAGTAATGTCCCAGCTGCTTTAATTTGCTCAACACCTTTCCCCCATTTATCCACCGAATATCGACGGTGTGGGGCATTCTGTTTGTTCGCACGGGTATTTTCACACTTGACATTCAGCTCGTCTCATACTGCAAAACCGGGAGTTTTTTACCTTTTACAGAATTTAACCGGAAAATAAAGCGAGGGACGTCCGTACGGTCGAGTTTTTACCGTGCGGCGACGGCGAAGGTGACGTTGGAGTTACGAACACATCGATTTACAAACAAACTTGTGTTTGTGACCTGAGGCTCCAGGGCGTTTATCTGCCAGCTGCTGACGCGCGACGGCACGGCGGTCCGACCAGATGTGCGCCATCTTCACAGCGGAGAGCAAAGACCAGCGCTGAAGTGTTATTAGGGACCCCCAGGGGTGTAATCGGTCCGGCGAGTAACGCCTCCCCGCCGCGGCGCAAGCTGCCTGCTGGGAATGTGAACCCTCCGCAATTAAATGCATTACTTTGCACGAATTTTACATATTCCACCTCCGTCCATTAAAAAAACAGGCCTCGGTGACAACGCGCGGAAAGGAGTCGCAAACAGCCGGCTCCGGGGGGGCGCTGTCGCAACGGCGCCGGCATTAGCATCCCTCCGCTAAACCCTCGCCGCCGCCTCCTCTGCTGCAGGACAGATCAAAGCCCAGCAAAGCCCTTATCGAGGCGCTCGCAAGACCCCCACCACGCCTGTGCGGAGACGACAAGGCGCTCGGTTTCTTCTCTTCTCCTTTTCGAAAAGGAAGTGGCTCCAAGGGGAGACGGCGGAGGCCAACGCGTGGCTGTCGAAGATACCGCGGCCCCCCCGGCTCGTACCCTGCCCTCGCTCGCCCCCCGCATTTCCACGCGGGCGAACCCATTTACCCCGTCGGGCCTCGATCAGGGCGACGTCTCGCAAAGCAACCCCTCCCGTATAGGGAGCCGTCCAGTTATGTAACTGCGAGCAACCCCCCCCCCACCCCCCACCCCCACGGAGCTCCTCGGTGTCGATCAAACGTGGGCAATTTGTCTTATTGTCCACCTTCGTATTTCAAACTCTAATGTTCATTTTAGCGGCTGATAAGCACTTCTTTGAGGATGCAGTAGGGGGCGTAGTGCTTAGAGCTGCTCCCCACAAGGGCCCGGATTTGAATCTCCTGCTATAGCTCCCTTGATCAAGGTGCTTCCCCTGAGCTGATAGAGTAAAACTTACACTGCTGTACAAGTGGGTAGAATTGTATGTCACGCCAGAGAAAAGTGTCATGAATAAAAACAGATTACTGGATGAAGGACGAACTGCCGGTTGGTCAGCAGGGAGTCTAAGCGCTTCTCTGCTTCCCAGAGCTGTTCAAAATGCGGACCAACAGGTCTGTGTGTGTCAGAGGTGTCGATGGCAGGACAAAAAGCCACAGATTCGTCCGTTACATAAAGTTAAAATAGGGCTTCAGAAAGTACGACTTAAAACACACGCTTTCCCAGACAAAAGGCCGGCGCCTGCAAACTGGGCTCCTTCTGCGGTGAAAACGGACTAAAAAGGCGGAGTCACGTTTTCATTAATATTAATTCATCGCCTTCTTTCCGACGTGAGGTTTGTACACCGACTTTACACGGATTCGCGTAACAGGCCCCACGTCTCGGCCCGATTCCTTTTACGCTTTTGGTTAAGAGCTCAGCGACAGAAAGAGAAAGAGAATGTTATACTAGTCCATTCGATATCACGTATTATTTTTACTTTTTCAGAAGCGATGCGCAATGTTATATGATGAGCTTCGATACAGCCGTGTGCCCTAAATATTTATTTCATTTTATTTACTTGCCTAGTTGATGTTTTTCTCCAAAGCTGCTCACATCTATTACCTCGTGTATATGCAGGGTAACTTTTACTCTGTCGCTGGTAAAGCTTGAAGCCTGATGTTCCGATCATAAGAGAGCACTTTAAACCGCTGCGCCACCTGCTGTCCTTTAGTTCAGCTGTCACCGGTGTAGGAGGCGGGTGGGGACCGAAGTGACGGTGACCCTGTGACCAGCAGCATCCGTCGCTCAGAGGACCAGAAAGGGAGCCGAGGAGCAGCGAAGGTGGCATCTAAACACGTTTAAAAATAAAAAGGGGTTCGTGCAACACGACCCTGTCCTCTTCGCTCAGGCCGGGGGGGGCGTTTTCCTCCCTGAAACCAAACCGGGTCCCAGGGCTTCAAGCCACGCGGTCGCTGTTGGGACGTTTATCCAGAACCCGTGGGAAGAGAAGGAGTGACGTGACTATTATTCATACTGGGTTGTTTTACCATCGCGGCTCGACGCCACGCAGCATGTCGCTCCTCAGCGCGAAACGTGTGTCGATGAATCGCGCAAAGTCACTTAGTGCTGTAAAAGACCCGGCGTGCACTTTTTACGTGCGTATGCAGATTTGCCCACGGTCGTTTTTGCCGGATCAATTCAGGATAAGTACCTTCGAGGGTTCTACAGCAGGAGGTGAGATTCAAAC
This sequence comes from Arapaima gigas, assembly GCA_900497675.1. Taxonomy (NCBI): domain Eukaryota; kingdom Metazoa; phylum Chordata; class Actinopteri; order Osteoglossiformes; family Osteoglossidae; genus Arapaima; species Arapaima gigas. The sequence goes on along the minus strand of UFQX01000388.1, from coordinate 61,772 downwards.
CCCTGTCCTTGGGCTGCGCTGCTCTAATTCAGCGCAATTCAATTTATTTTTATGCAGCTTTCTTCTCAACAGGGTGACAAGAGCGTCGTGATCACTAATACCCCCCGCTGACCCCCGAATCAGCCTGAGGTTCCACGCTCGGGATTTTCGAAGCACGTCCCAGGAAATATTTTCAAATATTTTCCCAGAAGAGCTCGGCCTTCGCCGACATACTCGGCCGCTCCCAACCGTACGACGAGACGCCGGCGTTTCTGCAAAGTCCCAACGCCGCGGACACGGTCGGCAGGCCCGCCGTGGGATCCCGACACCTCGGGGAGATGCCGGAAGGGGCAGAGCGGCGTGGCCCGGCGGCCTCGCCTTAGCGTCGTCCCGTCTTTGCAGTTACGGCGGCGCGCAAATACGACAAGAATGAAAAGGACGGATGGCTCGGGTTTCACAGAATCCGCCGCCATCTTTACTGGAGTTCTGTGGAGTTAAACTGCAACCCCCCCCCCCTTGTCTTTGATGAAACTTCTCATTGGGAACTTCAAGCAGGAACACATAAAATATGTAGGAAAAATAAAAGGAAACGAGACACAGTTGAAAGGAAGGCAAAATGTCAAACTTAAATTTTAAACAGGTTTAGTTTCTTTTTTTAATTTCGTTTCATTACGCCGGGATAAATGGCGTGTTGACTCAGAATGGCTCCAATAAAGAGGAACGCGACACTTAATGCCGCCGTCGTTTTTCCAAGGGCCCCGCCGTTTCCCGGCTTTATTGAAGGAGGCAGCCGTACAGCTGTACACAAAGTCCCGGGTAATAAAAAGTACAATAATTAAGAAATAACTTTGGTTATAATACACACGGAAAATGTTTTCGAAGGTTATTGTTGAGCTTTGTTACTTTCTGCTGTGTAAAACACGGCGATTAAAATACTACACCTGCGTCTATTTAGGATTTATGGACGTATATAATAAAAATACATATGTGCATTTCTTCAAATCTCATTTGAGCAGGAAAATAAGTCGTGCCTGGATTACCGGACGGTGCTGTGTCTGTAGCTCCCTTCATCGAGGTACTTACCCTGTTTTAACACGGTAAGAACACCCTGCTACATAAATGGCTAAATCACTGTGACAAATCTGGCTGTCTGCATCCAACGCGCTTCGAGGACCATCGAGCGTCACCGAGGCCTCGCTTTTCTTCGGAGGCGGACGAGTGGTGCCGCGCTGTCGCCGAATGTCCCTCCTTGTGGGGGCGGCAGGGGAGAGGGTTACACAAGCCCCCGGGGGGCAACCCTGACCCCCTAATGAGGCCATCGCTGTACGTCTACGCAGCTTCCTCCTGCTGCGGTGACGGCCGTTCGCTCAGCCGCCGTCTTCCGGGCCCAAAGACCCGGCGCTGTCCTACAAACACGGCTCGGAGCTCAGAACACGGGCCGGACTCGGGCTGGCTGGATTCCCCGTTCGCCGCCGTCCGTCTTGAGCCCAAATAAGTTTCCAAACACTCACGGGCCGTACGATACGTAGATAAATCACCAAAAGAGACGTGCGGGAGATTCTGGGGATAATTTCCACCCACAACTCTACCTGGGGAGGAAGCAGAGTGCCCGGAACAGAACCGGGACGGCAGCCACTCCCACCCGCCCGTCCGCGGGCCGGAGCCCCGCCCTGCCCCGCTCCCTTCATTCCGGCCACATAGATCTCCGTCGCTTAAATTATTAAAGTGACTCAAATTAAATCGGATCACAAACTATGATCAATGATGGAATTTTAATTACTGGTAATAAGTGACCATCTGCCCGGTAGCCAAGGGGAACGATACGCCCCCCAATAGAGCAGTATTTAAATTTTAAACAGCAACATAAAATGCCACGGCTAATGAATGGGCACATTAAGGTTGTCTGTGGGTGCAGTAACTGTGACCTGGGGAAGCGGCCGTGGCCCAAATGTGTCGAGCGGGTCCGTCGTACCCCCCGCGGTCCCCCCATCCCGCTTGCCCGGGACAGCGCAGGCAGCTCATTATTGGCCTTGTCGTGCTCACAGGAACGGCTCCCGGAGACAAGGCCGGTAATGATCCCCACCGGATCCCGCCCCCCGTTTGGAGACACATCCTCTTTAGCCACCGGAATGTTCCGTGGGGACAGGAACTCGCATGGGGACACGCGGCGAGTGCCTCGAGTGAGACGGGAAAGAGACGGCCCCCTCACGCGGGCTCCGAGATGAAGCGCCGTGCCCCCGCAAACACACGGGCGGACACACAGGGAGCCGTGCCAGATGGGAGACGGGTTCCCAGGTGCAGTCCTTGCTGCCCTCTTGCTTGTTATTAGGAACAGAGCCGTGCCGGCAGGGACTCTTGGAAAGGGAGGGGCACACAACCCAGGAGGGGCTTTTCACAGCTGCCTTTGAGCCAGCGATGTGCTTTCCTCACTGCGACGTTCTGCAGTAGCAGCTCCTGGCTGAGCGGCTGGGGTTAGACGCGCAACCGAGGGCGTGTGTGAAACAGCCGCTCAGAAAGCTGGCCGACCGGGATGCTTCACCGTACCCTCGTGCCCAGAGTGAGAAGCATCACAGGCCCCCCACGACGAGATGTCAGAGGACTGCGGTCAAGAGTAACGTAATGTCACCGTCCGATTCCTGGACCACCCGGAGGTTCCCACGAGCGCTCGAATGTGCTGTCATTCAGAGTGCGACTGCTTCCCATCGTGCACTGGAGTCCACGAGAGACCACCTTTTCCTGTCGATCTGTGCACCCCCCCGCCATGGACGAGCGAGCGACAACCGAGACCCCCGGTAGACGCCACGCTAACAGCCGTGGGAAGATCTTGCTTCAAGGTCAGCCACCTCTGCCCCCCCAGGCCAGGGGAAGCCATGGCAATAAATGTTTAACATCTAGAATTTAATGTTTAACGTCTGCTGCCTTCGAAACCTTTCATTTTTAGCACGAGTTATCTGTCCACTTGGTGCTCCTGCAAGAGTCTACTCTCTGGGACAAAATTCAGAGACACGTATGGAAAGGATCGAATCGACCTTTGTCCAAACTTTTCGAATTTAGCAAAATGAAGACCGCCGGGGACCCCAGACTCGGCCATTTGGTTTGGCACAACCTGGGTACAAAGACCTACGATGATCGGTGGTTAGGCAAGGTGTCCGAAGGGAGGCTTTTCCCGACCACACGGACAGAGGGGCAGCCTGGCAGAGGGGGCTTCCAATACGCTGGCCTTTCCGTTGACATTACAGTGAAGGTTAATGGAATTGCTCTGCGACAGAAGGTGCAGCAGGAAAGCGCTGCGGAAGGAAAGGACCGCGACCCAAACGCAAAGCGAGAAGACGGCGGCGAGGGAGCGTTCGCGTTCGCCTTCGCGCTGGAGAGCCGCTCTCCCGATAATGATCCTCCTCTGCTCGAAGCTCATCATCTCTGTACCGTATCATGTAAATTACGGTTCGAGTGCCGAGGCCGTAAATCCGGGGGAGCCCCGTCCGTCCTGCTCGCGTTCGCTCGACAACCCCCCCCCCCCCCCCCCCCCCCCCCCCCCCCCCCCGCCCCCCCCCCCCCCCCAGG
>UFQX01000388.1:12687-38657 GCA_900497675.1 Arapaima gigas | reverse complement strand
CCCCCCCCCCCCCCCCCACATCCCACAGATAACTGTATAAATAAAACTTATTTCCTGCTTTGGGCCGTTTTATACACGGTTTTCTGTTACCTAGTGCCTCCCCTGTAGCGCCCCCTGTGGGACACGGAGCCCCAGGCCACTCCCACCCTTCCCCACCGCACAGCCGAGCCTCGAGTAAACGACCTAGGGGGACGTGTGCGAGGAGGAGAGGGGCGTCGAACCTGAGCGATGGTTCCAGGAGGGCCGTTATTTATGGGTTGTTTACTCCTGCTGCGAGCGAGGGCTCCGGGGGGTTCAGGTGGGTTTCCCCTCGCAGCCCGACCTGGCGCACCTGCCCCACGAGAGGATTAGCCAATGGCTTTTGAAAGCACCGATAAATATCAATAATACCGGGAGGGGTAAAGATTAGGCCCGCAGGGACGCACTACAGGTGAGGCTCCTCTGTGAATTATAACCCAGCGAGTGGGGCAGCTGGCTAGCATAGCAGTTAGCGCCACCACTGAGTTCAAATCCCACCTCCTGCTGTTGCGGAAGCGCTGACCGGACCCCGCTTGACCTAAACCGACAGTGTAAAAATTACTCCGCCGTATAAACGGGTAAACGGGTGCAGTTTAGGACCTAACTAACGCGAGAGACCGTGAAATTCCCTCAGCGGGCATAACTCTACACACCACCCCAGCACAACGTGGGGCCCCCGCCATGGTCTACGCTACGGTGGATTATTGTTAGACCACACAGCTCAGCACTGATCCAGACAGCTACTGGGGGGGTCGTGAAGACAGGTTGTGTGAACACAGCGACAGCGCAGGAGATCAAAGCATCACCCCCTCACAGGCCAGTGACCTCAGGTCCTCGCCGAGCATCACGGGAGGGGTTTCCTTCTGGAAATCAAAGCACAGTAAGGAGGAGCGTGTTTCAAACCTCAACCTCCTGCACAGTAGAGACCAGTCTTTCTCTGGAGGCTTCCGGCTGGTGGTGACCCCCAGCCATTCGGTGGGGGGCACAGGAAGTGAAGGAGAAGAAGAGAAAGCAGCAGGGGGAGATTGATGTGTGAGGAATGGAGGGTGTGTGTGAGGGTGGGAATGATCACTACAGACAGTAGTGTACATCTGGGGGAGGGGGCGATGAGTGTGGAAGATGTGGACAGAAGTGCTCCAGAGAAGATGGATGTGGGAAGAGGGATGTCTCCGTATTAAGACACCAGCAAGTGGCATCGTCAGATCCAGACGGTACTTTTTTATGCGCTGCTCACATCTCCCAGCTCCACCCGACCGCATATCATTTTTACAGCCTCCTAAATTCAGCGAAATGACCACTTTCGCGGTTCCTGTGGACATACCATCTCCATTCCACTCCTCTTTCTTGTCATCTCTGAGTGGACGTTTTTGCCCGGCCTGCGATTAAGTTCAAATAAGCTGGTAAATTTGTATTTTCTTCCTCTAATGGTCTGAAGGGATGAGGAAGGACACAAAGAATAATAAGGGGAACAAGGTGAGGACAAAGAGCGCGGCAGAATGGAAGATGTTAGGAACGGGAATCGGCGCCTTATGTTCAGCCCTGTATGATACCTGCGGTTATATCCAACTGTATATCTACGGCCTCCTGCATCTAAGGCTACATTTACCATTTCCGTGGCAACATCTACCCTGTATGAAACCCCACACCCAAGGCTGCATTTCCCACTAAATCCAGCACTACACACAGATGTATCTCCTCCCATATCTACCCTTCCACCCCAATCTCCCCTGCATCCCACCTTATACTGTACATTTATTTAACCTACATTGAGTTACCCATGTATACACCAGGGTAATTTTTAACCGGTGCAGTTCAGGATACCAAGTACCTCGATCGAGGGAAGAACAGCAGAAGGTGGAATTCAAATTTGGGGTCTTTGGTTGGAAGGCAGAAGCTCTAATTCTCAAGTCTCCTGCCGCCCCTACACCTGTTACCTGTAGCCAAGGTTACATCTAACCTCATGTCTGCTACAACCTCACACCAAAGGGTATTGAAAATCCTACGTCGACCCGTACACCCCCAACATATCTAGCTCTTCATCGCAACGATGAATCTAACCCATGATCTTTATCGGCCCCCATATCTGCCCCGAGACCTAATCTGTCGCCTAAGGCTGTATCTAGCCCAACATCTAACACTGCATCTAAGGCTGCCGCATCTCCCACTCTGAATCAAACTCTACATCTAACCACCAGTTAAAAATGCAGATCGGAACCGACTTAACATGCTAATGCACACAATTACAGACGGGCGTGCAGAAACGGATCGAGCTTCTAATGGACACAATTACGGGGGAGAAGGTTTGATTGCGAAGACAGCTCCCTCTTGCATCAGACTTGCATTAGAACTGAAGACTTGACTGGATGGCAGACTTATAAATAAAACACTCTGACTGGCAGCCGTTGTGTTTTTCTTGCATCAGAATGAAACAGTCGCAGGGCCAGGTTCTGCTCCCCGACTCCGGCCTACTCTCGTCCCAGAAGGGCGAAGCGAGGCTATCCGGAGGTACGGCGGCCAGCGAAACCCATGTTGCCGCTCGCGAAGCCCATTCCGAACGCGAGCGCCGGTGGCCCCGAGTCCTCACCGCCGCGGGTCAATGAAGATGTCAGGTGCAAATTCGTCAACTGCGAAGGGGAGCGCGATTTTTCTCCACCTTTGTCGATATCGTGGGCGGTCCGTCCTCATTACAATGGAGCGCTCCAGGCAGCTTAGTGGGGATCAAACTCAAATTACAGTGGCGCCCACACAACTGTGGCTTCACCAAGCAGAGATGTCGAGCGTGGACTCGGGTTGCACACCTTGGGTTGGCTTCGCCAACCCCCGAGATGCCCGTTTTCTCTGCTTTGGCTACCAGCGCAAGGGCAGCTGGGGCGCTAGAGCCTCGATCCAAGCGCTACCCGATGACGAAACGATAATGAGAACGCTCGCAAATTTGACAAACTAGAGCGTGTTTACAGAAGGGAGAAGATGGGACGCGGCGGATCTCGGCGATTTTCTTCCTTTACAGACGCTGCCCGCGCTGGCAGCCTCGGAGGCCCGCAGAGCTGACAGGAAAAGCACGACACGCGGTGGGAGAGAACACCCACCGCAGAGTGACAGAACAGAAGCAAACTGCTTTCTGCAGCTTCTACCCCCAGGGAAAGAAGCATCCCAGGTACACGTGTCACCTTTCAGCCCGCATCAACGTGGTGGGAGTGATACCGCTTCACACCGCAGTCCCCCGGGCACCTCTGTTTCACGCGGACGAGGCGCCGATGCCGGACTCACACGCACAAACACAAACACTCTTGCACCGTGATGCCATTTCTGTAAAGACGTGTGTGTTGGAAGGTCTCTGCTGAAGGCAAGATTGGAAGTGTTTGGTAGAAATAAAAACGACTCTATACGGTAGTAGTGCAAACGGCCAACGGAGAAGTTTAGACCACGGGCTGTTAATGATACGGGTTTGTTTATGATCTTCATAGGAGCGTTGAGGCGTTCGTGCTGCTTGCTTGTTCAGCGCTGACCCACCTTACAGCAAAGCGGCGGATCTCCTAGAGGAAGAGACAAAACACAGCAATGCTATGCAGCACGTCTCTGAAGTCTTCACCACTCGTGCGTCCCTGATCCACGGCCAGTGCAACTAAAATCCCTTGTTAACCTACTGGAAACGTATCACAAACCTGTGAAGGCGCCATCGGTTCACACGGAACTGAACTTAAACTCCCCCTTAACCCACAACTGAGCACATTTGAGACCTGCCATCAGCACACCCGAAACCCACCATCAACCCATCTGGGATCCACCACCCACATAACTAGAATCCATCTTCAACCCCCTTGTAACCCACTGCAAATCCACCCACAACTCATCTTGCCTCCCGAACTCACTTTCAACCCACCGTGACCCCAATCTCAACAAAGTCATCCCTCCCATCAATCTACTGCCGATCTGGCCTTCAACCCACTCTCAGACATCTGTCAATCCATCCTTGACCCCATGTCACCTGACCCTAAACCCACTTTCCACCTGCCTTCAACCCACTGACAAGCCACCCTCAGTGTACCTCCAGCCCATGCTCATCCCACCATCACCTTGCCCTCCACAGAGTTCAGCTGCAGAAAGAACTCGTGTTCATCGGACCTCATGTTTGTCAAACTGAGGATCAATTAAAAACACCAGGCTGGCAGGAAGCACCACCGGGTCACACGCATGACAAACACACACATGTCCTCAAGGGCTTCTGAGCAGCTCACTTTTAAGGAATCCACGTAGGATTAACCTGCTGAACACAGCCATCTGCTCAATCCCCCACCATTTTACCCCATCTTATTCCTTTGTAACATTTGAACAATTGTTACATTAATAGTGAAATATTTTAAATGTGGGTGAATTTGGGCCTCAGTGATGCTCAGGATCCATTGGATTCGTAGACCCACCTTAACCAAACATCTAACTCTGCAGCAAGTCTCAGAAGATCTAACAACTATTTCCAGCATTTTTCCCAACTGGAAACACCATGAGACCAAACTGGGGGGAAGGAGTAGAAGAAATCTGTGCTGTGCTGCAAACCAGACTCCTTGTTTAAGATTTTTTTTTTTTTTTTTTTTTGCTCTGAATGTTTCAACTGAGAGCGCGAGGAGGGAACTTCTCTGAAGCGTAACTGATCGCAGTAGGCAGCCCCCAGCATGCAGCACCGAGACTCAACTGTGCGTCACGTTAACTCTGCTTCCTAACTTAAATAAAGAGCACATCTCCATTCCATTATCTTCCCCTATTTGGTTCCCTTAGCCACCACACCGTTCTTCTGAGTCCTGTACATCTGCCAAACGCGTTTGTCTACAGAAGGGAAGCGGCCCGTTGGCTCGTCGCAGGATCTCCGCATTATCGGGCTGCCGACGACAGCCAGGACATAAAAACATCAGCGTCGATCATTTGTCTTCTTGACCGGCGATATCAGTCTACGACAAAAACGCACAGCTCCGTCAAAAAGCCGCTCCGCATGAATGGATCTACAACAGGCCAAAATGAGACCCGTCCGGTGCAGGAGAAACGCGTTTGTCGGCGGCCAGCGTTTTCGTCCCCGGCGTCGTCGTCCCCTCTCTCCAACACCTCGTGGCGAAGTGAAGAGACATCTCCGTCCCAGGTGTTTTCACCAACCTATCTGACGTTTATTTATTTGCCAGGAGCTCTGCTATCTTTCCAGGAAGAACGCAATGATCTACATGGATTACTGGGAATGTTCTGACTGAGCTTGTTTTGTTTGTGGACGAGCTGCCGGAGAGAGGAGGCCCGGCGAGAACTTCAAACGTCTTTTTCCTAATCCCCTATTATGCTTCATAAGCTTCTGACTCTTAAAGCTATTTACAGTTTGAAGGTTATGCAGAAATAACTTTGGAAAAGAGGCACCGCACATCACACCTTTCCCCAGTTCGGCGGTTTGTTTCATTCTTTTCGCTAATTCGCTTATCTACCGTCTTTCTCCATTTAACCATTTACACAGCGGGCTCGCTTTTACTGTACCGCTTCAGGGTAAGATCCTTGTTTGCAGACCACGGCGGGAGGTGGGCTTCAAATCTGGGTCCTGGGCCTGAGGGTCACGTCTCTAACCGCTACGCCCCTGATATCGACCGTATGACCGGTGGAGAGGCTCTCAGTCAGTTGAGGTCAACGGTCCAGCAGCAGCTGGGAAGCCAAATACACACCTGAGGTGGGACCCACAGCTGCTGGCTGCAACTGACTGACATCCTGGAACAGGCCGTGTCCCTCACCACGCACGGATGGATTTCTCCCCCAGTCCAGCAGACTCGGCCAATGGCGCAGTCTTCTTCAAGCACAAACAAATGAATAACTGAATAAAAAGGGAGATGTGGGAGGAGGACCTTGACTGTATGTCCTGGATTTCATTGCAAGGTTACTCCCTCAGACGTTCAAAAGACCGTTAATAAAAATGTGGATTTTTCCACATGTTCCTGTAAAACCACAATTTGGTTTGTGTTTTTGATAAAGTAACAGAACATGCGGCCGTTATTCTCACACGTGGCAACAGCGTCCATTTTACCGCTATGGTCCACAATAAGCGCCGCTTCCACAAATATGTGGTTGTATCTAGTATCGCGTATCAAGTTTGAGTTGATATTTGACTTGCGCCATAATTCTATTTTGGAAAACTTAATCACCTTCTTGGAACTTCTTATATAGTGATGCAGGACCATCCCTGACAGATACGGCACCTTTCACCCTGGACTGTCGTCATGTTGTGGTGACCCAGGTGGGTGGGTGGATAGATAGATAGACAGATAGGTGGGTGGGTGGTTGGATAGATAGGTGGGTGGATGGATAGACAGACAGATAGATAGATAGGTGGGTGGGTGGATAGATGGATGGATGGATAGGTGGGTGGATATATAGATAGATAGATAGATGTGTGGGTGGATAGATAGACAGATACATAGATAGGTGGATGGATGGATGGATGGATGGATAGGTGGGTGGATATATAGATAGACAGATAGGTGGGTGGGTGGGCTTATAGATAGGTTGATGGATAGATAGACAGATAGACAGATAGGTGGATAGATGGATAGGTGGGTGGATATATAGATAGATAGATAGATGTGTGGGTGGATAGATAGACAGATACATAGATAGGTGGATGGATGGATGGATGGATGGATAGGTGGGTGGATATATAGATAGACAGATAGGTGGGTGGGTGGGCTTATAGATAGGTTGATGGATAGATAGACAGATAGACAGATAGGTGGATGGATGGATAGGTGGGTGGATATATAGATAAACAGAGAGGTGGGTGGATAGACACATAAAAATTGCATGGATGGATGAATGATAGATAGATCAGAAGCTGTATTTCTCCAGACCACAATGAGCTTTTTGTTTATTTGACGGGTTTGGAAAGGCAGCAGAATCCTGTTTTCCAGCCTTTTGCTTCTTTGCTGATTCCTGTTTTCCCCGCCTTGCGCTACGCTGCAACATGCAACGTTTGTATTTAGGGAGCGTCGGCACACGGGGGTCACCCGAGTGTTCCCAGCCTTTGTGTGGGAACCTGCGTTCCGGCGTGTGGAAGGACTGAGGGGTAGCCGCGGCGCCCTCATGAGGCGACGCTGCGCCGCAGGCCCGGCAGGACCGCAAACAACGAGGCGCTTCCGGCCGAGCGCCCAGGTGAAGTCCTCGGAGGAACGCCGGCGTCCGGCACGACCCCATCTGAGAAACGCGCCGTATCCGTCGTCCGCGACCCGCACGACTCGTGTCCGAAACGTAGAAATCGTGCGAAAACTGTCCAAAAATAAACTGCGTTTGAGAACAGTGTCAAAAGAGAAGGGGGGGGGGGCGCTAAGTCTTCAGCCAGACACGGGAACGGTTCTTTTTGTGATGCTAAGAGGTTATTCAAATACGACCCCGGGAAGTGTCAGGTGTCGCCGGAACAACTGTAATCCTGGCAGCCTGAGGAAATGTGCTCCTTTCATGCCGCCTTGATGTTTTAAAGCCAGGAAGTTGGCACTCGTCATTATTCCCGACTATTTATTATTACTGTAGCGATTATTAAGTGTAATTTACATCCTTGGCTAATAAGAACAATCTGGCTCGGTTTGTGTTTTTCGTGTCTTTTACCCCCTTTAATTTTTTTTTTTGCTGCTTTAAATTGCAACCTTGATGAAAATGCTCCTTAAGATGTTGACAGGATAGTTGAGGATAAGTGAGCCGGCGCGTAAGAGACGGTATCAGGTTTACTTCTGTGTTTTTTACTGATTGAATTATTACCACGTCCACTTACTCGGCCCTGAGATCACAAGTTCGGCTTTTTTAGGCCCCACTTCGTGGTCGCGATACTCGCAATACGCGCGTGACCTTAAGCTTTCGATATAACCTCGCTGTTCCTTAACCGCAAATGTAATTTTTCATATACTAATACTTACTCGTATACGTGGGCAGCGTGAGGAGAAGTGGTTAATAATAAAACAATAAAACACCCAGCTGTATAAATGGGTAAATCACTGTAAGCAGCTCGGTGTTCAAAACTCTCACTGTGAGCTGCTTCTGAGAAATCCATCCATCTGGTCCCGGTCAGGGTTGCGGCACAGCAGAGCTCGGGAGAAGCGCTTCTACTAAATTAAAATGTTAAAAAACGCTGGAGATGAAGAGAAAATCGATCCGTTCTTTTTTTGTTGGGATAAGTACTGTAAAGTGCCCCCCCCCCCCCAAAAAAAAACCCTGAGCGGTGAACTTCGGTTTGTTTGCGAGGAAACATAATCACCGTTGCAGTCAAACAAACTGAGCAAAATCTCTCATTTCCCATTAATTCGACACATAACGCGGTAAATAACGTGGCCCCCCCTTTTCATACCAGTGGAGATGAGAGTTATTGACCTCGGCGAGTTGCGGCCTTGTCGCGGGAATTACTCCGCGCCCGACCTTGTTAGCGTCTCCCTTCTGTCTCCATCGACGGATAAATGTCACAAGTGTGCCGGCAGCTTTAAAGACCGCGACGAGAGATTATTCCGCGCTATTCAACTCCGACAAAGGGCTGATGGGAAAGATCTCGGCGGTGCCGCGCTATTTTTCAGCGCCGAGCTGCTGGACGCGGGGTTTGTGGCAGCGTGCGGACAATACCTCCGCGCGGCAGCGTGGGAATCCTTCCGGCGAAGCATCTCGGCACATCACACATCTGGCAAAGGCACCGTCAGGGGTCACGGCACTTTTGTCCCGTTTCGTTCCCGGGGCTCGATGTAGCGGCGCGGAAAGCTCTGCCATATATCCTGCTGCTGAAAGGGCCATTACATTTGTCATGAAGACGTATGAGGAGCGCAAGAAACTAAATGATGGATAAATAAACAAGAGAAAAGCGCTATTGCAGATGTCACCTTCAGAAGAGTGCATTGCATCCTGGGATGGCCGCGATACAATGGTTTCTCCAGAAAAAGCACGGACTCCATTACGGCTCCATCTCTTTTGTACGCCTGAGTCAACGGGACTCGCGAAGGTCCTCGCGGACGTTCGAAGGTAGAGCGAAAGCCAGCGAGGTGACTCGAGGCCTGTGCTTCAAGAAGTTACTGCCTGCGCTTCCGAGACAAGAGACACGTCCTTCGCCCGCAATCAGGAGAAACATCACGCACGTCAACTTCGAGGGCTGTCAAGGACCTTTGGAAAAGACACCTGTTTAAGGGCCCTTCTAGCTGAACCCTGAAGGCCATGTCTTTGTGGCACTTATGCTGAGCCCCCGGGAGGCCCTTCTGTCCTTCACAGAAGAGTGGTCACACACCTCCCTGGGAGATGTTCTCCAAACACCATTAGAGGGTCAAGTAACAGATAACACTTTGCTGGCCGGAAAAAGAGGTGGACTTGGTGGGGACTTGTTCGTGTGTGGAGAGAATACACACATAAGCCCCAGAGAAGCAGGACAGTTATTAACTAGACTAAATACCCATTAACTATGACTAGATACCAACATGTACTTTGTGACACTTAGTTTGCAGCGAATGTACTTTGGATTTTGTTGCTCACGGGCAGTCTTGAAGCTCCATCCAGGCAGTTTACTGAATCAGTGGCCTCTTACAACATTGTCTCGCTAAGCTCTGGCCGAGGTCTTACTGTACCGTGTTACCAATGAGCCTCAACTGTTAGTTTCCAGCTGGAATCTTAATGTCCATCCAAGTGTGCACATGGATTATAATGTGCACCTTAGAGGCTGATGGGGGACTTAGCTGGAGGGGAAAAGCTGTTTTTGTGTCACTTTGTTTGAGTTCTCATTGTCCTTGTTTGCTTCCCAGAAGGGGGGGGGGGGGGGGCTTGGAAAATGTNATGCATGGGATAGGATGTGGGGGGGGGGGGGGGGGCGGGGGGGGGGGGGGGGGGGGGCTTGGAAAATGTGTTGACCCAGAGCGAGGAGGGTCTGCCATAATCTTGTCTCTGCTTGCGCTTTCTGGTCCTGGAATGGTAGCTGATAAGCTAATGGCTGAACAGAGAGGATGATCAAACAACGGCGTCACGCTTCAAGACGAGGGTCTACAAGCCATCCAGCATCTCTCTGCTCAAGGTTGAACCGTAAAATTAAGCTGTGAAAGGAGTCCAGTCTAGACGCCCCGACACCAGCTAAGGCTTCCTCAAACACATCTTCAGCGTACGGAGAAGGTCGAGGTCCAGTCTTAGAGGTTTCCCACCAACGGGTATAAAGCTAAAACAAACATGAACGAAACCTTTAGAGTCGAGCTTCGGCGTCGCTTCCGATCGTCACCGATCTGAAGCTCGCGGACGATCCAGAAAGATGGTTTGAGATCCACATTTGTTTGCGTCTCTCGGACAGTTCAGTTTGTTCTAAAATGACCCCACCCCTCCAGACCAAAAAAAGTGTCAATGGAAGCATCACCCTGCGCGGTCTTCTCCAGTCTCCAGAACCGTGACCATGCCGGTGGAGTGAGGACGTAGTTAAAAAGTGGGTCAAGAGATACATTTTCAGAATATGCAAAACACACAGATGCAGAGCGTGGCATCTGTCAGCTGCTTCTTCTGCATGAAAGCGGCAGCCGGAGCAGAGGAAACGCTTCCAGGAGGCGGCGTGAAGGTGGTTAAAAGCCGATTAGTCTAACGGACGTCTCCGTTCTTAAATAAGCGGCAAGGAGGCCGACCTCGAGTAGAACATCACCCATTTACCCAGTGCCTTTCTCCAGAGTGACTCACGGCGTTGAACCACTTTACCCAATAAACTTACCCATTTAGAAAGCAGGGTAGTTTTTACTGTATAGATTCGGGTAAATACCTCGATAGAAGGCACTAGAACCGGAAGTGGGGTTCAAACCTGGGTCCTCTGAGTGGGTGTCGACGTCCCCGGCTGTACGAACGGGTAAACTGCGGTAAAGCTGGTTATTTAACCCTTAGACTAGTCGAGTGGGACTGGGAAGTCGGGGAAATGAAGAAGAATAAGTTCGTTCTTCGTCGCGCCACACCCCGGGACACGGTTCGGCGGCCCATAATGCAGTTGTGCTGTATTCAGGCATGAAAAAGCCAGAGTCCATCTGTACCCTTTTCACTGAATCTTTCATTAAAGCTCCTGAGGCAACTGCGTTGGGAAGGATGTTATATAAAAATAAATTTAACCAAACGGAATAAACGGATCGGGTTCAGAACGCCAAGCGTATTCCGTGCCACCGTTTGCGGGAATACGAGAGAAATGTGCATTACGCGACCAGGAGGGAGACGGGTGTCTAAGGGAGGTGGGAGGTCCTCGGCATCGGCGGGAACACGGGGCAACTGGCATAGCGGGAATCGCAGGAGCGTCGACGTCGCCGCTGTGCAGAACGTTGCGGAACCAGTGCTGAAATCCCGGTCCCCCTTTCCCTCGGCGGGGAAATTCGGGGGCGGCGGGGGGGCGGCCGGGCTCCCATCGGAACGCTGATAAGCGGCATCCATCTTTCCGCAGCCGGAGCCGGGTGAATAAATCACAGGTGCAAATTTGTATTCGACTTACACAACACCTTCATTTTCAGGATCTCAGACCAATTTGCCACAAGTTCCTGAATCTTGTGGAATAATGTGGTGACACTTTGCCCAGGAGCACTTGATGTTTTTCTAATATATATTTACTGAGGTTTGAACATTGCAGGTGTTCCGCCATTAATACTCAACACTCTCTTTTTTTTTTTTTTTTAACTTGGCCAGGCTTCATAAGTGGAGATTGGAAACCCGTACGGTTCTAAAGAGGTGAGAACAGTTCACCACCTACATGTTCTTTCCTTCACATTAATGAAAGTCCAGGAGCGAAAGTCGACCCTCACGCTTTGCCAGGGTTAAGGCCTGAGCAGTAATCAATCCTCTGCCCTAAATCACCTCGCGGGAACTTTAGAGAACTGGCAGAAGCTGGAGAGAAATTCACATAAAAGTGGGCAGCTGCCCGTCGCAAAGGCCGAGGATTTGTGGACATAAAGGAGGGGAATAAGCAGAGAAGGTTGTTCACAATTTAAATGAAAGGATGGATGGATGGATGGATGGATGAATGGATGGACGGGTGGGTGGGTGGGTGGATGGATTTATGGATGGATGGGTGGACGGGTGGGTGGGTGGGTGGATGGATTTATGGATGGATGGATGGACGGGTGGGTGGGTGGGTGGATGGATGGACGGATGGGTGGACGGACGGACGGATGGACGGATGGGCGGGTGGGTGGGTAGATGGATGGATGGATGGATGGATGGGTGGGTTTGGATGGACAGACAGACAGAGAGAAAGGGCACCGGAGCAACACAGGAAACATAAATAAAGCTGTCAGAGACAGTTGGTAGTAAAAAGTAAAAAAAGGCCGAAGTTGCTGCCAACGTGAGCAACAAATGAAAAGATAACAGTTGTTTGTCCGGTAACTGTGTGCCGATCAAACGCATACAGTTCAGTTGTGTTCTTCGCTGGCTCGCCGGGTCGGTGCTGGAGGACGGCTTTCCGAAGCCTCCCTGGTGAACCACCTCAGCGGGCTGAGTAAATCCAGTTTGGCTGCCCCGCTCCGGGGAACTTCCTTCAGCAGGATCGGGAGATCGAACTTCAGTCCAAACCTCAGCTCCGTAAAAAGCCATTTAGCACCTATCCTCTGAGCTGCTCTGCATAATGCGCTGCACCTCCATGGCCCCCGTATGCAGAGCTTTCCATTCAGCCTGGTATCAGGATCCCGCAACTGTTAACCAACACAAGTTTATATTTATCTCCCAGCGAGGCCACTTTGAGATTAAAACAGTCATAAGGGGCTCAGCACATAATAACCAGGAAAGAAAATCCTGAGGGACTGAAACAACACTCAGGATTATTCCTATATCGTTTCGAGGGAACTTCTCCACCCCGGAAAGCCGAGAAAGAAGAAGGGTTAGTAATGCACCGCAGCAACTAGAAGAAGGCCTTTGTGGATTCTAGGAAAACCACAGCACTTCACTCTCCGTTTGAACAAAACACGGCAGCCTGGCCCATAGTGAACGCTCTGCAGTTGCGGGCGATCCAATGGTTTGGAGCTCAGGAGATACAGGTTCTCTGGCAGGACGTTTTCTGTACTTTCTTCTGTGGACCGACCCCCACGACTGTTGGCTCCGTGGTTCCAGACGTCTGTTCCTGCCCCACACTCACTCCACCACTGCGCACAATTTGCAGGCACGCATTCTCAACACGTTCCGGCACCTTCCTTCACCCGTTTTACGTGTCTGTCACATGTTTTGTTTTAAAGTCAAAGTTCTGTGACAACTGAACTTCATTTTTGTGTGTGTGTGTGTTTCCCTGGATCGGTAAAATCCTCGCAGGCACCGGGACAGCTTGGCAGGAGGAGCTTGCCGTGGACACACACTTATTGATGAAAACCAGATGAGGAGGAGGAGAAACGCCATCTTCCCCTCTTTTTACCTCTCAGCGTCTCAAGTGTCTCCTTACACATTTTCCTGGAGCGTTTACACTGCAAGTACAAAGATAAATAAGAACCAGCTATTCGTATCATTCTGATGAGATATTCAGCACAGTTCCGTTGTTCTACCCTATTTGTGTCTGCATTTCCACGTATCTAACCAGACGGCTCTGTTTCGGCAAACGCTCCGCCTGGCAGGAAAACGTCCTGAGCACCAACCCGGGAAGTACTGTACAAGTCAGAAAAATACAATAAGCGCAATAAAAGACGTCAAAGACTGTCTCAAATGCCCCGTATCGATTTTAACATAAAACATTAAAACCAGTTTCACATCATCAAACACAACGAACGCAAAGAGAAAATGACCTAAGGAAGAGACGATGAGCGCAGGCTCCACGCCGACATCGATCCGGGCCCGAACGTTTGACATTCGTAGCAGCTTCCTCCATTACAGTTAGCTTGCTGCCCTCAGCATTCTGATTTATTCATGTGATCCCTCCCGCTATTTTATGCGCTGAAACAGCAACGGGACAAAAAAGAGGGAAACGGCAACGGCGGGCGAGGAGAAGAGTTCCGAGGGCAGACGAAGAGCGCGGAAATGATTCGATCGGAAGCCCGACGTTCGAGTTGGCGAACGGAAGGCGAGCGTTTGGTGTGTAACGCGGGGGTCCGTCGCGCGGAACTCGGCCCGAAGTCGCAGGTTGCAAAGAAGTCGGCGAGACGCGCCGCTCGCTCGACCCCTCTACAGAACCTGTTTGAAGTCAACCCATTCGGACGGGGGGTCAAACTGCCATCATTTCATACTGAAAAATGTGCAAAGTTCTCACTAAAAATCACCAGAGCAACATAACAAGAACTCAACCAAAGACTCTCATCCGCATATTTTACCCTCTTAGTGACGGTGAATACTGTACGGTACCACCTACTTGTCTCTCAAACGCGAACCTTTGAGTCGGTTTTATCAAGTGTGTTCAGTTTAATCTGCCGGCTGATGTCTCGGCGCAGCGGCTCATCGGTGAAGATGGCGGGCAAAAATCCCCCTGCGTGGAGCCAACGGACCCGTATTTTCGCGTTCGGTTACAGTCACAAGTTTGAGTACGCCTGTTCGAAACCGGATTCCTTCCCGCAGAACCGACGTAAGTTTTCACTGCATCGTTTTTTGTAAATACGTTTCTGACAATAACAAACGTTGCGAGACCCGGAATGTCCACCTTTCGTCAAGGCGCTCGGCACCTGTACTGCTTCTCACTGCTACCGTACCCTTCTCTACTCTACTGTACTGTACTCTACTATTCTCTACTCTACCCTACTGTTTTCTACACTACTGTACTGTTATCTACAGTGCTCTACTGTGTCCTACTCCTACTGCACTCTACTGTACTGTACTCTACTATTCTCTACTCTACCCTACTGTTTCCTACTCCTACTGTACTCTACTATTCTCTACTCTACCCTACTGTTTCCTACACTACTGTTCTGTTATCTGCAGTGCTCTACTGTTTCCTACTCCTACTGTACTCTACTGTACTGCACTGTACTCTAGTATTCTCTACTGTACTGTTCTCTACTCTTACCGTACTCTTTTTTTACTCTTACTGTACCCTGCTCTACTCTACCCTACTGTTTTACACTCCTACTGTTATCNTACCCTGCTCTACTCTACCCTACTGTTTTACACTCCTACTGTTATCTACTGTACTCTACTATCCTCTACTATACTGTATCCTTACTGTACCCTACTCAGCTCTACTATTTGCCACTATTCTCTACTGTACTGTACTCTTACTGCACTCTATGCTACTGTACGCTACTATCTCTACTTAACTCTACTGTACCCCACTGTACTATTCTCAACTGTACTCTACTCCATTGTACTGTACTCTACTATTCTCCACTATTCCCAACTCTGCTGTGTCCTACTGTACTATAGTCCACACTACTCTACTTCTACTAACATTTTCAGGGTCAAAGGGTCCTGGACCTGCAGTGTGCTGTTGCTTTACACACATTGTGGAAAGTGGAGCTTAAGAAAACCATGCGATAAAGAGGCGACAAACACAGCATATTTCATAAATAGAGGCTGAGGACAGTGCAAAACTCAGTTTTCTACCTTAAATAATGGCGATTCCATTCAGAAAATTTCCTTTTTTATAAGCAAAGAATTTAAAATCGCCAAAAAATCAAATCATTGTTTAAAAGTTCTGGAAATTCCGCAGTTCATTGTGATGCTGAAATAACAGAGCACCAGCAGAGCAGAAAAGGGCTGCGGGAGGAATTACGGCAAATTCATGCGGAACCCCTGCTCTGCGGAGGTAAAATCAGCAGGGGGGGCACTCAGTAAGACAAAAAACAAACGTGTGAATTGAGTGTATATGATGAAGGGAGTGTGAGGTGGGCCACCCCGCTGCTGAGGAAACCCCTGAAGTGACGTCTCCTCTGAAGGGCGACGTTGATAAAGAGCATCAAAGAGCCGGGGGGGTAAAGCCAAACCTTCACAGGCTTCGCTGTCCTACTTTCGCCAAGGGTCAGCAGGACAGAGCAGGACAAAGAGCTCAAGTGTTAAAGAAATAAACACACGAGCTCCAGTTTGGGAGACAAGATAAGATTTAAATTGACTGCAGAGCAGCTGCCGAGTGAAGATCACAGCAAAGCTCATCGGTCCTGCAGCGCGGAGCCGTAATGAGGAGCACCGCCAGACACGGCCTTATCTCCGGCCACCCTTATCCTCCGGCGTAGAGGAACGTGAAGTCGGCGGGGGGGCCGCACGTGTGGCCAGGGATTCGCGTCCCTTATAACCGTCGGGAAACGGAAACTCGCCGTCGGCCGCAACCCCGGATAACTCTGCACACCCCACACTCGCCCCCCAATAAGACTGAAAACCAGGAAAGCGACACGCACCCCCCAGCCTCCCACCCACCTGTCCAGTTCTCGGCAACAGCACACCTGCATTTATTCATTCGTCGGACACTCTTGCAGTGTGACGCTACTTACACCGATTCGGCCTTTCCTACAGCGCGGTAACTTTTACCGCATCGGGGTCGCAGGTTCGACCTTGACCAAGGACATCGGCACGGTGTCCGGGTAACTTTAGACGAATGTTTAGCAAAAAATAAAGTAGGTGCTGTGAGGAGGCGGAGAAGGGGTGAGAAGCGGGGTCAGAGTGAAGGAAGAAAACGCAGGTGTGGGAGTAGAGAGGCGCCGTCGTACCGTCGCGTTTCCTCCTTCCGGTAGATGATCTGCGACGTGTTCCTGAGCGAAAGCCAGGAGAGAGCCACGAGGAAAGCCCAGCCTCTCTGGGAACCCCTCTGTCCGAGCCAGGAGCAAGACACCCCCTGCCTCATCTCACCACTCGGAGACATCTAAGACTCCGCTCCTGCAGGGAACGTTCCGGATTTTTGCTCGGCAGGTACCTTAGTGCATAAACCTTGTGAAAAAACTACGGAAAGCAGTCAGATAACACATCTTGGGCAATAGAAATGACCGAATCCTAAATAAACTAGGCCTTGTTTCCACGAGAGGCAAAAAGAAAACACCCCCGGGTCCCCGGCGTCACGTTTGCCGCGTTTTAGCCCCGACGCGCTTTTCCGTCTGCGACTCCATCCGCTCCGCCGCGCCGATTATGGGCCTAGTATTTTTAAAATATTTAATCAACCCGCCGAGGTTCTTCAGCCCGAATATTTCAAAGACGCTGGTAATTGTGTTACTGGATCCTATTTGTTTTTGCTGAGTTTATTTTCGGCGGCTGATTTGCCTGGTTTGAACCGATATTTATATAAATCACTGCGCGTGAATTCCGGAAAAAGTAAAAAGAAAAAAAGAAGAAGAAAAACCTAAATTGTTTAATTCATTAAAGTAAATGGCACACAATGGGGCGGTTGTTTTCTTAATCACGTGAAATGACTTAATAAGCCGAGGTGACGGGAGAGCGGGGGGACGCGCTGCCTGTTTCCCTTGGCGACAGGCGTGAAATCTGAAGGCCGCGTGTGACGTGCGGCGCTCCAGCTTCTGATGAGCGCGTCCCCGTTTCGCGGAACAAAGGAAGCGCTTTTAACCGCCTTGTGTTCGCGAAAACAACGCCTCCCCTTATATACTTCCATAAATGCCAGCAGGTGGCAAAGCGATTAGGATCATCTTTCAATCTGACGCCCTGGGACTGAATCGCGCCGCCTGCTGTCGTCCAGCTGAGCAACATACTTAATTGCGAGGTACGTGAACTGATGCGGTAAAAACTACCCAGCTGTGTAAAAGGGTAAATCCGACTAAGTTGCTCTGTCGAAAAGTGTCAGTTAATAGAATAAATAGACAAAAATAAATAAATAAGAGATGCCAGTAAAACCGGACGGGCGCTGATGTGATCGGGCGGCTGCGTGAAACCCGGGCAGCAGCATCAGCACCACGAGGAGAACAGCTCATCTCCAGCTTGCGTTTGAGGCAGGGGAGGGCCGGGGGGACCCCCCGGAGATGCCGGCGGCCCCCCCCGGAGATGCCGGCGGCCCCGTGGTCTGTGGAACAGGACAGAGATGCTCCCCACAGGCCTCGTCCACCTGCAAAGAGGGCCGAGGAGTCACAAGCAGACGCTCCTTTTAAACCCGACGGGGGGCAGAGGCCCCCAGCAACCCGGCCGAAACGCGGCACGGCAACCGAAGCGGCCGGGCAGCGACTGCGTGAGGCGACAACGCAAAGTTAAACACTCAGAATCAGCGTTCATTACGTTTCGTGACCTGGGTGCTGAGACAGTGGGTGGTACAGCGGTCAGAGCCACCACCTTCCAGCTGAAGGTCCCACATTCAAATACCACCTTCTGCTCCTCGATCACAGTAACTGAGCTCAGTTGACGCAGTAAAAATCTCCCTGCTGTGGGAAATGAGCAAATCAAGCCGCTTTGGAGAAAAGTGTCACGTAAATGACCGAGTCAAAAAAAAGGGGGAAGTGTGTTTCCAAGGGACCCCGACGGAGGGGAGAGTCTGTCTAGGTGCCCGACGGCCGGTGCGTCGGGGGGCCGAGCGTGTGAGGGCCGGGGAGGGGAGTGTTGGGTATCATAACTGTGGATTTACAGCCCTGCTGGTGCAGCTGCTGGCCTCCTGTGCCAAACACACACACACACACACACAGTATACCCCGACCAAAGCGACCCGTAACCCCGTGGCCGGACATCACTGCGGGGGGTCGGCGGTTTGTTCGGCAAGGCGTTCACATTTATTCACTCAGCTCACACTTATTTACCCCTTTGTACAGCGGGGTCATTTCTACTGCGTCGATTCAGGATAAAGCACTCGAATCACGTGCTCCTCAGCAAGAGGTGGGATTTGAACCTGGACCCTCCGTAGCTCTAACTGCCACCCTGCCTTGCGGAAGGCAGGCCGGACCGAGGGCACGCAGCGTATCGGTTTAAACTGCGGGGATCACGTCGCGCGTCGGGTCTCATTGCTAATAACCGGCGGATGGTGGGGGAGGGGGGGGGGGGGNGGGGGGGGGGGGGGGGGGGGGGGGGGGGGGGGGGGGGGGGGGGGGGGGGGGGGGGGGGGGGGGGGGGGGGGGGGGGGGGGGGGGGGGGTCGCAGCGCGTCTCGCTCAGATTTCTCCCTGATTCGGCCTGATATTCCATCATGTTTTGCAAATTATGTTTCATGACTCCATTCATATTTGCCAAAAGACTAGTTTCGAGGTCCCGCAAATGAGAAATTTTCTTAAAAGCGGAAGCGGAACGAATAATAACGGGCGCGGCGCCACCTTCCCCGTCTCGCGCGGCGCTAATGAATTGAGACGAAAAGTTGAATATTACCTTTCATTTTATTAAATTGTTTTAAATTCCGTTAAAACTGATAGGCGGTCAATATCCATTTCACAGCACATTTGGCTGACCTAAGATTAAATGCTTGTCGGGAGGTTCGCAGGTCCGCAGTATTAGCGCTAATGCTTCAAACCTAAAACTTCACACCTATTATTTTTTTTTTTCCCTTCAGCCCCTTTTTGAATCGAATTTGCATACAAATGAGGGGCTGCCCTCGCAAATTACCTGTGCGAGAGCACCTTGAGAGCCGCTCCTGCCTGCAGCTGGCTGGAAAAGCGGCCGAGGAGCCGGACCTGCGGCACCGGATGGTGGTCGGTTCAAACGGTCGCCGCTGATGCGCTTTTCGAGCCAGCTGCAGGCTGGAGCGGCGAGACGGAAACACACACGGCCCCCCCGAGCAAGGGTGGTCACCATGCAAATCAGCGATCAAACATAAATAATTCAAAATAACCTGCTGCACCAAAGACGGTGCCATCAAAGGACACAGTCGTGTCACTGCTGAGTGTGTGTGTGTGTGTGTGTGTGTGTGTGTGTGTGTGTGTGTGTGTACACGTGTTCTGTTAAATTGTTCGCGTGACACTTTTCCCCAAAGCGACATACGCTGTTTTACAGATGTCAAAATCCTGGGCAATTTTACCCCATTTGGTGAAGACCAAGGGTACAACAGCAGGAGGTGGGATTCAAACGTGGGTCCCTCGACCTCTAACCGCTACGCCCCCCCAGCTGGCTCCCCAAAGATGTTTTTCCCAGGGGCTAAAACCAGAAAGTAACGCAGTTTTTTTTTTTTCTCTTTCATTTTAAAAAAAAAAAAACTTTTTAAAAAGTCGGGTCACGACTAGAATCTATTCACTCCACCTTTATTTTAGATCAATTACAAAATATTTCACTTTCAAACAGCCTGATCATATAATATATGACCTCCGTGTGGTGAGAACTTTGTGTTTTTGTCTTATTTATTATGTATTTAGTTTAAGGCTTTAGTATTATTTGGTTTCCGCGAATGCGTGTGGCTGATTCATGCAAATTCATGCAAATATGTTTAAAATCAGTGCTGTGTTTTGTGTCGACTGCTTTTGGAGCCGTTTTAACGGGTGGGAGAAGCTCGCGCCGATCACACGTGAGAGAGCGGGGACCCGAGGGTCGTGTCAATCATGCGGCTAAGGCACCCGGGTGGAGACCCCCCCCGCAGGCCCGGCGTTACGCCGAATTCCGAGCAGCTGGCAGAAAAGTTACAGTAGGCATTTTTCAACGGACCCCCGGGGAAGGCGCACGACACATGTTCCTACCTTGGCGTGTGTGTTATCTCTCCACGGAGTGTTTTCATAGGGGCAGCGAAAACTAACACAAGGTGCAGGCTGTGAATCAAACGCGGTGACACACAGCGGGGTGTGGGGTGCGGGGTGGGGGGTTTGTTTTGCTTCTCCAAACGCCTCGGAGGGAGGTGCCCGATGGCCGGTGCGTCGGGGGGCCAAGTGTGTGAGGTCCGGGGAGGTGGGGGAGGGGAGTGTTGGGTATCATAACTGTGGATTTACAGCCCTGCTGGTGCAGCTGCTGGCCTCCTGTGCCAAACACACACACACCTACACACACACACACACACACACACACACACACACACACACACTACCCCGGCCGGGGAGCGGAGACCCCACACCCTACAGTCATATGTTCCTCGGCGAAAGGGTGTCCGGTTACCGCACATTCCCAACAGCCTGAAGAGCCGGGTTCCCTCCCCTCACCTGCGCTTATCTTTCCCTCCGCAAACGGGAAACCTTCAAACGCAAAGACGGTGGATCCCTCAGACCTTATTTATGATTATTGTTATTTATTCATTTAGCGAACGCCTCGGTACCATCTGGTGCCAGATGAACCGGGACCACCGAGCACACAACCTCCTACCCACAAGCGGGGGCAGCCAACGCAGCGTTTTTGTTTGCGTCCGACATCAAGCTCTCCGCACCGGTCAACAGGTGGCTGGAACCGCCATTGCGCTCTTGAAGGACCTGGGTTTGAATCCCACCTCCTGCTGTAGTTCCTCTGATCTACCTACTTGCCGTGAATCGGCACGGTGAACATCACCCAGCTGTATACATGGGAAAATCAGTGTAAGTCGCGGTAAAGAGAAGCGTCGGTTTACTTGATTCATCTGTTAGCAATGATTCGCAGTTCGGCGCATTCGAGCCGCAGCCCCTTTGTCCCAGGACTGACCCGTCTGACCCTCGTGCTTCAGCCCTCCTGCAAAAAGCCTCATTCTGCATTAACGCGTTTAAAAATGTAAAGTCGATTTGAAGACCCTTTGCTGCCTCCGCTGTGTTCTGTTGCTGCTGTTGTTGTCACAGTTGTCGCCATTACGCCGCCTTATTAGCCCTGCGGACGCAGGGTCTGCCGCGGGCGGCGCGACCTCCGGGGGCCGGGAGCTCGGCGCCTCCACCGCGCCGCTACCCATTCAGGGCCCATCCTCAGAAGTGCCCGGCGAGCGGCGAAGAAGCGCAGGGGTGATGGAATCGGGGGAGAATTCAGTAAAAATAATTGGAAGGTCAGGTTTAATAATGGCCACTTGGGCGGACGGCGGCTCTTAATTGGCACGGGGGCCATTTGCTAGGTTTTCGAGGAAAAGTGCGAGCGCATTCATTAGCTCCTTCCGCACGGAGAGCGGGCGCCTCGCGACGGGACACGTGTATCGTTAGAGTCGCACAGGATCCGACCGTAATAGCGCCTTTTATCCCTCGCCGAGACACCGCAAAAGGCATAATGAGACGCGAGGCCCGCAGACGGCAGAGGCGGGGAGCGGGTTCGCTGGCTGGCGACGCTCAGCGTTACAGGCACGGAAGCTCTTCTGCAACCCAAAGAGTTCACGTTTACCACTGCAGATTGCTTCGGGTCGGGTCCCGGGGAAGGACCGCGTCCGGCTGCCCCCCACCTCGGAAGCCCGTCCGACAGCTGGTTTAGCGGCTCCTCCCGTCCGCGCTTGAGCGGTAGAACACCCTAGAAATGGTTAATATCCACTGTGGACTGGAGCAGGAAGACAGTAAATCCGCTTCCTGTTTCCTACCTGATTTCCCTAATGACTTTGGTTTTTCCCTCCTTTTTTAATTTCCCCCCATTTCAGCTGCGCGCATCATTAGCGCGGCGGCGGCGACAGTGCGACGTGAGCGATGGCTACAACGGATGGAGTCTGTCTGGGTGATCCGGCGGAGGCGCCTTACATCAGCGGCGAACGTGATCCCCTAACAGTGGTCACGCCATCTGGGAGAACAGGTGACGCTAATGAAGGATGGCGACGGATCCCCGGGCATTGAAACCGACACTATTCCCCCAGCGTAACCAAGTCCCCCCCAACTACTTCCACCACCGCCAGGAGGGCCCCGGGGCATCAATCATGTTCCATCTCCGTCAGGGGGGCCCATCAGCCTCCTGGGAAGCAAACGTGTCACACCGGGCTGCACGCCCGAGCGCGTTCACAAAGCCCACGTTTGCAGGCCGCGAAACGGCAAACGACCGTTCCGTAACGATAAATACGATAAAACGCACGTAACCGCGAGCCGATCCCGTGCGGCAGCCTGACTGCAGCCCGAGCGACTGTGGCAACCTGGACCGGCGGACTCCGATGGTCATTCGAACTTTAATCGAGGCCTAAATTATTCATTAGTGCCAAATAAAAAAAAAATGACAGGACTCCGAGCCGCGGAATACAAATACCGAGGAGTCGGCCGGGAGCGGAACAGGTATTCGATGCTTTTCCCCCCGTCTCTTCCTTTCCTTTTCGCCAAATTTGGCCGGCGAGAGTTTCATTAAGGCGTCCCGATGCAGGATCCTCGGCCCTGGGAGGGTCAGACAAGGTTAATTGGTCCATTACATTCCCCTCAGAACGCTGCCATGGGATATTAATGAAGCGGTTCACGGGAAGACACCACTCATCACGCGGACACCCCTCCCCCCCGGTGCCCCTTGTGCCGGCGGGGCTCGGGAGGGGGAGAGAAACTCCGCGGCACCTTAAAAAGGCTTGACGGCACCCAATTGATGCAATGACAAGCTTGGGATGGAACACGGAGAGTCTATGTGCCCGGCGGTCCGGCTCGAGGAGTCTTTTGAAACGTGGTGCGAAGGAGGGCGGGCGGGAGAAAGAGCTACCCTGAAATCGGCCGAGTCTGACTTCTATTTTTCGGGCCTTTCATCACACGCTATTCCATACGGTCTCCTACAGGCCCCGACCGCCGTGTTAAAGCCACTTAAGTAGCGGTCACACCCTGAAACCCACATAACAGGCAACATGTCGCCGCACCGGCGCCTGCAACACACAGCGCCCGAGATAACTTCAAACCAACGGCACGTCAAACACAACACTTTGTTGTTTTTCCGTTAACCCCACGTCCTGTTATTGGTCTCGTTGAAAGAACGATCCTCCGACGGCGTCTATTTCTCCGGCCGGACGGGATGTCGCATCCAAATGTAGCGCCAGCCAAGTGCACGACGAACCGTCATGTGAGCGGTTATAAATAACAATAAGAGCGTCTCAAATCAGTTTGTGACTGTGGCAAGTTATCTCAGGGAAATGTCAGCGAATGTCAGCTGCGGACCGGTTCGCTATTAAAAGCCCGAGCCTGAAGCGCTCGCTTCTGAACGCTCGATGATTTACATTAGAAAGAAAACGCTTTATTACGTTTCCCTCCAAAAACGCCTTCGTGCAAAGTTCCTGCGTTTCCGTGCTTCGGAAGGGCTCCGTATTTTCCCACTCGTGTTCTTCGGTGAAACAGAATCGCCATCCAGTACCGCGTGAAGCCCTCGAACCCGATACCTGCGGAATGGGTTCCCGCTGTGTTTGACGTCCAAAACGGCGCGGCGTCGGTCACGGGCCCACAGAGACAGGCATCGTGGCAGAGTGAAGTTCTCGCCGGTTTCCAGGAAATGATCCGAGGGGCAGAAGCGTGCTCCTGCTTCATTCTTGCTGGACAAACTTTTGCTTATTTGAAAGCACTTTGATGGTAAATTTGTGCTAAAGAAAAAAAAAGTGGGAAAACAAAAGCAGTCGGGCTCAGAAATGGAGTTTGTATACCTCCCGAAACACACGTACACACACTTGCATATTTCCGCCACGTTGTCGAGCCCCGGGCGGCTGGCAGACGTCGCCGGGAACAGCCCGTCTGCCGCTGCTGCCATTGTTTCTCACCTCTGCTTCCCAGGCGTGAGCTTTTGATCATCTCGGTCGCTCCACGCCCCTTGGCAAACAGTCGCTGGCGGAACACCGTAATGAAGCGTTTTGCGGGCGCCGCGTACGGCCTGGTGAAGTGTGCCTCCCCTGGAATGCTCGTCCTTCCTTCATCTTTCCGCTGTTAACGAAGAAATTGTCTTTTTGTTTTTGTTGTTTACTTCACTTCTAGAAACGGTTTTTCCGCCGTCCTCGCTGTGCGCGGCTCCGGCGAAACAGCCGCCGATAAACGGGAAAGTTCGCTGCCGGTTTCGATCCGCTCTGTGGTGACCAAACCTCCCTCTGCTGGCCGCTGCTAACCGGACGCCGCCGGAAAAAGATCCCGGGGGGTACAGCACGGGCGACGGTAAACGGTAAAGGCGGGGATGGTCGCACACGCCGGATGAGGCAGCAGAGCCAGACTTGCCAGCTCGGGTCTGCACTTCCAGCCAGAGGTGTGGTGTAGACCCTGTTCTGCCAGGTCCGGCAGTCAGGGGGTCCTTTGGCTGCTCCCATTCAACCCCCCCGTTAACACATTAGATACCAAAACTTTAGCTTATATATTTATTTATCCATTTATCTATGTGTACTTATATTTTAGTTACTGTAGTGTAGTTTAGTGCTTCACTGAGGTGGGTGTTTATATAATGCACGGCTCTTCTTTATATATTTATTAAATTTCTTATTATTTGGTTGATTGTTAGTCCCTTGTTTATAGTTTTGAGTGTTT
This sequence comes from Arapaima gigas, assembly GCA_900497675.1. Classification (NCBI taxonomy): domain Eukaryota; kingdom Metazoa; phylum Chordata; class Actinopteri; order Osteoglossiformes; family Osteoglossidae; genus Arapaima; species Arapaima gigas. The sequence continues at coordinate 13,573 of UFQX01000388.1, read as the reverse complement.
GTCTTTAATAATTTTAATTTAAAAGGGGAAGACGTGTTTGACACCCACAAAGGTAGGTTGAGTTTGGCAGCAGTACCCTGGAACCGGCCAGGGGGACCCCCCATCTTCCGCGCTGGAGTCGGCCAGTAAGTTTCCTTTAATTTTTTAGCTGGAGCCTCGGGGTGTGTTTCTCACTGTCTTAGATGTTTACCGTCATGCTTTGTGAATATTTGTTGGTTTTAAACTAGGGTTTTATAAACTAGTTTTAATGTTTACATGGCGGGTTTAATTATTTATTGCAATGTTTTCCGTTCGTATTTTTAATAAAGCGGGAGATGACGAATGGAGACATTGTAACTGTCCAGTGGGACAGTTGGGTGGCGCTTGACACTGTGTGCCGATGCAGGTCCGTTCTGATCCGGGAAAAAAAAATAGCAAAAGGAGCCGCCCTGGGTCTCTCTCACACCCGCGACCAGTTCTACACCGCAGGTCGCGTGACAGATGAGGATCCGTTCAGCGACGCTCAGCTGACGGCAGGTTGGGTCGCGATGTATTCGATCAGAAACGCGAACCTGGATCTGATGCCATTTATACAGTTTTTCTTTTTTCGACAGCTTGCTTACAAAGGGTTTTTTTCGGTCCTTTCCCCTTTATCTCGCACCCCCCCCCACCGCCACTGCGGACGTGCGCATGTGTATGTAGGGTATTAGGCCGGGTTTCTGGCCCGGCTAAGTGGGGGCCCTGCATGCTGCCCATGAATTATGCATGCGAGTGCTGGGGGCACTCGAGCGGCCGTAGCGGAGACGGCTGACAAGACAATGCCCATCCAGGTGGATTATGGGGCTGCAGAAAGAGCCGCTCAGCCACATGTGGAGAGAGCCTGAAAGAGGACCCCCCCCCCCCCCCC
>UFQX01000388.1:0-12575 GCA_900497675.1 Arapaima gigas | reverse complement strand
GCCCCCCCCCCCCCCCACGACCCCCGCACGACGCACACTGGGTCTCCAGCCGCCGAGTGGTTTTCGAGGGTCACGTTCAGCTCGGTCCCTCGCACGCTCAGCCGTCACGAAACAGGTCGCGGACAACAAAAAACCCGCGACGACGACTTATGAATATAAGTTATAACGTACAAAAACACAAACGTGCATAAATACCCCGATGGTTACGCGGTACGGAGGAATTTTTACCCTGACAACACATCTCCCAGCACAGCGCAGTGATTCGACAGACCCAAGTGAAGGTGGAATAAACACTCGTGGGAAGACTTGAGATCACAGTAAAAAAAAAAAATTGGCCGGAAGCTTCGTGACGGGAGGCGAGACGGGAGAAGCGCGGCCTCAGCCGTCACAGTCACCGTCGCGACTGAAAAAACACGTTCAACGCTATTTCTATTATTCATCCATTTATCGGCACCTTTTGCCCAAAGCGACTTACACTGATTTACACTGGACCTGGGGGGGGGGGTCAGCGGGGTCCAAGGAGATCCCGGCTGAGGGACTACGGAGCGGCGGTAATGTCTCCACGCGGTGGCTGTATTTCCCACACCTCTGTCTGTGCAAACCGCCGGCATTATTCATGACTTATTTAGCCCAAGGAGTTTATTGATCCTCCCCCCCACCCCCACCTTCATAAATCTGCAAGGGCACTGAGGCCTCCTGACAAGCTTATTATGTTTACTGGTCACCAACCCCACGACGACAGCTCAAGGTTACCAGAGGAAAAACTCTGCTCGTGATAAACCTGCTGGATGTGAAAACGGCGCGATGATTCATTACCGTCCGAAAGTAGGTGGATGCAATGAGGACATCTGGCCGCCCGGTTGGGCACAGCAGCCTCCGCTTTTTTGGTTTGTTTTGTTTGTTGCTTATTCAGTTTTCCCAAAAATGCACTTCACTTTTTCACCACGGTGCAGAGAAGTGCACGTGTTGATCCGATTTCTTCTACACGGGGAAAAGACCCCTTAAGACACAGACTCGCTGTTATTATTGACCTGACGCTTCTTTCCGGCAACTTATGACGTTAGGCTTGTATATGTAGTTAGTTGCAGCGATTCACCCTGCCATACCCCAAAGTACCGAGCAGGAAGCGGGACTTGAACCCGCGTCCTTCCAGGGGAAAGCGCCCTTGTTTGACCTCTGTGTTAACAAGTCAGTTACGCCTGCCGGTCAGGGTGTTGCTGTGACAGTTATCCGGCTGTAAGCGGAGCTTTCGGGTTCTCCAGGCTCAGCGTTTCTCCACCTGACTGCCGTGGCATTACGGAGCCCCCTTTGAGGTGGGCCGTCAGGCCCGAGTGGCCGCAAACGGACGACGACGCCAACCGACGGTTCCGCTTCAGGGCAAAGCAACTTTGTCGAGTTCTGTGACCCTCGCACACGGAGCAGTGTGGCGTGTGGGCGTTCCAACCGACCGGTGAAAGGTTAGCGAGCCAAATCCAAGTTCCTGCAGGCTTTTTGGTCACAGTCGGAGTAGGTGAGGGAGGTATAGGGCCAGAAAGGGGAGCGGAAGGTGCCAACAGCCTCCGGTTGTTTATTGGAACGGACCGCGAGGCCCGGCTTGTGTCCACGTCCACGTCCACCCCCCCGGATCTCTCTCGCTCACTAGACAGAGTGAAAGACAGAGACAGTGATCTGAGGAACCTGATTTCTGTCCCTCGCTCCTCGTGGCTGCGCTTGTGCGGCGGCGTTTCGACACAGGTGGGTGTTTGTCGCGTCTTGCTGAAGGACTTGCTTTTGTCTTTCGTACGTATTTGCTCATCCATCCGTTATCGTCAACCGCTTAATCCTGAGCCGAGCGGCGGTGGTCCGCAGCCTTTGTTTACTTATTTACTTCACGTGATCGTATTTGTTGATCTGTGTGTTTATTTCACGTTATACTGGGTTTGTCTGCTGGCGTAGAGCAGCACCCTGGGAACAGCCGCCCTTCTTCTGCGGCCGAGCGTCCTGCTAAAACGCTTTATTTAGCGCCTCGGCAAATTCTCCGCATTTGCTGGTTTTATTAAACACATCTTGTGTCTGCAGTTATATTTCTTTATATGACGTTTTCTTCTTTTTTACTCCTTCGTGTCATAAACACGTGTGAGCTCCGCATGCAGGGTGTACCCCGTCACACCCCCCTCTCCACCCGTGCGGGACCACCGCGACAAGCGCTTACTGATGATGGATGGATGGAAACATAACATTAATGGAGGACCCGCAAATAAAACCACAGGCACGTTGCCACAAATGTCACAAAATATGTCGGCGTTATTTACGCATATCGTTGTGCGTAAAAATTGCCCCCCCCCCCCCGAGTATTTTAATCAAATAAAGATGAAATATCTCTTTCTCTGAGAACCAATTATGTTTTCACGACGATTATTATTTTACCCCACCCCACCCCGGACCCTCCCACCCACAACCCCGCTTGTCTCTCGCTCCCCTCTCTCCGTGCGGAACCTGCCGTCCATCAGGGTTTATTGGGAGCCATATGCACTTTTATTGGACGGTTAATAGTGTTTAAGTGCAGGAACATGAGCTTAAAACCAACAACGTGACGGCGAGCGGTAAAGCCGGAAGGGCCTGCGGGCGGGAGGACCGTTTGCTCCGTCGCTCCACGTCACGGTCCGAGGGCGAATAAACAGAGCCAGCGGTCCTGTTACGGCCTTTCGGTCTCCCGTCTGACTCCTTCCTCCAAAGCGACTTACGGCGTGGAGCTGCTTACACCCACTCGCCCGGCCGGGTAACTTTTACTCTGGCAGATAAGGGTAAATACCACCTGTTCCCCGCAAAAAAAAAAAAAACCATCACAACAAACCCAAGTCAGAAATTGCAGCTTCAGCACTTTTAGACACGACTGTGTAAACATGTAATATTATTCATTTATTCAACCAAAAATAATCATTTTGTTGCAAATATTATACAACACTTGTGTTATTAGTGTCACGCAACAAAAAATACTGTTTATTTTTGGTTAAATTTTACTTTTAGGTGGCATATTTTTCGTCGGGGAAGTGGCCTCGAACGGCAGAAATTCGCCTGCCGGAGTGTTTTGTGGGACGGGAGCCCCCCTCCCCCCCCACACACACAGCAAGAGGTGGGATTCAAACACTGGTCCTTCGCTTACGAGCGGGCGGCACGAACCCCCGGTGGTGAGGGTGAGAAAACATGTTGGTGAGGCAGCGGGTTCAGAGCAGTTAGGCGGAAAAACATGTGAAAATGTGATCACACACACACACACACACACACAGAGGCGCCTGGGAAGCTTCACCACCTCCCAGGTGTGTCTACTACAGTGGGTGGGGTGGCATTGTGGATAGGTCTGGGCTTGGATCCCACCTCCTGCTTGTTTAAGGTACTTGCCCTAAGCTGATACAGTAAAAGAAGTGTCAGATAAATGCAACTTAAGAGAAACCCCCTGGCCAGGGGACATGATGTCACAGTCAGGTGGAAATGTGTCGCCTTTTACCTGTGGAGGCGGCGAACCCACAGCAGGAATGAGCACTATGCTATCTCACGCTGCAGATGCTGCATCCTGCATTTCTGACGCTCTCAGGCGCTCCGTATCACCCGCAGAACGTCCACCCGGGGACGGCCCTCCCCCAGCCACCTCCACCTGGACCCAGGGGCCGCGTGCCGTCACAGGTCAGGACCCCTCCTGATTTACACCTCGGGCTCTGACGTGATGATAATGGCGACGGTGGTGGGTGGGAATGGATGGAGAGCAGGACCCCACCTCTGAGCCTGTGGGAACAGGGGCGAAAGGTGGAGCTCCGACCCCTCCAGAGGGTGTCACCCAGCTTTCGGTCGAGGGCCACCGCCCGCACACCGTCCATCAACCCCCCCCCCCCCCCCCCCCCCCCCCCCCCCCCCCAGCCCCCCGGCAGAGAGCTTCTCCGCAACGAAGCCTGTCTATTTATACAGCGTTCGACCTTCGCAGTCCATCGGGCCACCGTGCCGACGTCCCCGTGATAGATGACCGCTCTCCGGCGCTCTGACAGGCGGGCGGCTGATGCCCCGTAATTACAGCATCGGCGTTTAGGTAAAATGACCAAATTAGGTGGGCCCTCGAGAGGCCCGCCGGAGCGGAGAGAGGCGGGCGGGACAACGAAAACAGCTCGGACCAATGATCACGTTCCGTTTTTTCTTTCTTTTCGGGAGCCTGGAAGCTCAGCTCAGCAATTAGAGCTCCTGATTGCTACCAGAGAGGCGAGGCGGCCCCCCCGTCCAGCTGGAGACCACCACACAGCGCAGCGCATCTCCGCTCCGATTTTATTAAAACCATTTTAATACACGGGACGTCACGCGTCGGGGTGTCATTTCGGCTGCGGCTCGCGTCCTTAATGACATCGCATTGCTATTTTTGCAGGTAATTCCCATCGGGAGAAAAGCAATTTAGTGAGTTTGTGGGGTTTTTTTTTTTTTTTTGTTTTGTTTTTTCCCGGGCAAAATTACCATCGGTACGAGAGGAACGCAGAATTGCGCTTCGTTTTATCACAGTTACAAACCAGGCTATTAAAAATATTTTTTAAAAAAAAAAACAAAAAAAAAAAGCTGCACGGAATGCTGAACAAACACAGCGACTATAAAAAATCCATTGCGGTTTCCTTTATGGAAAACAGTGATTGGACGCAAGTTGCGGGATGGCAAATAAAAAATAAAAGTTCCAATTGCTATACAGTCTGATTATGTTCTCACACACGCCCTCACACACACTCTCACACACACCGAGCTCCGGCCGAATCTGCCGACAGTGCGAATGATTCGCGTTCGTCCCGCCCGGCCGACCGCTTTGTTCACGGCCACGAAAAGCGCCAGTTGCTCACATCTGTCAGGACTTTGCCCCCCCCGCCGTCCGCACACATTCCCCACACACCTGTAGTCCATTCGGGTGATTAATGGCGCTCCCCGGAGGAGAAACAAGGCAGCACGTCCACAGCGCCACCGTCAGCGCTGTCCCTTCAATCCCCCACGCGTCACTTTGTGCGGGCTTTTTCCCGGGGGTTTACCGCGTTTACCCCGGTAAGAGATACTGAAGCCGTGCTTATAGCAGGGGGTGCGTGAGCTCGGTAAGTCGAGGCCTTCGCAACATCGAGACCACCCGCACGTCGACGTCCGCCGGCTGGCCGCGTCGTCATAGCGATGGGCTCACCGGGAACATCAGTGGCTCGTCTGCGTTTATCAGCTTGCGTCGAACCCGCCGCTTTCCCACAGCTCTCGAGGATTTGAATCCGAGCGGCGGACGGAAAACAAACGGAAAGGGCCGGAGCACAAGGGCTCTTCTGTTCCTCACGCCATCGTGTACAATGCAGGAACGCAGTCGACGGAAGGGGAGATCACAGCTGCCACGTCGAAGGGCGGTCCGAGTACGGCCGCAAAAGCCACACGGATCTACGCTAACAGCACAGCAACAACCTGTGTGTCTCCCCGCAGGCCTTTGCTTTCCACCCGTCCATCCGTCCATTCATCCGTTGTCAGTAACCAGGGCGACGGAGGGTCACGGCATCCAGAGTCCATCCTGGAAACGTGTGACTCATTTCCACCCGGTAGTTTATACACAAGCACAGGGTGTGCAGGAAGGCCTGCTTGTCCTTCACCCTCCCCCCCCCACCCACATGGCGGGCTCCGTCCCGCATCGCTCCCCGTTTTATTATTTCATCGCTTCTTTCCACTTTGACTGCTGAAAAACAAGCGACGTTAAAAGGCTCCTTCGTCCGAATCGTACGCGGCGGAAGGGTTTCCGCCCCGCGTCTCGGCTGATGGTAAACACCCGCGTGACTCCCTCCGCCACCCTCCACCCTTCCACCTCCGTCTCTGGCCGTCAGCATCTTCCGGAAATATGAACGTGGCCGTCCGCCGGGGGGGCTCGGCTCATCAGAATGAGCTACGCGTTACCGCTAATAGCAGGTACTTTACCGTGATTAATTTCTATTTGCCAAGCGGAGTAAAACCAACAGACGGCACAGTCCCTCCGATTAAACAGGCCACGGAAAAGATTTTTCAGGTAATCGCCGGAGAGAATTTATCACATATTAATGAGGAGCGCTGCCCCGGGCACACATACTGTAAATATGAAGTCCTAACATCTGGCACAGTGAGGAGGGAGAGCTGACCTTCAGAGCAAAAAGACTCCCAGGATCCTCCTCGCCGTGAGGCGGCAAGAGCGCAGTGCGGTTCGGCGGAAGAAGGAGAAGAGTCGATCCGTTCGCAGCTTCTTGACTTGACGGAATATTACAAAGACGGCCATTAAATGTATATATCGATATATATATACAGGATGAACGGCGTCCCGCGCCGGTATATCTTCGCGTGTCCGTCGGAGACGTTCCACGCAGCGTGAGAAACTTTGGAGACTGCGCGAAAAGGCTGCGTGATAGATGGGAAATGTGCGCCCACTCTCTCAGCTGAGACCTGGCGTTCGGTGACCTCGGTTCCGCAGGGATCACCGTTCTGTTGTTCTATCCTTTTTTTTCTTTTTTTTTAAAAATTCCGCAGCAAACTAAATACAATGAAACTGTGACTGAAGATGCTTTTCTAAAGACGCATTTCACTGAACCCCTGGAAAGGACTTGAAACCGTGACCAAGATCAAGAGCTTTGGAATTAGAAAAATGTATATTTTTCCTTGCTTGACCGACATTTTCCCCGGGGGGGGGTTGCGTGGTAGTCAGATTGCTATAATTTACAATGGGGACGACATCCCCGTGTTCACAGAGCCACAAAGCTGCAAATAAAAATCACACAACTGCAAAAATGAAGAAACTTTCGAGCGACGAAACGATGAGACGAGAACGTTTAGTCGGATCTGTGTGAACGTCTGCTGACCAGCAGCCGATGCGCAGGGTGAGTTCGAGCTGCTGGTTAACATCTCCAACACGTTGCCTTTCAGTCCCAAGAAGTCCCCCCGAATCCCTGAACACAAAATAATTTTTCATGCAGATGGACATGGGAATGGAAATGAAAATGCCCCTCATCGCTTTCACTTGTCAACCCCCCTCCCCCCCGCAAGGTCAGAGGAGGGATGGCGGGGGCGGTTAAACACCCTCGGTGGGGGGTGGGGGGTGGTTCATCATTTTCCACCTAACATTCTGTAAAAGTCACCGGCGGTGAGAGACAGAGAGGGTCTACCCCCGGCGGTTTCGGGTAACACGGCTATACCCCGGTAAAACACACAAACAACCAATATTTTTTTCACGTGTTTATACCTTTAAACGGTTCCTGGGTTAAATGTGCAAATGAGTCTGCATGGATGCGCTACATACGTGCTGTTTTTTTTGGGGGGGGTGGGGGGGGTGGGAAAATTCCAGATTTGATGTTTAATTTTTATTATTATTATAAGATTAATGAAGTCCACAACAGTGAAGGTTAAACGTTCGTGGGGTATAAAGGACAAGAGACGGGGGACAATCTCGTTCACCACAAATACTATGGCACCAAATTAACACTGTCGCACACACACACACACACACACACACACACACACACACACACACACACACACGCACACGCGCACACACACACACCCCTTTGATCCATCCATCAGACGGTCCTCCAGCGCTCCGGGCCACTGGCTCTTTTATGGACAACTTGTAGGGATCTGTTCTCTCACCGGCACCAATTTAGACCCAGAACCGGGAATCGAGTCAAGCATCATTTGGAAAGAACGCTTTCGAGCCCCGACAACATCCCTGTTGACTCGAGGATTTCAAACTCTGCTTATAACAGCCTTACAGGGAGAGCCCGCGCCCATCGGACGCCGGCAGCTTCGGCAAAGGCTTCTTAAACAAACCGCCTGCGCAGAGATCTGGACGCGGTTCGGTGAGGAATGGGCAGAAAAGGAGGGAAAATGTAGAAAAAGGAGGCAACGAGGTGGAAAAAGAGGAGGGAAAGGTGGAAAGACGGTTCTCCGTCCGACGGTCTATGGTCTCTTGGTCTGCCGGGGCCTGGGAACCCGAAACGTGTGGAAAGTTCTTCTTCTCAGCATCCGATTGTTGGGATAAATATTACATTTACCTGCCTGACTCCCTTGTCCAAAGCGATCTGTTAGATCTGTACACTGAGCTACTTGCGGTGATTTGCCCACTAACACAGGTGGGCTGTCTTTACTGCGTCCGTTCAGGGTAAGTTCCTCGGTCGAGGTGGGATTCGTATCCGGGTCGTTCAAACGTTCACCGGGACCGTTTCCCAACGCGAACCCAGCTCACGCGCCCCCGCACTGGACAAACCATCCAGGTGAAAGAGGTAAAGTGATGACAGATCAAACGGCAGGAACCCACGACCCAAAACGTGACCGGATCGCAAGCGAGGACTCGACCCCCCGCCAGGCCCCAGCTGCTGCGTCAACAGAAACCGACATCAGCCCCTCCGCAGCAGAGCACAAAGTGCCGGTTTAGTCGCTGTCAAATAAAAGCAACCGTTAAACCGACTCTGAACGATATCTCAATTATTTACGATTTCTCTTCTGATGTTGTTTTGCCGCTTCGTTCGGCCAAAAAAAAAAAACACATCTGAGGTTTAAAAAAAAATCCACCACAATTATACGAGATTAACTCATGTTTAATCCAGTGTTATAAGAAGCGTGTCTTTTTTTTTTTGTAAGCAGAGGAAGTACACAGTGAAAGAGTTTGGTTCAGACTTCAAACATCGCGAGTGATCCTGCTGAGCGGTAAAACGGAGGGAAATGTGCGCGGTGATGGATGCGCAGCTTTATCGTCAAAGATTAGTTAATGGAGACGCTGGGCCTGCGCCAGTTGCGCGTTTCCCAGAACACTTATAATACCAACACGAGATATCGTATCGAGCAGCGGGCCGCTCTCACCGCCGAGACGTCAGGAGAAACGCCTGCGTCTGCCAGTACGTTACACATTACATCTGCAAAGCGCACACATTTTACGTATATATAGTAGGGCTTGGGTTTGGCAGGAGCGTTCCCATCACCCCCTGCTGCCCGGTGGGGTCTTTATGGATTTCTGAGAGTCGAACCCGTACGCGTCGGCTTATTTTTCGTACGGTTAAGGCCGGAGCTGCGGTCGGGAGTTCCGGGAGACGGTGACGCGTTTTCGGGGTCCGAACCGCGAACGCGCGTCCGGGTTACGAACGGTCGCCGGAACGACCGGCCCAGGCCTGCGAGCCCCACCTTAGAAATGTGCGAGCGGGTTGTTTAAAAAAAAAAAAAAAATTGTTTTAAAAATGACACTTTGATTATTAGCAAAGTTTGGGAAACGGTTACGGCAAAAAAAAAAAAGAAACCGAAAAAGAGGGAAGGTGTCCCGAGCGCCGTCTCGTTTTCAAAATGCGACGTTAAAAAAAAAAATCGCAAAGTAAAAGTTAACTTTATGCAATGAAGGTTAATATTTTAGTGCCCGCAGATTCCTTTCTCTGGAGTTATATAACAGCAAACACACGGCTTCTTTGTTAAATTTAAATAACAGACGCTGTTTTATTTAGCTACTTTCCATTAGAGTGGGGGGGTAATTACCATAATTTATTAATAATTCCCAGCCAGCACTTAATAATTAAATCAAGATGTGACTGGGCGGCTCGTGTGTGTCAACATTTCCATCTTCTCTTTTTTCTACAAATGGTTTCATTTAAAACTGTGGAAAAGGACTATTTTAATTCCTTCAAAGGAATTACAATTTTCTCCTTCTGTATGATATTCGGACGTTAAAAAAACTGAGATCGTGCTTCGGGGGGGGATTAATCCAAAAGGCAAGAGGCGGCCGAATTCCACCGCGGTTCTTCTTATACGTTACGGCAAAGCGCGGTCGTATAAAACCCGACCGCGGCGGCTTCCTCCGTCCGCTGGACTGAATCGCTGTGATTGATACGGAAAAGTTACGCACTCGGTGACTCCCCTCATCGGCCGGTCGACAAGCCTTCGCTTAGTCAGTGTTTATTTTTCTGTCCCCTCTGTCCAGAGCGACGGTGTCGAGTTTGTACGCTACGCAGCTTACACCGATGATCCATTTATACAGCGGGGTCATTTTTACTGCATAAATTTCAGGGTAAGTACCTTGACCGACGATAGTCTAAGGAGGGCGCGATTCAGTCCTGTGTTTCTTTTCTTTTTCCCTTTCGAGTGACTCTAACCAGGGGTCAAAGCAAAAAAAAAATCACTGTTGCTGGGGGGTCATGTGACCACCTAGCACATCTGAGCACACGAGTGTGTATATATTTGTAACCTGTGCAAGGACGTCAGTCACGTCTGAATGAAACGGGGCGAGGACTGCAGGTCGATGGGCGCACGCGCTCTCTGCGTCACACACGCACGCTGCGCTGTGAGGTTAAAGGTGCAAAGCGAAAGAGCGTAACAGGGCAGAAGTGCCCCCGGCTTTCAGCTGGACGAGGGCCTCGGGAGACAGACAGAAAAAAGGCCTTCGTAACGGGTTCCTCCGGGAAGCGGAACGCGGAGGAAAAGCGTCACCAACCTCCGACTCTGCCAAGGTGTCGACGGTAAACGGGCCATCTGCCGCCTTCTTCTGTGGCACTCGTAAAGAAAAATTAAGACCGAACCCTTACTGCACACAGATACACGTGCGCGTGTGCGCAGATGGCTTCCGCAAACCTTATCCGGATCCATCAATGGAAAATAAATTATTTAGCACGTGTAGGCTTTTCCGGCACAAAATGTACATAACCATGGCAACAATGGCTGCGACCCGCTCCGCTCCCCTCCGCGCGAACCGGCCTGGGTTTGTGTGACGGCTGCAGGCGACGCGCTCTGCGTTTCCAGCCATCGACGCGGTGCAGCAAGGCCCGGCGTTCGGTCCCTCCTTAGTTAGGGTTTAGTACACAGCACCCACTGTTATTACCGGGGTGCCCTGGGTGTCCGGCAAGACCGACGGATGGATGTTTGATCACATCTAGGCCGAAATCTGGCTGGAGATGCAAACTACAAGACCGAGGTTTTCGAAAAGCGGACACCTCAGGATTCGAGGCGGACGCTGAGTCAAATCTCGCAGCGGAGGCGCAGATGATGAGAGAAGGTCGGATTCTCTCAAAAAGACGATCCAAGGAGGGAAAAAAACGAGGAGGACGAGCAGCCGCCAGCATTTTGGACTCGAGCGCCATGACGACGGACCCCTTTTGACACCAAGGACACGAGTGGAGAAGAGAACTTTCCGGAGGGACTCGATGTCAACAAACATCGGCTGAAGAGCACTTAGCCGTGGCGCAGCATTAACACCGTGAACCGCAGCAACGTGTCCTTCTTGTTCCCGCGAGCTTGTCGGCTCTCTGAGGAGCTTCGGCCAAAGGTCCTGTCAGCGCGTCTTCGTTTCTTAGCAAGCGGCTGTCACCTGACCAACTTGACCAGGTCTTCAAAATGAAAACTCAAACTTCGCTAACTGCCACTGAATGAAAAGCACGTCTTCAGCCACAATGTGTTCAGCTGGCCTGGAGCAATAATGATAATGATGATAATAATAATAATAATAATAATAATAATAATAATAATAATAATAATAGGTAGAAAGAAACGAGGGAAAGGCCAAGAAGATTCCGGCAAAGAGCCGAGTGTCGGCTTTTTTGTTCAACCTAAGGCACTCGCTGCTGCATCCTGCGCCTTAAGATAAGATAAGACATAAATTTCATGGCCAAGTGTGTTTGCGAGGAATTCGACATGGCGGATGTGCCTGCAGACGCGCCGAACATACAGAGCAGCATCAGTGTGCCTGTAACTATACAGGAAGACATTCTAAACAAGACACAACCACCAGGTACGATGCAGACGGGAGAAGAGAGCTGTACGGACCCCGGGATGCGGACGAGGTGTCTGAGTAATGTGGGCCGCAGAGGTGGGCTAATATGGGCAGAGCTGCACTGTTAAACATAGTGCCGATAGGTGCAGTTGGTGACACGTATAAATGTATCCCTGTAAGCTACATGCTAACGTACCTGGGAAAATTCCAGTTTAAATTAGTTTACAGCCGGGCCACGGCGTCGGAATCGCCAGTCTTACAGGGTGGATGTGGATTATGAGCTTGGTAAGAAAGGCTGCTTCATGTTCAACCACCGACGTGTCCAGGGCTGGGCAAACGGTCCAATCCCAGAGGCGTCTGGAGCTAGAGATGTGGTCCAAGCCGGTACATAGTGTATTGAAAAGGGGGATGCACGGAACCTGGCCGTTCTTCAAACGCACTGGAGGCAGCCTGGAATTCCCAGTAATCCTCCCCAACACGATTAAACCCTCAGCAACATAATGACATCTGCGCTTATCGGGATGAGACAATGGAAATGTCAACGACGGAGTGTTGCTAAGGTCAAATACGGAGTGTTGCTAAGGTCAACGATGGAGTGTTGCTAAGGTCAATGACGGAGTGTTGCTAAGGTCAAATACGGAGTGTTGCTAAGGTCAAATACGGAGTGTTGCTAAGGTCAACGATGGAGTGTTGCTAAGGTCAATGACGGAGTGTTGCTAAGGTCAAATACGGAGTGTTGCTAAGGTCAAATACGGAGTGTTGCTAAGGTCAACGATGGAGTGTTGTTAAGGTCAATGATGGAGTTTTACTAAGGTCAATAATGGAGTGTTGCTAAGGTCAACGACAGGGTGCTGTTAAG
>UFQX01000387.1:433848-578913 GCA_900497675.1 Arapaima gigas | reverse complement strand
CTACCTGTACTTCTCAACACACATTGAAGTTGCATGCCTAACACTTTTGCACAGTACTGTATGAGACAGTGTCTGGGTATTGGTCAGTCCAGTAGGGAGGAAACGGTTGCCCTGTTTACAGTGAACTATTCAGCAATGTCTCCAGGTTCATGCTCAACGGCACAGAGAGAGGGAAGTAAATATTAGACGAGATGAGATAGAAGGAAATGTATACAAGGCTCATTCGTTCAGTTCTGTCCAATGGCAGTCAGACAAGAGCTCTTCATATCTGCAGGTAACAAATAGTAACCATGTGGAGACCTGTGATCGCCTAATGCTGACTCAGGCCTCTGACCTCCTGAAGCAGCTGTGCAGCAAGGCCTCTGTATCCGCCCCCTGCCCCTCCAACCCTATAGTCTCAAAGCACCACAGTTCAAGGTCCTACTTATGCTACATGAATTTTACTGAGAGAAACTGAAACCCTCCAACTTACATGTCAAGTATATATGTTGCATTAGGAGCCGATTTACTGTTATTTTATATAATAAATGCTGTACAAGCTTAACCTCAAGAAGTATTTTGTTAATTAACCTCCAGAATTGTACTGTGTATAATAATGATCACTGTTAGTTGAAAATTAGAATGACAGTGAAGACTTTATTCACATTTGTTTACTGACAGAGCTAAGTAATGCTTCTAGAGTCTCCACTACATATATTTACTTAATAGTAGCTTTCAATGGCTTAATAGTACTTTGCAGTGGCGTATCATTTTGTTCATGTACTCAGGGCTGCAAGAGTAATGGGTGATGGAGCTCAGCAATCTGAATTTTGCTGGTTTTGAATCCCCCCTGCTGTAACACCCTTGAAATAGATATTTACCCCACTGCCTCAATCAGAATACCTTGCTGCATAAAGGGCAGATCATTGTAAGTGGCTTTTCAAAGTTACCTTGGGAAAAAATGTCAACTAGAGAAACAAAAACTAGAGTTCCCGTCAAGATTAGAACAAAGTATCTTATACAGTAGGTCTGGGTCTTTAACTGTCTGCTTTTGGTCCACAGACCCTATATGTCTATCGGTTCGCTACGTGACCAGGTCATCTACCCGGACTCAGTGGAGGACATGCACAGGAAAAGTTACAGTGATCGTGACCTGGAAGTCATCCTGGACATTGTGAACCTTAACCACATAGTCACTCGGGAAGGGGGTGAGTAGCTGTGTAATTTTAGCTTTGTGTAATTTTTGTGAATGATTTCTATCCTAAGGTCATTGCACAAAATGTAATGTGTCAACTCTGGTTCTCTGGAGGCTGAGTAGAGGGTGTTACATTTTCTTTTCCTCTGCAGAAAACATGTTTTGAGATTTTAATATTTTCCATGACTTAACAGCATTCATTTAGATTTTGTCATTGTTACTAATGATTTTATTTTCTCATACCAGGAATACGTTTACAGTACTTTGTGTATGTATTTGCACAGTGACAGTTTTTTTAAAGGTAATTTAAAGATTTAAAGGTAAATGGGCGCAACTGTGAGTGAGGGATTAAGGTCTGATAAAATAAATAAAAGAGCAATTTGTGGGGAAAATGGAATGTGAGACAGGAAAAGGGATGAGATGAAGTGAGCGGGTGGTGGCTTGGAGAATGAGCAGGGTGTCATGTCACTTGCCCTGGTTGAAATGTAGTGAACGAGGCTTTGCTGGAACTCTGGATGGGGCAAGCAAACGTGGAGAACCTTTTGGTGATGGTCTGGTGTTTCTACCCTCGGCATTTGTGTGTGTGTGTGTTTGATCTGCAGGGTTTGACTCTGAGATGGATTGGAAGGACGTTCTGTCTGGAGGAGAGAAGCAGAGGATGGGGATGGCTCGTATGTTTTACCACAAGTACGAAGGATTCTGCAATTAATATGTTCTACCACCATGAGTTTCCACACATACTGTATTGTACAGCATGTCTCAGTCCAGTGTCCTATACGTCTGCACGCCTGATCTTGACAAAGAGAATTATTAATTCCAGTAGATCCTCAATTTAATGGACTAACTGAAGGAGGTGGTGTTCCATACTGCCAAATGTCCTAAATTCAAATGTCTATAAATAGTGTCTGTATAAAATCACAAAGTTGTTAATAACAAGTTATATATTTTGAAGCACATTTTGAACATATCAACCTAACTAGTACAAGGAAGTAACAAAGTACTGAGACATTAGCCAGAAATGGATGTACCAACATACAAACTTTAGAATTTTGTCTGTTTTTTCCAAAAGTTGTTAATTTGTGGTCTGTTAACTCAAGGATATAATGAACTTTATAATTTACCTGAAATATTTTATTCTTTCGTATATTTCAGACCAAAGTACGCATTGCTGGACGAGTGCACGAGTGCTGTCAGCATTGATGTGGAGGGGAAGATCTTCCAGACAGCAAAGGATGCTGGCATCTCTCTGCTGTCAATTACCCACAGGCCCTCTCTCTGGTGGGTATCCGTCACCCCCCACTGACCAACAGCCACCTTTGAGCGCTGTGTTTTTCCTCTCTATGATGAATTAGAATGCACTGCAAACATTGTCATGGTTAACATTAATGAACTTTGACCCCTGTGAGCCCTATTCTGTACAGCAGAGTGCTGAGTGACTAAGTGACACCCCCCTCTGCCTGCTGCGCCGACAGGAAGTACCATACCCACCTGCTGCAGTTTGACGGTGAGGGGGGCTGGCGCTTCGAGCAGCTGGACACAGCAACTCGGCTCTCACTGACCGAGGAGAAGCAGCGCCTGGAGTCCCAGCTTGCCGGAATTCCCAAGATGCAACACAGACTGAACCAGCTGTGCAAGATCTTGGGAGAGGATTCTGTGCTCAAGACAACTGATCCTTGAAAGAAAGATTGAGGCCATGCCTAGAGAAGTATTATTCCCCAAAATGTATAAAGCAACTTTAATTTGCTATTAGAAAGTTAACCAAAATGGTCACGTTTTTAGATTAATACAAAGAGAATTCTTCTACAAAGAAACAAAAGTGTAACAGACCTTTAATTGTTTGAGTACCTTATTACACATCAAGATGCTGGCAGGAGCCATTTATCCAGTTCAATTCAGTTTATTTTTATATAGTGTTCATGTCAACAGGGTTACACAGAGCACTTGAACAAAAGTCCAAGGGATAAACAACAGAGAGGGAGTGACACAACAGAGGTTATCTGCTATTAATTCAAACGGATGGTTAGCTGTCTAAATAAGCAGCTGATGAGAAGTAAACAAAAACCACCAAAAGGAGAGGTCTGAGTACCAGTGGCTGCACCACCTCCTGGGCCCAAGTGAATTCCAGTTAATGCGTTAGATAATCAGCAGTATATTGAGGTCTATTTACCTGTTTATCTACTAAGAATAGTGACTTGTCAGGATGTTTACATATTAAGCTGGGTTGGTAGTAGAACGGTGCTGTAAAGTCCCTAACAACCAGTTTACCACGGACTTCTGTAAAGAATGATGGCGCGTTAAAGCCAGAGTTTTTCTGCGTTACCAGTGATGAAAGGAGTTCAGACCCATGACTGCTAAGGCAACATGCTTGCATCAGGTTTGCCAGTCTTCGCTGTAGGGCTTCTCTTCTGTTCTTCTGGCCAATCACTGAAACTGAAATCAGAAATGTGAGGAAAAAATAAATATTTTTGTCCTCTGAAAGAGAAATATACTGTAAAATAATATCTGCTATTTATTGAAATGTGACAGATCTAGGACCTGCTGTAACCATACAAATGAGTAATATTTTACCAGAGCTGAGATCCCAGTGGTGATGCATGCTGGCGTGGTTTGGTACAGGGCACAGTGGCTTGATGTTAACTGTGTCAGTGCACTTGTTTCAGGGGGTAAAACCCAGCAGCACAACCTGCCAGCGTCACTCAGGAGCCCAGAGAAGTTGGCAGGAGCCCTGTGTCTGAGATGGTGAGAGCAGCCTGTCTACACAACTGACAGGACTGGATCGGTACACGGTTGCGCTGCTTCACCCATATTTCGTGGTGTTGGTGATGCCACTAAACTCACGTTGACTTTGGACCCAAACAGATCTTCCTGTTCAGTTCTACAAACCACTTCTTGTTCCTGTTTCAATACACATTCTTGTTAACTCTTGAATGACTGTTAGATATTACTCCAACTGCCGCTTACATTTTTCACACTTCTGAAAATATCTACTGTAATTTTGACTTTTTAAAAGTTTTTGATATTTCTCACTGCAGTCCTGAAAGGATAACTGGACATTTTATTAATTGTAAGCAAATATGCAATTTTACGTTCCATTCTAATACAGTACAGTACATCCTTGAAATGTGTGATCCATTTTGAATGCAAGTTTGCTTTCTATTGCCAATATGGCAAACTTTTTTTAACATTAAATAAGTTTACAGTCTCGTGTCTTCATGTTTGGCACAGACTGCATCAGACAATTATAATATAAATGTTTTTGACAATGTCCTTTTTCTTTTTTGTTTTAAAAACATTCCTTTTTTCTGAAATGTCCGATGGCCTGGGCAGTGTTCCTTACCTAGTGCAGAGCTGAAAATCTACTTCCACAGTCTACAAAGTTCATTTTAGGAATAAACTGCTGGACAACACAAGCACCATTTCAGCTCAAAGTGGATTCTGTAATTAACATGTTGCCCACTGTTTAGAACTTTGTTCATGAGCTAGCAATGCAAGAACAGTTATCAGACACCTTTTCGTTGTACAGTGTAAATGTTATAGGAGGTTTTTTGAATGTTATGCTAAAAACATTACTTGCTTTAACTGACAAAGTAATACATCATACACTCTCACTTGTCACTTTATTAGGTACACCTGAATGATACTGAATGGTGTGTGGTGGTATAATGGGGAGGGATTTGATTTCTTGGCACCCAGCAAGTTTTCTGTTTTTTTAGGTTTTTTAATTCCTCACAACATAATTTGAATGCTACAGAGTATCAGCATACCAGTGATACTGAGCTGACTCGAACCCTTCATGACGGGTCTGGCCTTTCTTAAACTGATATTTCCAGGAGGACAATGTGCCATGTCACAAAACACACATATTGAAAACATTTCAGGATGGTTTCCTGTATGTAATGGTACCTGTTACTTTACCCCAGTGGTGTTCACACACTGATGAGAAAAAAGTCCCTGTGAAATTGCACGTATCTGCTGCCACCGTGCCACCCAAAATAGATATTAAATTGCTGCGATTTAATGGTTATTATAAAGGAATATCTATACATACCATTGTAGGAATTTTTAACAGAGGCGTGTAGTAACTGGTTCCCTATACACTGTTTTGTGTGCCTGAAGAGATTTTACTTTTCCGAGAATTTTCTGGCAACAATACTTTTTACTTTTAATTATGTTTTTCTGATGTAGGAATGTAGAAATATAATTTTGCTCCTCTTTGCTTCTGAACCCTTGGAGTTTTAAATTTTTATGATTCTCTCCTTAAACCAGTCAGATCACTGTTGCTACAAATAACCACGCCTTCCTGCCACCATCTGACTTTATCTGCAGAGCTCATTGGCTACAATTTCCTTTGAAGTCAGTCTTTCCCTGAACCAATCAAGTCACGCTTGCTGACACCCAATAGCAACACCGGAGCGGCTGTCAGCTGACCGCTTCCTTGGATCTCATTGGCCGCTGGTGATTGTCATTCACAGTTTCCCTTTAAACAGGTCAAGGTAGCAACAACAACTACTAAGTCAGAGTCACAGGGCAGTTAAAGCATTTCAGCACCACGCTACTGTTCAGTCTGGGACACTGAGTCACAGAGGTGCAGATGAGCAGCTCGGATAAGTGTGAAACCTCATGGGCTCAAATTCTGTCTGCCTATGTTCATGAAAAAAGGAAACAGTTACACGATTAAGCTCTCGGTTTTGTTGAGGTCTTTATCCAAAGCAACTTGCAGCTGTGCACTCGCTCCTACAGCTGGGTATTTATAATGGAGCAATTCGGGGTAAGTGCATTGCTCATGGACAGTACAGCAGTGGCAGGGGGTTACCAGTCAGTCCCCCTCCCTGACCGCCACATGGCCATGGACCCTCACACATCCTGCACCACTCACACCAGTTCCTCACCAGTTAGAGCTTAGGGCTGAGATTTATCCTCCTGACCAGCACCTCTAGTCCCCTTTAATGCAGGGAAGTCATAGTATAACTACAAGTTAAATAAGATTAATACTTTAACACAAAAAAATGTTTTCCCCGTGTTGCGAGCATTGGTTTTTATGAGTTTATCTAATGATTTAGTGTTCGTAATATATTCATTGAAATATAAATCTTTGAAAATAATTATTAAAATATATATAGGTTAAGCACTGCAACACATTTCTTAATGACAGTTGCTTATTGGTCTGTAGTATTTCATTTTGCTTATAAGTGCTACTGGGGAGTAGTAATTCTACATCAAACTTGAGAAGTGACTTGTAGAAAGTTCACAAAGGTATGATCATTTTAAACAATGCCATATGCAGATGTCATGAGCAGCAGAGCACAGTATTTTCTGGAGATTAACTTTATTTCATTTTGGGAAAGTACCTGTTTGCTTTTATCAAAAACATGGTGAACCTACAGTGGTGTTACACCCAATATTCCACTGTCATAAAGTCCTAACTGTTTCAGTACTATTTCTGGGACCTTATTTGCCATTTATTGTAGTTTAAAGTTGAATTGATTTATTCCATTACTGTACAGGTTTTCCCAATTTTATAGTAAAGCTGCCTAGTTTGATTCCAGTTTAGTCCTATGACTTTCTGTCACTGGCACAAAAGCATCTCCCATTGGAACCCGCAGTCCGGTCCTGTGTGGGTTACACAACCTGAAGGCTGTTCCGGCTGCACGTGAACCGAAACCCTAAATCTAAAGATCACAGTCAGCCTCACTTTAAACTCTGTACTGGCTGCATATCCATTTTGATATTTTAATCATCCGAATTTGTATAAAAATTAAGATGAGTGAAACTGAAGAATGTGCTCAGAGCGCCAGTTGTTGACTGGTTCGACCCTTAAACATTCGTCATAATGTTACTGATCACGTTTACATCGATACAGTCGATCAGCAGCGCTCACAAAGGCGGGATCTCGCCAGTGATCGGGGGACCCTCGGGGGGGGGGGGGGTCTGATGAATTTCCGCAGCCCTTTTCGGTGCGCTTTACTGCCACCTGATGGTTATGAGTATAAACACTACAAACACGTTTTGTTGACATCCGTCCATCCATTAACACAACGGCTTGTCCGCGTGCAGTGGCGTAGTGCGGGGTCACGGTGGTCCGGAGCCTGTCAAGAAGCATAGGGTGGGAGGCTGAGTATACACACACACACACACACACACACCCATCCACAGACGTGTACACACGTGTCTCTGGACTGTGGGAGGTGAGACGCGTCTTATCCCGCAGCCCGGGGGAAGGTTATCTTTAAAACTCATAATTCGACAGTTGATAAGTTGGGTGTAAGCAGCTATTGCTGTCTTATCCTTCCTCCTATTTAGGTAATAAAGTGGAATTAATAGCTATTATGTAGTTAATGTGTAGCATTGGTGATCGAGTCTGACATACGCCTGTTGTCGCTGACTTTAAAGCAGTGTCTACCTTTTGTCCCCAGTTTCAGGCACCAGCAGAGAGTCCATCGCATCCACAACCTGCACGTGCAGAAATACTGCCCACGGATGAGGTAAAATGTTGTCGTTCGTCATCTTGGCGACTAAGTTTTTCGATTTTTGACGTTACCGCAGATCGGAGCTGTGCGTTAAGAGCACAAACGGGCAGAGAAACGACCGTATTTCGTTATAATGGAGCCTCACGAGGTGCTGGCCAGACCAGCCGAGTGGGTGGGTGGGGGGCGTGGCTTGATGACGCACTGGGCTGGCGAGCGGAGGGCAGCTCGCGCACCATCCGTGGTGTGTGTGTGTGTGTGTTGTGTTCAGTCGTGTGTCCGAGGGTCGGACACCCCGGCGCAACAGGCTTCCCGTCCGCACAATAATAATTCTCCTTCACCCCCGCTCCGCTGACCCCGTGCGGGAAATGGCCGAGGGGCGCTGATGTGCCGCCTTCTTGTTGGCGCCGGACACACACGTCTCATCCCCGGGATCCTTTGCTCTTTTCTCCGCAGTGGCCGGCGGACGATGACACGATGACGGGCGGACAGGACGAGAGCTCGGTGCGCGTGGCCGTGCGGTAAGTAAGTCGCTCGCAGCGCGCACGGCGGTGCCACCTGCCCGCGTGGGGACCTGCTCCGTGTCGCATCCAAGCCCCGGCCGACCCCCACCCCCCGCAGCGTGCACCTCCATCGCCGATCGAGGGTTTAAAACCTCGGCCTGCCATTCTGACGTGCGGCAGCACGAGACGGCGCGCTGGTTTCAGGCACGTGCCTGTAGATTTATTGTGTTTTTTTTTGTACAGTATCAACAGCAGGTTAGTTTCCACCAACACGCTGGTTTGCGTCAAAATGGTCGGATGGTGAAGATGAACCACAGACAAATCGGTAGAATTATATGACGGTAACGGGATGTTTGGAGGGAGAGCGGCAAACACTGAGGCGAGTGAAGACTGTAAACTGAGACGCATCATTTGTTTTTGCTTCGTCTGTAATGGAAGAAGTTCCGTTGCAGCCGTTGCCTTGCAGTCGAAAGGTTACTGATTCTAATCCCTCTCTGGTATCTAGTAATACTGTAGCACCTCGCCCTTACCCTGGATTGTTAGAGTAAAGATACCCTGCTGTTCACGTGGTTCAGGTGATGTAAGTAGCTAGTTTATCACTGGAAGCGGTGAGATGTGAAAGTACCAGGTAAACAATGCAGCAGGTTGCTGGTTTCCATAACATGAAATCCCAGCTGAGTGTCAGCAGAACTCTTCTCCCTCACCTTGGGTGGTGCTTTTCAGAGCCATTTGCTTTTATTCGTTTTATTCCAATAAGTTTGCTGAGCAGCTTCTGCTAAAAGTGCGCTCCTGAGTTTTACAGATTTATTTTAAACATGTGACTACTTTGAAACAAGACCTTACAGCATTTTTTTGTTGTCACTTGGTTCATATGGATTAAGGAGCCCAGTGTTTTAAATTAAACTGTAGACACCGTACATTTCGGTCCCGCTGTAGTGAAAGGAATGAGGAATGAGGCCGCCTGACTTAGAGCGGAAGCTGGATTACATGTGTGGCTTTGCTCATCTTCACTCTGATAAATACCTGTCAGTCTTCATCTGGCTGAAATAAGTCCCTTACATACAGTACATCCATGGTGGAGCACCAAAAAATATCTTTTCTATGCAGTTACTGCGCAGGCTTTTAATATTCACAAGTTAAATAGTCCATATATTCAAATTTGAATTTCTTTTTTGTGCATGCAAAATTTAGATATAAAATTAAAATGTAAAAGCTGAAGTAGAAAAAAAGCCCAGTGGCTTTGCTCAGGATGCGCTGGCTTCCTCCCACAATCCAAAGATGTGTTCCAGGTTAACTGGTGACTGTAAATAGTCCTTAGTGTGTGGCGGCTGTGCGATGGACTGGCATCTCATCCAGGGAGTTGCCCTTGATAGCCCCGCATCTTCTGAGCTCTCTTGTCTATTATGTTCTTTCTTTGTCCTCTTCCTGCCAGCAGATGAAGCCCATTAATATTTTAATATTACTTTTTGTCAAATGACCCACTGTTCTGGCTTCAGGTTGTCTGCTGTGAACGATTGCCTTTGATCTTCCCCATAATATTTACTGAAGCTTCAACAATTCAGTAATGTGGGGGAAATGTCACACTGTGAAAAAATGTAGACTGTTGTGTGTCAGCCTTGTTTTGTACTTTTTTGCAATCTGTAAATTACTGAGTCACTGCAGAAAAACCCCACCGAGACCAGTTTTTTTTGTTAACATTTCCCTAAGTATTAAGGGCTGTTTCAGTGTTTCTCCTTTGAAGGGGACTGTGGCTTGTGTCCCCTCCCCTGTGTGACCAGGCGGTTGCTATCTCTTTGTTATGGATGTAACCACTCACCCATAGCACCCCCGTATGACCCCCCAAACCACAACCTGACATCCTGGTTCTCCTCTGTAGCTCCTTCCCCTGGTGATGCTGTTTCATTTTTACTTCACTATACTACAGTAGATTATATTAAATAGCAACGTGTTCCTCGGGCACCTATTGAAGATGCATATGAATGAAGTATTCCAAGGAGACCAGATTGAAATACAACATAACTTTAATTTCAGGGAGTGTAAATCTGTACATTTTGCTTCTCCATAAAATATCTTAATTAAATAATTTTTTTTTTACTAAATGAAAACTTGTGCCATTTTCCACATTGCACAAAAGCTGCAGATATCATCTTTCCCCCAGTAGTTGCATTTCTTTCATTGTCTGCAATGGCCTTTGTGTTCTGTGCCTCTGCCTTTGTTTGGCCAGAAATGAACTGGAGACTCGTCTTTCAACAAGTCCTGGTGATCTGAAAGCTCGTGAAAGGATTAGGGGGAGGGGCTGTTGGACACAAAATCACCCATCTCTCTCTGAGTTTGATGTGGGCCTGGTTCCACAGCCATGGTGGGCTGTGCATCTATGTCAGCAGGGATTGTGAGGGGACCATGAGTTGGATGTCAGTGTCCCAGTGTTGGTGGTTGTCAGCAGGGAATGGATGTTGACACATGAATTGGAAATAGGCACTGACCTCATCACTTAGGGGTACTGTTGGGTTCTGTGATCTGGGACATAAAACCACTGAAGTACTTTACGAATTTTCTTGCTTTGTGTAGCATTTCCCCCTCTTACGGTTATTTACTTAGTTGTGTTTTTTTTCCATGCATCTATTGGCTCATGTAGGGGATTGGGTTTATGGAAGTGGGAAATGTCCCTTTTTGTCCTTTTTGTTGAGTGTCAATAACTTTATTGCCCTTTTTCCTGTAAAATTGTGGAGGTCTGCACAGTGACCTCTGACTGAGGCAGTAACAAGCAGGACCACAAAGAACACCAGAGAAGAAACTTCATGTTCCAGTTGTCATTTCCTATAAACAGTTATGGAGTGCACTTGGAGTGCCGATTCAGCACAGCGTTCTCTTTCCGACATGGTAACTGTGTTACTGCGTTTGAACTAGAGATAGGCAAATACAATGCATTTGTTGGATTCCTGTTGTAGGTTATCTTCTGGGACATTCATGTTTTGAAGTTAACTAATTTCCTAGTAACTGTACAGTTATGCATTCCTGAGAAACCATAATAAAGGGAATTCTTACAAGTCAGTTTGTTTCAATGGTAAAAAATTTTTTACACATTTCTGAGCCCCAAGACTGACACCCATTTAAGCTAAAATCCTACATCATATGTTAAATCATACGTCCTTCCTATTTACATCCTGATCAGTATCATTTGTAATTGGTTGGGGTTTTCTTGAGTGGAGTTGAAACCAATTGTAATTTTTCCTGTTTAAAATGAAGGGAAATAGGCCCCCTATTTAATTTTTCCCGGTTTAGGCCTGGTTTTCAGGAACAGATTAGGAGTATAAACCAGAGGTCAGGTGTAGTTATCATAACACAGGCAGTTCCCCTTTATTAATATTCTGTGTCTGTCTACTTGTGCCTGTTTTGCACTTTCGCAGCTATTAATTTGCTGTACACAAACTCACAAACAAAACATGCGTATGATATTCAATGTTTATTGAATAATTTTAAAAAATATTTAAAAATGCAAATTAATTAGCACTCAGCAACAGTTTTTGAAAGTAAAAACAGGGCCATGATTGCTGAGCTCAAAACTGGAAAAAGTGGCAAACAAGAAGTAACAGGGGCTGAGAACTTAAGGCAGCACAAGGCAAACTGTAATGGTGAAAAAGACGGCGTGGCATTTCTGGTCTCATGCCACTGCTTTTGGGAGGTGAGCGAAATACAACTTCATTCTTCATAAACGCAAAAAAATGACCCGCAAGTAAGAATATTAATTGAAACACATAGCAAAGCTAATTCTGGTAGCTTGAAAGGATGTATCTCGGGAGTGCGACTGTCTTGCATTTTGGAGCTAAGATGAGTTCACACGGGTTCTGCTTGCACTGAGATGAGTTCTCATTTCCTGATAGGTCTTAATTCTTCAGTTAATCCTGTTATGTTCTTGCTGTATTAGTAGGGCTGCATTCGGTCTTTTTCAGGTCTTTAGCAGGACAGGCTGGTGAACAGCACAGAATCTGGTATTTGAGGAAAGATTTTAACCTGTTTTCAGGCTGTAAATAGGTTAATACTGCGCAGCTGAAAAAACAGAACTGATGCTGGACTCCACAACACACGTCTTCTCATTTATGTGTTAGTCTTGTTTCTGGTGTAAAAGAGAACTAAGCAAAAAAACATGACGGAGACCATTGTTGAGACTTGGTCTAGGTGCAGGAGACTTTGCTGTGTCCTTCATCTGAGTGGTCATCTAAGTGCTGAATGTATGTGGTGGTGCTCTGGTTGGACACGCTTATATGGATTTCAGCTTTCATTACTTGAACAGCTCCAGGTTTGTTCCTCATTCCTTGACCTTGAAAACTGCCCATCATTTACTTGCCCAATGTTCCTCATCTGTTCCTCCTTCCCATGCTCTAAATGGTCATTATCAGATGAGGACACTTTCTCAGGTTGTAGAATGACTTTTTTTCCTTATAGCAGGGAGAAAGGCTAAATTCCTGTATCAGTGGGTCAACGACAGTCCCTGTAGCCAAGCTCACTGTCTTCCCTGGATCCTGGACCAACTACTGTTTGTTTTGTGGGGGGGTGGGGTGCGGTAGAGAAAAGGACTTTCTGCTCCAGCACTGTGTTCGTGTCCTTGCATCGTGGGATTGCATCAAATCCCATTAAACCCCACGGAAGTGCAGAGCTTCTCGAAAAATGAGTACATTATTTAACCAAATACAAAAAAAACATTGCAACTCACACAGTCACACAACTGGCAATTTAGAATCACAAATTCACCTGTAAAAACCTGAATAGTCAGAACTTTCTCCATTCTCACTGATGGGCATGAGTTTTGGGTAGTGACTGAAAACAATATTGCTGATACAAGCAGCCGCAGGATCTGTGAGCTCACCCTCTGTGACAGCGTGAGTGAGAAGCTCGGCAATATGGGAGGGCCTCGGAGTAGAGCTGCTGCTGCTGTGGGAGGAAAGCCTCACGAACATGGGAAGAAAGTGGAAATTCTATGCAGACCGAGCCAGATTTAAACAACTGTCTGACCCCACAGCCCAAGCACCACGAGGCATCAGTGCTACCTGCTGGACCACCCTGCCACCCATACTTTCAGTCATAATGTAGCTGATGACTGAAACCTTGTTGTCTCAGTCTGACTGAAATTGAGCACTCCACCTTGTTTGGACTGCCAGCCTGACAATTTTCCTTCAGTTATGGATTTCTTGGGTGGAACGTTGTCTCTGTCCAGACTGGTATATGATGGATGACATCATACTGAGATGGGCTTTCATTTCCTGATCAGTGAGTCAGCAGGAGAGAAGTGGCAGGAACCAAACTGAAGCACAGCTTCTGCCAGGAGCTGTATCCTAGCTTATCCTGGTTTTGAGCAGGCCATGAAAATGCTTCATATAGCCTGCAAGTCATGGCCTCACATCCAGCACAAATGCACCATAATTCCGGTGTGCAAATTCAAAAGTGTCTACAGCCTTTGCAAGTCTGTACAAACTCCTGAAATAGCTGTTGCTCTGAACAAGCCGTGGTCGCTGTGCTGATCATCCACAGTCTGCTGTGGGCACTAACAAGGACGCCTGTCTCAGCAAAACCGTGTCCCTTTGTCCCTCACTAATGAAACAGGCTCAAGTGGGATGCAGAAGCAATGCTGTGTTCTCCATGCAGTCCTGATGGGGGTCTCGGGTGAGGATTCATCTGCTCTCAGTTACTCCTAGCAGTATCGAGCTTGTGGAAACACAGCACCTTATGACTTATTCAACACTGCAGTCAGACGGTGCTCCAGATCTGGCCACACCAGCAAAAGTAGTGTAACTTTAGGAGAACATCTTGAAGATGAAGCCATTTCAGAAAAGAAACTAGAGAGTGATGTATCTGGTTGCACTTGGCACTGCTTCCCTGGTTGGTTTCTTCTTCTGTTCATGCTGTGAAGGTCTTAGGCTGTTGTTCGGTTATTACTGTTATTTTTAATTCTGGCTGAAATTAGAGAGGATGGCTGAAAATGATGAGCACCCAGTAATGATGAACTGATTGAACCTCAAGTTTGATGTGTCCAGGACCTGTGCGGTTTCTGTGGAAAGGTGGTGTACGTTCGGGGTGGCTTGTCTGTGGCGATCCTGCTGAGCCATCAAAGCTGTCAGTTGAAGCACAGGCGTCAATGAGAGGGCTGCCTGCAGTCAGGAGGGCGCCTCCCTCTGTCTGAAGACACTCAGGGACAGTGGCCCTCATGAGTGACTTCCTATAACTGCAGGCTACGCAAGGAAAACCAGTTTTGTAGGTGTCTGTTTTACTAGAGCACCTCAGGTTATTACTTTCCGAAAACATCCTAATGCAAGAACTTTGCCTCGGATTTAAGCCTGCAACCTTTAAGCCACAAGTCTGCTTTCCACTTCAAAGCTATTTATGTGAAATAATTATACATCATATTACCAGCCAGTTTAATGTAAGTATTATATGGTTTTAATGGGTGTTGTATGGTGATGCAGCGAAGGTGACTGGAGTTTTGAGTCGAGGACACAGACAGACTCAGCCCCGACATGTCAACCTGCGGTGGCTGGTGGTTCCCTGTCTCTCAGATCCTCCAGCCAATGAGGCTCCAAGCTGACACTAATGAAGCAGGATTATAGCCTCGGCTATAGCTTCAGCTTTCTTTTTGTCTGCCCTGAATCAGCGCCAGATCCCTGGATCTGTCTTACCTCCCTGCTCCAGCAAACTCAATTGTAAAAATAAAAAAAAAATCATATATGCGAATAGGTTTTATAGTTAAAATTATAAAATATAATTTATTTACTTGCTTATTTTAAGCAAAGCATGTAATATAAAAAATGTATTCACAAAGATAAGAATGGACACTGAGTGGGTGCAGCTATTTTGGCAATAGGAGGGTCTGGCCACCTCTGGTCCGCTCTCAGTGTTTGTGATGTCACAGGTTCACATCACCTGAACTCTTGCATCAGGTGACCAGTGCTTCATTGACTGCCACTGTAATTCAAATGGGAAGCTTGATCTTATTTACTCTATTGGATTTGCTGCACTAATTCCAGGGTTCATCTTCCGACTGACATTGGCATTTTCTGCTGCTGTCTTGTGTTCACCTGAGTTTAGCAAAGTGACATCTTTGCCATTTTACTCGTGCTAAACTGGAACTGAAAAGTGGATTTTTAAATCAGGCATGTATCAGCTGAAAAATATATTGTTACAGTTATTATTATTGCAAGTGCTGTGTGACTGACTGAATGTGTGTATCGTTTCCCTGTCTAGGGGGTACCCTGCCTAGTGCACCATGTTTCTAATATAGGTTTCGGGCAACCACCATCTTGCATGACACGAGTGGTTATTAATAATGAACAAGTGAACAAGTATTATCTGTTCATTAGCTTACACTTTTCTCCAAAGAGAAATAAAATGTTAAGAATTAAAACTGTTAATTTGTAATCGGTTACTTATTCATACATGGGCATAAATTATATGCTCAAATACTTTTATGCCACTGTGCTGTGTTCAGTGTTGTGAAAGGATTAAACACCAAAAACAGTAATCGAAAATAAATAAATAAATTCTTGAGGACAAGCTGCACTGGAAACACTTTTGCTGGTGTATGCAAGCAGTCATGAAAACTCAGACGGTCATGTGGTTAAATAGGGTCCTGACACCAGCACCACATTACAGTACACTACACTGTAATGCTATTGAGGAGCTCCTGTGTATGCAAGAGAGATGTCAATCACAGACACAGTACCAGCTGTGTGGTCTGTGGGGGGGGGGGGTCTCTTTGTTATCAGAGCAGCCTCTGTATTGGGCACTGAAGGCCAGTCGTCATGTGGACGTTTCTTACTGAGATGTTCAGTTGCTCAAGTAAATATATCCCTGCAGTCTAGAAAAACAAAATGCACTGATTTGGTAACTGAAACAAGAGATCTAATATGTGAGCAAATTGTTGCATTCTGTCTTTCCAAACAGAATAGATCATATTACTTGCCATAAAAATAGGGTAGCAATTACACGCTGTTTACTTGGCCATTTCTCTCAAGTGAAACAATAAGTCTGTGCATACCTGGGTACTGAAGTGTAGAGAGTAACACATCGAGTGTGTTTGCGTGTGTTTACACTCCTTGCCTACAGTAGTTTTAATCTGCCTTTTCACCGTCCCGATGCATATTCACGTACACACATTCCCTGCCCTGTACGCTGCCACCTCACAAGCTGACGGGAGCCACGAGGACATAAACTAGATCTACCACAGGAGCAACATGTCCAGACTTTTATAGAGTTTACAGTCTTCAAATGGATTCATGGCACATTGTTCTAACTCAAGTGTGCAGTCTTCACATATCCAGAATCATCTCGCTCTGTGCACTGCATTGAGGGACTCATTCTCAATGAATTTAGTAAAATATTACAGTCACCACACCAGCAGAGGGTCTTATAAGTAATATAATGAGTGTCTTTGGTCACAGTAAAAGTGTGATGCAGATCACCTTGGTGAGTCTTTTTACTTGTCTTTAAGGATCCGGCCGCAGCTGGCACGGGAGAAGATCGAGGGCTGCCACATTTGCACCTTTGTGACGCCTGGTGAGCCTCAGGTAGTCCTGGGTAAAGACAAGGCCTTCACTTACGACTATGTGTTTGACATGGACACACAGCAGGACAGCCTGTACACCAACTGCACGGAGAAGCTGATCGAAGGCTGTTTTGAGGGCTACAATGCTACAGTACTCGCCTACGGACAGGTGAGGGCCTCTACACTAACACTGACGGCATAACGCTGCTGGGGTTTTTTTTTCATGGTTCACTCACTCAGGTGTGTACGTGTGTAAACAAATGCACCTGTCATCAGTGAAACAGTCTTTGTGCTAAACTTGGAGTTTTAGTGGTGGGGTGTCCACTCACATCCATTATATTGTGTTTCCAAACCACCCCCCCCCCATCCCCCTGGCGTCCTCTTAATCCCTCGACTCCACGTCTGCTGACTCACTACATGCTTCATTTCCTCCCTTGTTCTGCTGTCGCCTCCTCTTTCACAAGACTTCATACTCGTCGGCGATATGAAGCAGACACCTGAATACAGTTTCTCTGCTTGTTACCATGCCAACTTCTTTCCCACCCCTCGTTTCTTTACAGCTCTGTTAACTATGTCCCACAGTGTAGATTCAAGGGGACTTGTTGACATTTAAAAGTTTTGTCTATGCATTTCAAACATGCAATTCAGCTATTGAACTCTGTGTGTGTGTGTGTGTGTGTGTGTGTGTGTGTGCGTGCGTGTGTGTGGCTCCAGCAGTCTTGTTCAAGCATAGTAAAGCCATCACTATGTACTGGAAACATAACCATTCTTTTTGAAAGCAGTTTCTGATTCATAAATTAGATGCACTGTTAAGAATAATACATTTGCCTGCTATATTTCATGCACTTTCAGTAAGGGTGTGTTTTTCCATGTAAAGATATTTTCATTGTATAAAGGCCCAGGGCCTCCACTTTTCACCCCACTCAGACAGGATCAGGGAAGACTTATACCATGGGCACAGGGTTCGACGTGAGCATTACTGACGAGGAGTTGGGCATCATCCCCCGTGCCATTGCTCACCTCTTCAGGGGCATCGAGGAGCGCCAGCAGGCTGCCATTGAGCACAGTCGCCCCGTCCCTGAGTTTAAGATCAATGCCCAGTTTCTGGAGGTATGCGACAGAACGGGCATCAATTCAGACGTGTGTGCATGGGGGAGCGGGGTTGTGTGATGGGGCTTAGCATTATTATGTTACAACAAAATAGAGGAAAATGTTTTACCAAATACTGAGACCTAAACAATGACTCGCTGAATTTTGTAAAATATATTTTCCAAAAATGGAAAAAAAAATAGAAAAAAATTGAAAACAAGCTGCCAAAAAGTTACTTTTAGTCTGACAAGTGGTATACTTGGACAAAACCGTTAATAAAAGCTCAACAAATATTTTATTACAAATGCAGATTTGGCATAGCAATGGAATCACGCTCATTAATTTTTTTCTTGTGCAGTTGGTTAATCAGTGAAATGAAACCACTGTTGTTAAAAATCCAATATTTAAAATCACTTATATGATGCATGAACTATTTGGCGACATTTTAATTAGCTTTTGCTCCACTTGTCCATGTAGTATGGAGCACCTTAATGCTGTATATACCAGTGTGTCTTGTAATTTAAGGAAATAAATTCTTTGCCAGAAGAATGTAACAATAGAGGATTCTTGTTCATAAAACTGCAAATATTTAAATTATTGTGTGAACAATGTCCAAATTTCATAGCTCTACAATGAGGAAGTTCTGGACCTGTTTGACACGACACATGATGCTGAAGCCAGGAAGCAAAAGTCCAACATTAAAATTCACGAGGACAGCAACGGGGGAATCTACACTGTGGGAGTCACCACCCGGACCGTGAGCTCTGAGGCTGAGGTCAGTGTCGTGTGACCCTCCGTGTTTTCCGGAGATGATACAGTTTGTGTGTGTGTGTCGGTGTGTGGGTATGGATGTGGGTGGAGTGTAATGCTTCCTGCTCCTTGTACAGCTCCTGCAGTGTCTGAAGCTGGGAGCTCTGTCTCGTACTACAGCCAGCACCCAGATGAATGTGCAGAGCTCTCGATCCCACGCCATCTTCACCATTCACCTCTGCCAAGTGCGCATCTGCTCCCCTGACCATGTAAGTGGCCCCTCAAATGTCTTGCCACCCACACAGTGAAATGCTGTTACATTTCTTTACTAGAGTTTATGGTGTTTGCTGCTGCAGCGTGTAAACCAGACATAAACATGTCTTTGAAAATGATTATGTGCAGGACGACAAGGCAGACAACAGCATGGTGGAAAGTTCTTCAGAGTTTGAGACCCTTACGGCCAAATTTCATTTTGTGGACCTGGCTGGGTCTGAGAGACTGAAAAGAACTGGAGCAACGGGAGACCGAGCCAAGGAGGGTATCTCCATCAACTGTGGGCTGGTGAGGTGCTCTTCATCCTGGGATTCTAGTATGAACTCTGATTCCTTATAGATCATCAGCCTGAAGCATACGCTGTTAACGGGCTTTGACATTTTGTGACATTTGCTTGTGCAGCAGTTTTGAAACGGCAGGCAGTAATAAGTGGATGTCACTGAGGTGAAAGCCGTATTTCCATAAATTTGTTAAAGAATCATTGGTATAAATGAGTGCCTTCCACAAAGCTTGTTTTTGGAAGCAACAGAAATAAAGCAAAAAAATCTAAAACTCCGCAAAATAGGATAGAAAACTCCCTTTTTAAATGGCATATTTCAATTTATTCTTCAATACTTTTCTGTGAAACTTTATTTAGCAAAAAGGTTAGATGGGTTGATTTGAGAAGTGCTGTGCCTCACATTGGCTCTTTTCACCCTCATGATGTGTGTGCATGTCCTTCATGGCAGCTGGCCTTGGGAAATGTCATCAGTGCTCTTGGGGACAGAAACAAGCGGTCATCTCACGTGCCTTACCGTGACTCCAAGCTCACCCGCCTCCTGCAGGACTCCCTTGGCGGAAACAGGTACTGCCCTTAGCAGACAAATTTTTTCCCCCTTTCCTAAAATGTTTGGAGAACATAATAAGCGCAGAAGAAATGATTTTGTTTGTAATTCTTCAGCCAAACGGTGATGATCGCGTGTGTCAGCCCCTCTGATCGGGATTTCATGGAGACACTGAACACACTAAAGTACGCCAACCGGGCACGGAACATCAAGAACCGGGTTGTGGTGAACCAGGACAAGGCCAGCCAGCAGATCAGTGCCCTGCGGACCGAGATTGCGCGGTTGCAGATGGAGCTCATGGAGTACAAGACGGTGAGGTGACACTAAACTATCAGTGGCACATAACAGAACAGCAGAACAGCATTTTGCATAAAAGTAGGAGGTATAACTTTTTCCATCCTTTTGTGTGCAGGGCAAACGGATGGTGGGTGAGGATGGTGTCGAGAGCATCAGTGACATGTTCCACGAGAACTCAATGCTCCAGACGGAGAACAATAACCTGCGTATCCGAATCAAGGCCATGCAGGATACCATTGATGCACAGAAGGCCCGGATCACACAGCTACTGAGTGACCAGGCCAACCAGGCCATAACCGGGGCAGGTATGTATGTCTGTTTTTGCAGGAGCATGCATGTGGTTGCATGTGTTTCTGTGATTGTGTGTGTTTTGCAAAAGTAAGCTGAGAGGTGACAAGAGTCCTTTTACTTTTCTTATGGAGGAAACTGAACGCACTCATGTTGTGTTTTGACAACAAAGACTGAATATTATCTGATGTCTTGTTTTGTTAGTTGAGGGGAACGAGGAAATTGGAAACATGATCCAGAACTACATCAAAGAGATCGAAGATCTCAGGTATCTGTCAGCCCTGAGTCGTACATTGAATGCGTATGTCAAAAAGATTCTTTGGTGTTTTTGAATGACGTTGGCTTGAATGACCATCTGCAGGGCAAAGCTGCTGGAGAGCGAGGCAGCGAACGAGCACCAGAGGAGGAGTCTCTCCCGGGCTGCTGTGCACTCGTCCTTCTACAGCGGGAGCCCCAGCTCCTTGTCACCATCTCTCTTTGCCCCCGAGAAAGAAGCTTCTGAAATCATTGAGATTGCTAAGAAGAACCTCGAGAAACTTAAGAAGAAGCGCCGGAAAGCAAAAAAGTGGGTGAATTGTGGGCGTTTTGTAGTTATTTGGGGAAATTTCTGTTGTGAGTAGATGCCTCCGGGCTCTCACGATCCTTTGGCTGACAAACATGATCCTCTGGCTGATGTTTCACTGTGGTACAGCTGGTCGCACTGCGTTTCTTGCTGTCGGATTTACCCATAGAACAATAATGTCTTGTCTAAACGTTGAGTTGAACATTGAACAAAGTGTTTTTGGTTGAGGATTCATAGATACAACACAGCAAGTGAGACAAGAAGTGATGAATAGTGAGGCACAGCACAAAACAGTGCCAAAAGTATTGCTAGTGGGGAAGAACTGATACCTTGCAATATTTGATAAAATAACTAAAATTTCTAAAATAGTATATCCTCAACTTAACAGACCTCAATTTAATAAATGTAAAATTTAATGGACAAAATTCTGTGGTTCATGTGTATCTAATTCACTGTTATTTTCCTGTTGATATTTTGGTACTTTGGTTGACCTTGTTCAAAATATATGATTTGTCTGGTTTATATGTTTAAAATCACTTTAAAAAATGGGGTGATTCAAAACAATTAACTGCTTTCATTAATTTTTACTCAGTACTCAGCTGTGTGCAACCAGGGGCACATCTTGAGCTTTTGTAAGACTAAGGAAAGACTGAGTTACTTTACAACTAGGTTTAGAGTGCAGGTTCATATGATATTTAGTTAATGAGTAATAAATTTAAGAAAGTGTTCAATTCTTTTTGAATCAACCTGTATATCAATTATTATTTAACTGACAGTTGGCTTCATCTAGCCGCTATTTTATAGACATTTGTATTTAAGACATTTGGTATTATTCGACACCCCGACCCACAGCGAGTGATATATTTGGTCTACTATACTATTTTATGCTTCTTGCTTCCTTACGGTTTTGGTAATAGATTAACGAAGAGGAGAGTCCATCTGTGTGTAAATATCTTGAGAGGTTGAGTGGGGACGTGGTCATTGCTGTAGCTGGTCAATGCACACAGTGCAGCACAATAAGCCTTTAATAGGCCACTTTCTCCTTCAGTAGTAATACATGAAGGACCTGCGTTACATGGGCTACGCATTACTGTAAAACAACATGATACTGAGATTTATTTCTGGCTCTGGCATGTTCAGTTATAAGGTCAACATCTGAGTATGTTACTGATTTCTCCTTTACTACCTTCTGTGCTCTCTGGTTTGCCTGAACCCCCTGCACCTCCCTCCCTCCCACCCAAACTCCCCGTGAAGGCTCTGGTTGCTCGAGGAGAGCCGGCGAAAGGCAGTTAAGAATGTCAGGTTGGCTGAGTCGCCCCTGCACGCTTCTGTAACCTCACAGTTGGAAGAAGGCCCACTTTCAGCCCCTGGCTGTGCTAACTCTTGCTGCTCCCATTGCCCTCACCCACCCCCCACAGATAGCCTCCTGGACCCCCAGGGCTGAGATTAGATTCCTAATGACAGACTGCTTTACTGCACGTGGCTGCTTGGCCAAACCGCTTTCCAGCCGAGAGTTCCTGAACATGCTTCTGAGCTAGTTAAAAATAGAGAAAACGGAAGACTAAGAGCCAATGTGACCTGTCTCTTCATGTTATGTCTTATTGAAACACGTAACAACGTTGCTTGGCTGTTTCAGTGTCTGTGCCCTTTTTGACTTATTGCCTTTTATTTAAATTAAACTCAATTCATACTCCAGTTCATAAATCATGTGGGTAACATTCTGAGATCCTTTTTCATGCTGATGTGGTAAATTCCTATTGTCTGGTACATTTTTAAAAATTTAATCTCAAGCAGTTATTATTCTCTCACATTTTGATGCTTCATTGTTGCACTGACTCACTAACACTAAAAATACAGGTTGTATACTGCTATCAGATACCTTCCTATGAGTTAGTTAGGTAATCTTGAGCGGTTGTTCAAAGAGGGAAGAGAATTTAATCTAGCAAAAGTCCTCATATCACTTTTTTGTCTAAATTTTCCAGTGTGGTCAAGGAAGATTTTCCTGACAATGAACAGGGCAAGATGGAAAGGGAGCAGAGCGACCGGATCAGCGAGGAGACAGAAATGGTAAGCTTATCACCCTTCATAGTTTGCCTCTTGTTAGTAGATGTGGTTTAAGAGCTGCAGTTCTTGAAGTGGGTTGATACTCAAGTAGTCAGAGTTGCTGAGGTTTGCCTCCTTTCCAGCACTCCTCATAATCCCCGGTGCTCTTTTCTGTCCCCTGCTGACCAGACTGTCTAGGTGAGCTGCTCTCCCAGTAAATACTGCTGGAGGACATGGATATTATTTGTAAACCTCACAGCTACATTTCATTACCCAGGGTGCACTAAGTTATATTGCAAGTCATCTTGGACTGTTTTCCTACCACTCGTTCAAAGTATGAGTCCCTTTTTTAAAGAATTGTATATTTTTAAAATCAACAATATCTCCTCGTATTTATCTCATGCCAATATGGGGGGAGTGCTGTCACTTTTTTTACACAAGTTTGTAAAGTATGTGCCATCTTCATACTTACAGGAAGCAAATGGAGGAAGTGACCATGAGGATGATGAGGAACAAGATGAGGAAGAATGCATGGATGCAGAGGAGAGCTCTGAGGACTCTGAATCAGAGCTGGATGAGAAAGGTATCAACCTGTATTATTATGGCCACTGTTGATCGCTGCATATCTAGTGTGGTCAACTTGAGGATCAGTGGACTTCTGGACATGTTACTTGTGCTCATTTTCTCTCTGGCTCACTGCTGGCCTTTCCCATTTGGCAACTACTTATTATCACATGGTGTTGTCCTGACAGAGGACTTCCAGACAGATCTGGCCAATATCACATGTGAGATTGCCATCAAGCAGAAGCTGATCGACGAGCTAGAGAACAGCCAGCGGCGGCTGCACACACTCAAGCAGCAGTACGAGCAGAAGCTGACAGTGCTACAGAGCAAGATCCGCGACACACAGCTGGAGAGGGACCGTGTGCTGCACAGCTTGGGTGCGAGACACAACTTGTCCTGTATGACACACCAGACATGGTGGCATCACGTGTCCCCATGAACACTGCAGTATTGATGTCATAATAGGCATTGTTAGAATACAAGACTCTTTCTGTGGCGTTATTTGATTGATCACAGTTAGGCACACACCAATTTTATTGTGGCTTTTTCATTCAGATTTGTGAGAAGGTATTTATGATACATGGTACATCACAGGCTCAGTGGAAACCTTCTCTGAAGAGAAAGCCAAGAAGATAAAGTCTGAGTATGAGAAGAAACTGACTGTGATGAACAAGGAGATGCAGAAGCTTCAGTCTGCTCAGAAGGAGCACGCCAGGCTGCTGAAGAACCAGTCACAGTATGAGAAGCAGCTGAAGAAACTACAGCAGGAAGTGACAGAGATGAAGAAGACAAAGGTACTGAATCTCAGACAGTAGTCTTAAGGGAATAATCAAGTGTACCCTTGACATACTGGTAGAGTCATCTAGCTGAAAACTAATAGTTGGGAATAAGAAATAGGTTTACACTGGCAAGGTTTGTTGGTTTTCATTGTCCACACAGGTCCGTCTGATGAAGGAAATGAAGGAGCAGCAGGAGAAGAACCGTATGACAGAGACAAAGCGTACGCGGGAAATCGCTGCTCTGAAGAAAGACCATCGCAGACAGGAGGTGGGTGCGGGGGCCAGGAGCGTCATAGTGAAGCAAGAGCCGTAGTAGATCCAGCAGATCTAAGAGACCTGGCACTCCAGGGTAAACTGCCTTTTAATTCAGTGCTTTAAGTCCTTAGTGTTCTCACCTGTGCTTGTTTTTCCATTGTAGCATCAGCTGAGACTTCTCGAGGCTCAGAAGAGGCAGCAGGAGCTAATTCTCCGCAGGAAGACTGAGGAGGTGATGATTCCATTATATGTTCCTTCTTAGCTTTCAATGCCCTGCTTTCAACCCTACTGAAGACCATAAGCAGCTCGTGAAAGATATGTGGCACATGGTGGGATAATGGATAATGTAGAGTGCTGATGGAATGGCTTCACCTTCAGTTGTCACCTTATCCCCTCTTTCTGTTTCCCACCCAGGTGACAGCTTTACGGCGCCAGGTGAGACCCGTGTCGGGGAAGTTGAGCCGTAAAGTTAGCTTACCTGAGCCACTGCAGGATCCCTCTCACCGGACACCCTTGGGTCGTGCACTGCCTGCCATGGGAGCTGCTTCACCGAGTGGGACCAGGTACCTCCATCAGCCATTGTGATATTACTAAGTATGTGTGTGTATGTGTGTGTGTGTGTGTGGGGCTGGCTTGTAGGATGAATTGACGACTCCCCATTTTTGTCCCAGGAGATTTGAGAGAAGTGTGGGTAGTATGTTCTCCTCCAGAAGCGTGCGAGCAAAGTGGCAGTCGCTGGAGCGCCGCATCAGTGACATCATCATGCAGAGGATGACCATCTCTAACATGGAAGCCGACATGAACCGCCTGCTGAAGGTGCACCCAGCATATACCATCGTTCACACCGAAAATGTCTTTCTTTCCTTCATCGTTATCTAAAGTAGCAGCAACTGTGATTAAGTGCCTACTTAAAAATACATTGGTAAAAATCCGTATGGATTTGGATGGCTGGATTTTGAATGTGACTCGTGTTTGTTGAGAACATTAGTGAGTGAATGTGACTTCTTTCAGTTCTTATATCTTTTTTTGTTCACAGCAACGTGAGGACCTGACTAAACAGAGGGAGAAGCTTTCAAGGAAAAGAGAGAAGACTGCCACTGAGGGCCCCGAACAGGACAGGACACTTATGTCCCTTAATGAGGAAATGGAGTCGCTGACAGCCAACATTGAATACATTAACGACAGCATTGCTGACTGCCAGGCCAACATCATGCAGATGGAGGAGGCTAAGGTAGTGAATATGCCCTCATCTTGGTGGATGATAGACCACCTGGACCAACCAAGGGTTGGTTTGCTAGTGTGGCAGTGTCCTTGTGATATTTTCACTTGTAATGTATGGGGTTTGTGGCTTTGCTATTGAATGTCTGCAACTTGCAGGATGAAGGGGACACAGTGGATATTTCTGCGGTGATCGGCTCTTGCACTCTGTCAGAAGCCCGCTTCCTGCTGGAGCGATTTTTGACTCTGACCATCAACAAGGTACTGTCCCTGTGCTGCTCCTTTGTTTGCTCTGTTTGTCTTGAGCACAGCAAGAGAGAAGTGCTAATGTTCAGAAATAGCTAAGGAGTAATTGTGTTCCCCCTGATTCTCAGGGTCTGCAGGCTGCCCAGAAGGAATCTCAGGTTAAGGTGATGGAAGGAAGACTCAAGCAGACAGAGATCAACAGTGCCACACAGAACCAGTTGCTGTTCCACATGCTGAAGGAGAAGGCCGAATTCAACCCTGAGCTGGACGCCTTGCTGGGAAATGCGCTACAAGGTATAGAGCTACTTCTAATATTTACCTGAGAGGATGAGATTATGGGTCCAACCTGTAGGTCCTATACAATGACCCTGGTGGATGTTCTTCATCAAGTGTTGGAGAGGTGCTTGTGTGACTGATGACAGGTGTGGAACAGGTTGGGCTGGCTGTACTTTTGGCAGTTTTCCACAAAAATATTTACAATATTTACTGTCTGCAAAGATTTAAATGCTTCTCCTCACCTGCAGAAAGGATGATTCTGGTGCCTTAAGCCCTGATGAAATTTTGCGACCTTCATTGTCTCAGATTGTATTCTCATTTTTAATAGTAAATATAAACCAAACAACCCATTTGTTTCTGCCCTTTAGGCTATAAATCCAACCCTATTTTCAGCATTATTTTTCTAGTATTCTCTATGAAATCTGTACCACAGTATTCTCAGTCCCCTTTTTGAGTGACTTAACTTCATCAGGAGATTGTTTTAATATTTTTTCAAATTTTCTTTTTTTTGTTGGCTAAATTCATACAGAACTAAGTAACATACCTGTGGGTAAGTGTTGAATGAAAGCCTTTCCTTAAGTGTAGCAGGTTGCATGAGTCCCCCTGAACAACTTGAGAAACTAACACCATGAGAAGGTGCATGTGGTCCTGCATCTTCCTACTACCCCTAAACCAACCCCCATGCTTCTAGAAAACCCTGTTGTCTGCAGCCTAACTTCTGCTACCCATTGTCTAGTGGGGTCTTTTAAGGATCTAGAGAAACTTGGTCTCATGTTCCTGTGTAAGAAGCTACAGAAGGAGGATAGTTGAGATACCAGCACATACTGTACATGACACTAATGTCTTCTGCCCACTTGTCTCTTCCAAGGTTTCCCCTCATGCATTAAACCTCATGCTTGGCCTTTAACTTCAGTAATATAAAATGTTGTATTTTAAGCAGTATACAGTCGCGTCCACTTATGTGGATACCGGCTAAGTGGACAATTTGCTAGATTAGATACTGTCTTCATGATTTTGGTCCTATTTGGTCCTACACAATTTTGAATAAAATTTTCCAGTCATGTAGCCAATATTCGTATGTTTATGACATCAGCTAAGTGGATACACACTATTCGCCTCTTTGGCATTCAGTCAGCAGGCAGAGGGTTGTGTTGGTGGCGTCACTCATTGCACGGCTGCTGTGCGAATTGGGTCCCACAGCACCAGTAACAACCATGAACTGCACCCCATAACCCTCCGACCGCAGACGGGCCGCCAACTGTCATCCGATGAGAGAATTGTCGCATATCAGTTGACGGTTTCGTGTTAAAGCATGTTTACTCCCTTTCTGGGATTTAGTAACAAAATGCTGTTTATTATTATAAGCACGCTTTGGAAAAAAAGCAGTTGACGTCCTGTGTTATTATATGGTGAAAAACTTCAGAATGAGGTGATTGAACTTAAACATAAAAATGCTATGCAGCACTGTTAACAGACAGTTGCAGAGAAAAGATGAACTGAGCACTTTTCAGGACTAGTACACATACATAAATAATATAGTAATGTACATAAATAATATTTTACACCTTCACATGGCCACTTTATTAGGAACCCCATTCAAATGCCAGGTAGGACCCCCCCCCCCTTTGCTCTCAGGACATCCTGAATTCTTTTTGACATGGATTCAACAAAGTGTTGGAAACCTTCTTTAGANCCCCCCCCCCCCCCTTTGCTCTCAGGACATCCTGAATTCTTTTTGACATGGATTCAACAAAGTGTTGGAAACCTTCTTTAGAGATTCTGGTCCATGTTGACATGGTTGCATCACATGTGTCAGCTGCACATTCATGTTGCCAGTCTGCCATTCAGCCACATCCCAAAGGTGGTCTACCGGAATGAGATATGGTGACTGAACTCATTGTCATGTTCATGGAATCCGTTTGAGATGACTTGTGCTTTGTGACGTGGTGTGTTTTCATGATTGAAGTAGCCATTAGATTTCACACACTGCTGCTGCCACATGACTGGCTGATTAGATAATAGCTTGAACGAACAGGTATGCAGGTGCTCCTAATAAAGTGGCCGGTGAGTCTCTGTGCTGTCCTTTGGTTTAGCTAGTAATTTCTAGTGAAACAACTACAGTTAAGTAAATACTCTGCATAACTGGATACTGTACAGTACTGTGCAAAAGTCTTAGGCACCTGTGGGGAAAAATGCTGTAAAGCAAGGATGGTTCCAGAAATAATGCCATGAATACTTATTAATCAATAAATCTTCTAAAAAGTGCAGTAGACAAAAAAACCTCAGTCAGATCAATATTTGGTGGGACCACCCTTTGCCTTTAAAACAGCATCAATTCTCTTATGCAAACTTGCATGCAGTTTAAGGTAGAGGTTGGTAGGTTCTTCCAAACATTCTGAGGAACCGGCCACAGTTCTTCTGCACACTTTGACTGTCTCTGCATGTCCTCCCAGACTGACTCGATCGTGTTGAGATGAGGGCTCTGTGGGGACCAGACCATCTGTTGCAGGATTCCTTCTTTTTGCTCAAGATAGTTGTGTATGACTGAGATTGGGTGTTTGAGGTCATTCTCGGGCTGCAGAATAAATTTGGGACCAATCGGAAACCTCCCTGATGGTGGATAAGAATCTACCTGTACTTCTCAACACACATTGAAGTTGCATGCCTAAGACTTTTGCACAGTACTGTAGGTCTGGTCCCAAAGGTATACACTAAAGCTGACTCGACTGTATCAATAAATTAATTATTTGGCTGAAAATGTGAGCCTGAACCGGAACTAACAGTAACTGATAGACAGCCTGGTAGTGGAGAATCCTTTTTAAACTATGTGACTGAGCAGAATTGCTGATGTATCTGTGTGGACAGGCATGTTAATATGTGGTTTTGTCACATCTCACAGAGAATGAGGAGGAAAGCAGCAGTGATGAATCAGTACAGAGTCCTTCCACAGATGGAGGGTAAATATGCTTACAGTTGCTTTATGTATGTTCATATCAACTTCTGCTGTTCCCTTCCTGTGGATCAGCTCCATTTCAAAGATACTTGTGTAGGTGACTCTTACTGGATGGAGAACCCATCATTCAGACTATCTGCTTTTTCATCTCTTTCAGCTCTTTGACATCTGAAAGCGCAAAACTATGTAGCGATGGTCGACTGAAGAGTAAGGTATGAGTCAGCTAGCTCTATTGTACGTGATACATCATTAAAGGTTGTGCCTGACTACAAGACTATTACTGTTTAAAAAGTAAGATACACCTCCATGCAGCAGTTAAAAGAAGACCTTGTTGGGTTTTTAGCTGTCAGTGTGTTCTAGTTGAGCTGGAAAGGTCAGCACTGAGAACCCTTTTGTGTTTCGTCTGGTACAGGCTCGCAGGAGAACCACCACTCAGATGGAGTTGTTGTATGCCAACACTAGTGACCCCACCGTCGACATACCTTCTGAATTCCCCGCCCCTGCCCTGCCAGTTGCTGAGCCTCCAGACCATAATGGACGCCTGGAGGTTGTGGGGGCACCTGTTAGGGGCAGGGAAGCCACCACTTCTTCTTCAGGCTTGTCCACTAAGCTGGGTATCATGTAAGTTTGGGATGGCAAAAATGAGCTCCACTTGTGCTTTCTACATGGCCTGTTGTTCTTTCATTTAATTTGGAGCTACAGCACAACCCCCTTGTCCTCCAAGTCTATGTAAACCACTATATTTTCCTCTCTGGGTATATTTTGTTAATGCACATCAGAGTTGTGTAGCCTATTTTGGAAACTAGGTCCACCTCCTTTTCCATCTAAACAAAGTGATGCAAAGTGATTTTCAACCTCAGTTGCTTGACTGAAAAGCATCATATTTCACATCTGCATGTGGGTTTGGGATAATGGCTTCTGAGTTTTAGTATTCGAGGCCTTCTGCTGTAGCGACTCCTTTTGTTTGTCAGGAAGCTGCCTTTCCCCACCGTGGTCAGCCCAAACCCTGCCGGTAGCCTTGAGTAGTTTCTAGTGGGTTCTGAACACCTCTGTGCTGGTTACATTTTGCTGGCTTGTCTGTGGTTGTATAAGAGACAAAGCAAAGGACAGATTTTTAGTTTGTCACTGAACCCCTGGTACCAGCAGTCTGGCAGTGAAGGGCCTTTAGAAGACACAAGATGACAGGTTTATGAATTAATCCCACACTGTGCAGCTATTTCCTTAAAGTCTCCACTGTTTTTTTGGGTTTACTGTGATTTACTGTCCCATTGTTCCTCAGAAGCCTAGGAAAACATGTTCATGCACATTAATAATTGTCAGTGTTTTTAAAGAAATTCTATGCTTTTTGAATGTCAGCTCTGGCTGCAGACCTTCCTCGGGGGCTGAGAGGAGACCTCCCACTAGCACCCCTTCCACCCGGAGCAGGATGTCTGACAGGGTAGACAAGATCAAGGGCCAGGAGATGAAACAGTAAGCGCTGGCGCCTCCTGCAGGTTCAAGGCTTGTAATAACACCGACTGTCTCTTTTCACTTACAAACCAGTCCTCTAATCTTGCTTCTTCTTTGCATCTATAAGGTCACCATTTTTCTTTACGCACTGCACGTTAGTATAAATCAAGTAGATGCTTATGAAGCCACTGTATTCAACATTGAATCATCACGTTCACTGGTTGACTTGTTGCAATTCAGTTTGGCTGAAGTTTTTCTCAGACACAATGCTTGTAATAAAGGCGTTACAATATCTGCTGCTTCTCCTTCATACATCTTATGAAATCTAATATTTGAAGGAAAAGTTAAAGTGGAATTTAGAGCAGTGTTGACAGTCTGCCACCTCTTCCTCTGCAGAAAGCCTGGGCATCTGTGGTTTATCCTAGCAGGGTAAATCTGGACAGGTTTTGGATGTGACTGTGATTGAATAACCACAGCAGTCATAGTTTCTATGACACCACACTAAAATTGACCATGTGATTTGTTCTGCACTCTGCAAACACACAGTAGATGCACTGACATCTGATCTTTGCATCTGTAAATTATCTCAAGACTGTTTCAGATTTTTTTTTTTTTGGCCTGAGCTCCCCTGACAGTCCCAGACACCACTGTGGGACCAGAGGCCTTGACCCCTCCTGATAACAGCATCTGAATTATGGCATGTAGTGTTAATGCGCTTCATTCTGGTGGCTTTTTTGCACTAGATTGTCCTCATGGGTAACATTAGATAACCCAGAAATATGTGTAAAGACTCTGAACCAAGGGAAGAAAAAAGAGATG
Organism: Arapaima gigas; assembly: GCA_900497675.1. Lineage (NCBI taxonomy): Eukaryota > Metazoa > Chordata > Actinopteri > Osteoglossiformes > Osteoglossidae > Arapaima > Arapaima gigas. The sequence goes on along the minus strand of UFQX01000387.1, from coordinate 547,554 downwards.
CGTTTCTGCTTCTGTATTTTTTAAACTGTAGTTTGTATTTTGAATCAAGATGCACTGCATTTGTGGTCTGTTCAAATCCTTGTGTTTCCTGGGATAAAACTTTTTCTTCTTTCTTAACATTTCTTTAGGTCGCATGAAACATTTTGTTTTTTTTTAGGTTTTGCTCATGCTTTGAGTCATTTGTCAGTCCCTGTGGGCTCATCACATGTCATATAGCGTGAATATATCTTCCCAATGATCACATACACATAGTTGGTGTAACTGTCTTGTATCTAATGCTGTTTACTGGTTAGAGATGGCGCTTCAAATGAGTGTTAGTTCCAGTAACAAGTGTTTGTTTGCACACAGAGGTGTGATCAACCCTGTAGTCGTCCCCAAGGGCAGCCGAGCAGCACCTCTGCAGTGTATGTACATGGCGGAGGGACACGCCAAGGCTGTGCTGTGTGTGGACTCTACTGATGACCTGCTCTTCACCGGTTCCAAAGGTAACATTCCCCACCTCCCTGTCAGCCCCCGAGTCCTTTTGTTCCTCAACACCATACTTAGTTTGGTCTTTCTTTAACCATTTACATGTTGATTTTAGTTTCTCTAAAAATGAGAGGGAAAAAAAAGAGTCCCAGGTTGGTTTGAGACAATCTGCTTGCAGAAAAGAGTAGCCAATAGTAAACATTCTTTGATTCAGAAGCTAAACCAACTGGCAGTTCATGCAGTATGTCTATGAGGTTACATGTGTGGCGGTTGCTCCCCTTCATTCGGCAGCAAGTTGGCGCAGCGGGTAGCACTGGTGCCTCACAGCCACCGGGCTCCGGGTTTTGATATAGTTTTTCAATACAGCTCAGTTTGTGTGGAGCTTGCATGTTCTCCCAGTATTCAAGGGGAGTTTCTTCCCACCTTCAAATGTATAACTCTGTATGTGTGTATTAGAATACACTCTTGTGTCCAAGTGTGTTCAAGTACAGTAACAGTAACAATAACAGTTTCCTGTTATTAACATGCAGCACTTTGGAGAAGCAGATGATTTGTGTATCTGTGACCCTTGACCTCTCTGCCACAGACCGCACCTGTAAAGTGTGGAACCTGGTTACGGGACAGGAGATCATGTCCCTGGGAGACCACCCCAGCAGCGTGGTGTCCGTAAAGTACAGCTCCAGTGTGGTCTTCACCGTGTCCACGGCCAACATCAAGGTGTGGGACATCCGCGACTGCGCCAAGTGTGTCCGCTCCCTCACGTGAGTCTCTTTCGCCACATTCCACCCCACCTAAGGGTGTCTTTCATTGGACACAACAAGTGAAACCCCACTGCCCGGAAATTTTAAATTCACTGCAGAATAAAAATAAAATCTTTTTTTTTACTAACTCGAATTCAAAAATGTAACCCCAAATATTGCTTTACTTTTTTTAGTTATATTGTGAAAATTCATGTTAGTACATCCTTTTATTAGTTCAAACATTCAGAAGATAAATACGACATTAAAAATGCTGTCTTACTGTCTCAGTTACAGGTGAGAAACTACTTGTTCACATTTTTAAAAATCTCTTTCAAGAAGCCTTTTCATTTGTAACTGTATTCTGGGACGTCTCTAGTGACGTTGCTGCATCCAAAGCTGCGTGGAGCTTTTGTGCTTCTTGTGCTGCTACTACAAGAGGGACCACTTCAGCTTCAATAAATTTGCGTAGAATGTACAAATTTTAGTTAATAATAAAAAAAGGCTATCACTTCTGCAGTAAGTGCATCCAAATTTATAAGCAAGATATATTTTTATATGTTGTGGTTTTATGTTGTAGGTCTTCTGGTCAAGTAACCTCAGGCAATGCCTTTGTGCCCAGCACTAACCGGATAGTCACCATCCCACCCGGAGAGAACCAGATCAGTCAGATCGCCCTGAATCCCACAGGATCATTCCTGTATGCTGCAGCTGGGAACTCCGTCAGGATGTGGGACCTACAGAAGTGCGGTTCTTCCGATCGCAAACGTTCTCATTTTACTGCTGCTCACTGTGGCCCAGCTGTCCTGATGTCTCACAGTGTCATCTCTGTGGACCAGGTTTGTGTCTACGGGGAAGCTCATGGGCCACCTGGGACCAGTAACATGCCTGTCGGTGGACCAGGTGGGGCACGGTCAGGATTTGGTCATCACCGGTTCCAAGGATCACTCTGTCAAGGTGAGTTGACTGCACTTCTTTCATGCAGCAGAGGCTGTGCTCATGTCTGAGACATTTGATTTTATTTGGATTCTATTTCAGATGTTTGACGTGACGGAGGGGGCCCAGGGGAGCATCTGCCCCACGCACAGCTTTGAACCCCCCCATTATGATGCCGTCGAGTCACTGTGTTTGCAGGGAGACTCGCTCTTCACCGGCTCCCGGGACAGTAGCATCAAAAAATGGGACCTGTCCCAGAAGGCCCTGCAGCAGGTGTGTAGTTTGGTGGGAGGCATAATTACATTAAGCATTTATTTTGCATTTATGAAACATAATTCGACAGATTAATTAATCTGATGTAGACTCAAGAAAGGGTCCGCCCCAGGCGCCAAATACGTTAGGTACTTTCCTGCTTAGGAAGAACAGTCTGGCAGGTACATGGTTTGTGACCCTTTGGTTTAAGCATTATTTTTTTCAGCAAGTGTCAGGGGCACACCGTGACTGGGTGTGTGCACTGGCCATGGCCCCCAACTGTCCCATGCTGCTCAGTGGTTGCCGGGGAGGCGTGCTGAAGCTGTGGCACACCGATTCCCTGGTACAACTGGGGGAGGTGAAGGCTCACGAGAGTCCCATCAACGCCATCGGTGCCAACAGCAGCCATCTGTTCACTGCCTCGGAGTAAGTGCGCGCACATGCGCGCACACACACACACACACACACACACACACACACACACACACACAATGTTAAGATATTGAGGAGAAGCTGACAAGGTGCTGTCATCAACAACTCACCGGTTGATGTGTTTGAGAGGTTTTTGTGTTGGTTTGTTTGACAGAGACCAGACTGTGAAGATTTGGGAAGTTCGGAGTGACATGGCTGACATCACCACCTAAGTCAAAGGTAATGGTCCTGAAGTTGGCCTGTGTCGCATGACCTTTGACCTGGCCAAGGGTGGCCCAGCAGCTGAAGTCTGCCCCGCTACTCTGCGATGAGGGTGTCTACATTCGTGCTGAGGGGTGCTTTCAGTTCAGGAAAAAAAGAGAAGTCCAAGCCGCTTCTGTGGATCTCACCACGCGGTCGACTCCGGTAGCTCCTCTGTGCCACAGCGCATCTTCTCGTGTTGCTCAGTACATTCCCGCTGAACCTGGTACCGAACAAAGTTCTGCACCGCGTGGTGGAGTTGACGACAATCCCTCTGAATACGGTCTTCTGTTCGTCTGGGGTATTTGTTTATCTGCTGCCATGGAACATGGATGGGAACCCTGGAGCTGGTCTGCAGGATCTGACACACATGTTGCTGTTGTGGGTCCAGGTGTGTCAGTCTGGTGGCACATTGCTCTGCTCTCAAATACAGCACTTTGTTTACTCATGCCGTTTAACTGTTGAACGTTTGGCTCTGAGATCAGCACGCCTAATAGCTCCATTCCAGAATAGTTTAGTTCACTTCAGTGTGCTTTTCTTTCAGTTGTTACCTCTGTAACAGTAGTATTAATGCCAACACTTCAGTTATGTGTCTGAACATGGTGGCTTTTCCCAAGGCCCCTGTTCACTCTCATGCTCCTGTTATCTCAGTATGAGACTGGTGAAGTCCGGGATGTTCTCATCTCATGGCCTCAATCTTCAGGTCTTTGAATCAGTAAACTTTGAGCAGCCGGCTGTACGGGTTGCTCTGAAAATGTACAGACTGTAAATTTCCGTGTGCCTCCAATCCCTGTGGTGTAGATGCCGGGTTTGGATCAAACCTCGTACCCTGTGTGTATTTCTGGTATTTGGTGTGTGGAGGTGTGTAGTGATGTAAGTGATTATGGTGTTAAAAACAGTGAAATAAATCACATCTGTTCAAAACATTTCTCTGTGCTTATGTATGTACTACGTATTCAGTTGTCATTTTTATTCATTTATTTTTTTACCGATTGAAGTTGTTAATGTTACCACAGGGTGGCAGTAATGACTCAGAGCAAAAACGACGCCAGGAGTTCTTGTGGGGTCGATTGACCCCCTGGAGGGGGAGGGGGGGTGGATGGATATCAGTAGTATCATCTTTGACAAAACTGCATGCGGTGTTTTCTCCATATTTATGAATTTTTTTTCCTATTAGTCTTTAGCTTCCATCAGATTCTAGAGTCCTTGGGCAAGAAAAGGTCAAGAACCTCTTGTAGGTTGTAAGACTTCAAAATGAAATACCACGATGGGCTTAAAGAAGAAACAGGAGCAGGAAATAGCCTGAAGATTTAGACTTAAAGATGTACTCAGTGAATAAAACTTAAAGTGCACCGAGGACTATGGGGGAGATTTGGTATTTTTTTTAATACTTTCAGTGTGGAAAAGTTGCACTGACTTTAAAATAGAGCAAAAGTGATGTTAATGATGATGGATGTGTTGAACGCCAACTGTATTTAAAAGGAGATGTGGCAATAATTAACTTGTTCAACTCTTCGAAAAGGCACACAGGTTGTGTGAATGGTGCACTTGAAAGAGGTGTAAATAGATGTTTAATAAATAACACAGTCATGTCAAAGCCCCGTTGGAAGTCATTTTCAAAAATGACTGTTTTCTTCTTCGGGAGGTGACATAATTTGTCACTTCTCCAGGAACCTTTACAGAAATTAAATACAATGTGCGGTTGTACAATGAATATTTTAAGAAGTGTGAATAGAACAGTTGACACTAAAGCCCACAGTCAATTTTTTAATTTGCTACAGCTCCGGGACTTGAAAGTCTACATGTGACGTGAGCGGATCAGATGTGTGAGCCCAAGATAACCTGGCGCTGCACTGGACAGCTGCGACAGGTTAAACACATGTGAGCTCTCAAAAGGGAAAGAAGGCGTTTCCATGGGAATACAGCTTCGTCTGTCTCCGTCGAGGCTCCTGCTCGATTCCCACCCCTGCAGTCGGCCGTTCTGCACCACAGAGCCTGTAGCTGAACTGAGGCTAAAAGCAAAGCACTCAGAGGGTGACCAGGTGCAGGTCGATGCTGAGCGCAGGAACCATTCAGGCACAGTGAATTCCCCCGCTCTAAATTTAGTTTGGATCTCAGGCTGAAGAGCGCTGCAGCAGGGGAGCAGCCCACTGCTGCGGGGAGGTGGAAGACTTCTCTTTAGTTCATGTCAGTCTCGCAGTCCACCTGACCCCCACTGCGATGACTAGAGCCTCCTGTTGGGAATGGAACCGACGACCTTTACAGCTCACGGGGAAGGGCAGCGAGCTCGTGGAGTGTTGATTTTACCCAGTTCTTAAAAAAATATATATATTATGGCACAAAAGCCACAGCTGCTAAGAACCACTAGATTAAGGCATGGTACGACCAGAGCTGGTGAGGGACCTTTAGCTGTAATATTCTAAACTGCTAGTCACTCTGGATTTTAACTCCTCTGCGGCCTCATGGGAAATGTAGTTGTTTCTTTGATGAAGAAACAGGAGTTGAACGGTGGGGACAAATCTGGGATAAACTGATTTTAACTTGACATTCATTTATGCTGGATGGTTGGTATCAGTGTGGTTCTTTGGATCACAAGGAGCTCCCAGGTACACAGAGGCACCTCTGCAGGATCTCAACTAGCAGTAGTTAAACACACCTAAAATCTGTTTCTAGCAACAAAGGATGGTCTTATACATTCAAATGTATCCCTGTAGCAGAAATACTAACATCTGAAATAACACATTCTTGAGTACCGTTTTAGGGCCAGTTTTAGGACACACACATTTGCTTTGTTAAACTGCGCCGTCCAGCGTTTTAAATGAAGGTTTATATACAACGGAACAATAAGGACGAAAAAATTTCAAAACTTTGGTCTTTAATTTTGCATAATCTAATTCATGCCACTTTATTTGACCGATCCTGCGCTGTGTACTATATATATATATATATAATAACTACACCGTTTGTGTGCCGCTGGATTCAGTCCAGTTGAAATGGGTTCAGTACCGGAGGGGCTGAAAATCCTTATCGGTAGAACTCAGTGGACCCCCCCCCCCACCATTAATAATAATAATAATAATAATAATAATAATTACGTAGTCATGACTTAGTCATTCATTAATATGGAAGGACTGAACATGTTTATTTATTAGGTAACAATGAATCATCACATGTACGTAAAAGGAGGTCTTGTTACCACGTTAAGTGACGCCGTGTTTAGAGTTGCCGGTTCGAATCCCGCAACCGCGCCCTGTTGTATATGCGGCAGATCGTCTGACGCTGTAAGTTTCCCGGAAACAGACCAGTAAATTTTAACATCAAGAAGCAGCAGCTGCGTTAATGGCGCTTTAATCGTGTCGTTATGTTGACATTCGTCATCTGGTTTCGGTCCCTCCGGGCGACACCCGCTCGTTTTTGTAACGTAATTTTTTTATCCTTTATTTAGAGAAAACAAATGTACGAAACATTCAGGAGTGATTCCAGCAACTGTGAACGCGCAACAATTTTTAATCTTTTCAACATATAACTACGCGACGAATAAGAAAAACAAATTACTAAACATCCATTCAAACCAATCATGACAGATATTTATGTATTTACATATTCCTACACATATAGCAAACATACACCTGTCACTTTACACACGTCAGTTGAGAAGTATTTCTTTAAATCTGTTCAACTGTCTTCTTCTTGCAGTTCACTTTTTTATATGAATAGCACGTGTTTCTACAAAATAACACAAGACAAAAACACAGTTTTCGGGGAGAGTTGCTGAATTTGTGTTGTGTACTGTATATAAAATGATGTAAAACAATTACCTGTTAAAGACATAAATTATCATTGTGTTCATATATGAATATGTAAGAAGCCAAAATGTTGATACATTCAAACAGCATTTGTGCAGAGGTTTCCTCAGTCCACTTACAGCACATATACACACCGTCCACCTCTGCAAATTAATTAATTAAAATAGTTATTTTTAAAAGTGATTTTTTCAGTCCAATTTCTTTTACTTTATCACAAATGCGATATTTGAAGGGCATAAAGACCGGCGAGAGCGCGCAAGGCGGCGAGATTTGACGCGGCGCGCGCTCCGTCCGGCGTGACATCAGCTCAGGCGCGCGCGCGCGCGCACGAGAGAGACTCGCAGCCTCGCGTCCCCTGCTCCCGCGCGCACATGCCGGTCTAGCGCTGTCGCGGCGTCCAGGGAGCGGGATCCGGAGCGATGAGCGGCGGCGGCAGCAGCAGCTTCCCGAGCATGGCGGCACTGGGCTACCTGGAGCCGCTGCACGCCACCATCCCCGCCACCAAAGTTGAAATCACCGTGTCGTGCAGGTGAGCCGGACTTCTGCGTGTTTCCTGTGTCCTGAAGCGGCAAGAGCGGTAAAGTGCGTCCTCCTCTGCCCTCCGCGGTCCTCTTCCCTCGTGCCGTATTTATGAACCCCATTCACCTCGTTCTGCCCGGTGTTTCTGTGGGGAAATTATTTCAAATACAGAAGGAAAAGATGTCACACACAATAAGGTGTCAAGTCTTTCCTTTTATTTCTCAGGCAAGTTTCAAACTTGTCACTGGGGGGTGGGGGGGACATTTTTTATTTTCCCATAAAATACAGCAAACGTAGGAGCACGTGCGCACATTCTGAGGCGCTACTTTTGCTAGTGTTTGTGGTCTCGTGCCTGTGAGTCGCGCTGTTCACGTCCTCACAGACACGCCGCTTCCATGCATAATACTAGAAAAGTGTAAATAATATTTGAACACTTTCTGCTTCTTTCTGTATTGTGGCTCTGTTACACTTTGGCCCCGAAGTACACGGTTCTCTATCCCTATTTCCTGTATTTATTGGCGAATCAATTCTTTCTCAGTCCTTACAGATTCCTGTTGTAGGTGTTGGCCAGTCATTTGAAGTCATTAAGAATAAACTCTGCTGATATTTCTGGAACAATCTTAACGGTTGTACTCCAAAAGTACGTACTGAGCAGTGAATTACTGTCCTTGCTGTTTGTTATTTTCGCTGTTTGTTGTGTATTTTTGCTACTCACAGTGTATTTCACTATTCCACTTTTCACTCTTTGATAAAATATTGCAGAACAGACAGGGGTAAAGCAGACCTACGCGCGTATGTATGTTTTGTTATGAACAGTTGTTCCACGGGTTATAGACATGATGGTGACGATCCTGCTGTTTGGTGAGTGTCTCCAGCCATTCCCATGCCCCCCCCCCATCCCCCCTGTTTGCTGAGCTCACTGCACATTTAACTGGTGGCTGAAGTGGTGGCTGAAATGAGGCCCTTTTTTTGGGTGTGGTGTTAAGTGCTGTTGTCTTACTGTCCACAGGTTATTATTTTGCGACAGTTCCCTTGATCAAAGTATTTACTATGAATTGACAAGGTAAGAATAGCCTGCTGTATAAATGGGTAAATCTTAGTAAAGCTCATTGACGTTGCTTTGGATAAAGGCATCGAGTAAAGTATAAGTTTCTACTTAAAACAGAAGGTTCCTTAGTTAGAATGCAGTTATTTATCCTTGTTGTTGGCACTTTTCTCCAAATCAGCTTACAGTGTTAAGTTACTTAAAATTCAAATCAGTTTTATCCAGTGCTGTTCTCACACAGTGACACAGCACTGAACAAAGAGACACTGCAGAAGCAGCTATAAATTAAGCCTCTAGATTAAGGTAAGCTCTCGATTTAATGGCTATAAAAACTGCAATAGCTAGAAAAGCTATAAAATAAGCCATCTGAGAGCTGAGGAGAGGATAATTTGTTGCCAGTGGATGATTGCTAAAAACCTGTAGTTTCAACTTAAAATGATTAACCTATTTGTACAGCCGAGTATTTGTCCTGTATCATTTCAGGGTCCCTACCTTACCCAGTGGTACTATAGCAAGATGTAGGTTTCGAACCTTGATCCTCTGAGTGTCTCTTTTTAAAGAATTGCAAAAGTGAACATCTCTGCTGTTAAAGTGCATCCTGAGATGCAGAAGTGTGGAGATGGTTGCTGCGAGGGATTGCTGACTTGAACTGTTAAACACAGTACCTGTCCATACGCACAGTTTGGGGACAGTGTGTGGCCAGAGGGTGAACTCCTGAACACCAGTACATTTTCCACTATTTCTGTTGAATTGTACCCTGAAGAACTGTGGGTTTTGGCCCATGTGCAGCTTACTGAATGCGTTATTCATAACGATTATTCATAACAGCCCAAGCAGCCTGGTGCTTTTCTGAGTCAACGTTGCTCCCTGGAGTCACTTATTCACGTGTGTCAAACCCAAGGCACATGGGAAGTGAGCCCTTCCCTGGCAAGCTACTTTGATCAGCCATTTAGTAGGAGGTCGGAAGGAAACGCAGGGAGCCATTTGTGGAGTTACCCTCAGCTCAAACATTTTTAAAATGCTTCATATTTGTGGGAGGTTTTGGAACAAGTCTGGCTTTGGTGATGGTGACCATAACACAGTTGTGCCTTATGCCCCCCCCCCCCCCAGTGTACGGACCTTAAAATTTCCCTGCACTTGAGTTAGCTGGAGGTGTAAAGCCCGGTCCTGGTGCAGTTTTCTGAACTCCCCCTTGGTGACCGTCAACCAGAGCTCGATGTTAACAGGACGAGTTTAGTGGTGCTGTCTCAGTGCTCCCAGTGTTCCCAGTGTTTTTTGTGATATCAAGGGCAGCAGGTGGTGCAGCAGTTAAAGAAGTTAAACCTTCAGATTTCAGGAGGTAAACTGAGCAAGATAGAAAGTATTGTTTGCCTCATTAAACTGATTTACGTCTCTAAAATTTTTCTAATAAATAGTGATTATAGTAATTATTATAATGTATGTAACAATTTCCCTTGTGTAGAAGAAGTGGCCAATGGCCTATGAGAAGTACATTTTTTTTCCCCCAATCTGTGATCTGTAGTTCAAACCTTGCGCTGAGATCAAAGTGATTCTTTCAGGCGATCATAAATAATGTACAGTGCTGTTGGAACGGAAGTATTAAAAATGAATACATTTGTTTCTCGCTTTGCTCTATTCTAGCTTGGGTTTAAAAATTGATCAGCCCATGTTAGTACTGCTCTCCGACCGCCTCTGCACGCTCTGCGATGGTGGCACTTGGGAGCAGGAAAGCCAGCCCATGTGTTTGGGCGGGGGGATGTGATTCAGAGAGCTACCCCCCACAAATCAGCATTAAGAAGCCATGTGGTCCTACCCCCAAATAAGCCACTATCTACAGGGTGCAGAAACGGCTCTTCCTAGTAGTGAGAAATGGTCTCGCGCAGGTGGAGACACTTGTCAGTACATCCAGTTTAACTCCAGCTTGGGTCATGTGGAAACAGTCTAGTTGTCAACAGGGTTATGCCCAAGGTTGTGTTATTCCGGAGTTGTAACTTGAGAATGAAAAAGAGGAAAAATGATGGTTCAAGTAAAGATGAAGCAGTAGGACTTGTAAGAATAACCCAGATATGCTCTTCACAGATGAGCACTCGACAGAGTGTTTGACATGGAACAGCCCATGGTGGATGTGATGTGCCTGCTTTGGCATGGAAAAGTGGGAACACCTGGGTCTTGGTGTGTGCCAGGATTCAAGAAGTTCAAGGTGGAACCCTGGCCTCTTGCTGGGCAGCTAGCAGACTATGAAATTGCATGGTTGCAAGGAAGGTTGAGATTCATTTCCTGCTGACTCCGACTGGTTCATTAAATCAATTCTCTCCTGCAGAGAGGCTTTGCTCCACAGCTATGGCCTTCGTCTTGCCAGTTCAGTTCATGTCAGCACAGTGCAGGTAAGCAGAGGCCAGCATGTTTGGTCCATGGTGACTACTACGTTTATGCTGTGAAGTGTGTGTGGCAAGTTGGAGATGTCGGTATTCAGCTGTTCGCAAGGAGGATGTTGTTTGCTTCTCTGTGTTTGCATGCGCGTAACTTGGCTCATTCCAAGAATTCCCCTTCCCCTTTCCTGTGAAACGGCACGCTGTGTACGCCAGAGCGTCGCTCCTGTTGGGTTCCAAGCCAGCTGCCCTCCATGTGCAGTGCTTCCTGGTTCCTGCCATGCCTATTAAGACAGAGAATGGATGAGCCCTCATGCAGGTGCTTTGTGCAACGGGCTTCATTTGCTCAGCGACTGCAAGTTGTGCCAGGGCTGGTGTGGATCCAGCTGGGTTCCCCTCTCATGCAGCGCTTCGACATGCGGTGGGATGGACTGCAACTGCACTGGGTGACAGGATCCAGGTGTTTCTTGCTCCAGTGGTGACTATAGCTATCTACACTGGCTGGAGCAGAAGCAGGATAGCATGCATGGGTCTTCAGGGACACGGTGTTAACAGAAAAACACACAGCTATTAACAAGCACAATTTTATTCACACTTTGCTGTCTCTGTGCTTTTTCCTCTGGATTAATGCAAGAATTTAACATTTCCTTTAAAGTACATAAATTTGCAGAGACTTAGAAAGCAATAAATCCTGTGTACAAAACTTCTTTCTTCATTTCCTCTGCCTTTCTGTACTTTGCTGGCCTCCTCACTGCTTATAGGGGTTTGAGCTGAAAAATCAAGTTTGTCACACAGTGAAGATGAAGGTTTTCCAGAAAACAATTTAGCAGTCGGGAGTTGTGCATCAGCTTACACACCAGTTTCTCAAACTCTGTTTTGAGCAACATGGATGATGGAAAACACAATGTCAGGATGTATTTTTCTCCCACCTAAAGATAGGAATCAAGTATACAAAGCACTAGTACATCACAGCAGGTGTAGCACAATTTGATACTTTCCCATTACACCCAAATTGGCTGCCACTATGTGTGTTTTTGTTTGTGTGAGTGCTGCACACACAGAAAGAAAGGAAGGGATACCTCATCACTGGTGAAGGGAGAGATTTGTTTTTGGAGCATTTTGCCTTTTCCAGTCTTCAGAAATTTTACCCTCATAACAGCCTATAATCAGATTCCTCATAAACCAGGCATGCAGAAAATAGCAAAGGCCTGTGTGGTAAATTACAGTGAATGTGACTCATGCAGCAGTGAACTCTGCCCTTCACAGCTTCTTGGCCATGATGGGGTCTTGTGACTCCGTAGCATTGTGCCTAGCGGGTTGCTCTAATCTTCCGGAAGGGTTTCCTGTTAAATGAGGATACAAGGATCATCTCAGTTCAATCATGTCTACAGGTATTTGATCCAGACTTAGTATTTGCTCTGTCCCTAACAGACACACATACACGTAAGCATAAGAAGCTGAATACTCATGTCAGTCTGACATTTTATGTAGACATACAGAAAATCCGTGCTTCTTTGAAACCTTAATGTAAATGTTACAGATTTCAAACAAATATGGGAAAACAAAAGTGCTGTTCATGAGGTGTGTACCTTTGGCTGTTAGAATCAGATTTTAGAGCTGCTGCAACATTAGATATTGTGACTAGTTGTAAAATGCAGTGTGCTATGCAGTCTTGTATGACATGAGAGATGTCTGAACATCTGCTAAAATTTGGCCCAAGGAAATAGAAAAGAGATTGAGAGCCTTATTTTCCTTTTTAGGGTTGAGGTTTCATTTTAAACCATAGATTTATGATAACTGCTGATCCTTATAATCTGAAAAGGTCAAACTGCAGGTTCTTTGAAAAGAATATTATATTTGATTGGTATTTAAGTGGCAGGATTTGATAGCTTGTTGACCCATTGGCTCAATCTTGGCTGCTACTAATTACCCAAAGAATGAGCTTTTGTCTTCCACTAAGTCAGTAAGACTGGGGAGAGTGACAAAACAGTGCGTTTCTTAGGAAATGTATTTCAAAAGTCTCAGAAATGTAAATGAAGTTAGCCCTAGATAAGATGTCCTGAAAGTTGAAGTACAACAGCCTTCTGTAGCCTGTGTATCATGTATACTTAGCTATTGACCAGTGTATTTGGTATGATATTTAAATGTGAGATTTGAGGACAAATTTTATACATGGTATTATCCACTGTGCCATAGCTGAAAATTGGGTTTGTTTTAATAACCAGCAGGTGGTTTTGTAGATCTGTTAATGAAGCTGTACACGCAGTTTAACAGTATGTGTTTTCATGCCGTATGTTTAACAAAACATGTTAGTAAGGCACGAATCATCATCATTCGTCCATCATGCCTTAGGAATAAATATTCATAATGTTCAACTGTTAAAAGGGTAATGTGACTGTTGATGACATGATAGAGAAGTGCTGTTAAAATGGTCCTGTTCCATGATCTTATTTCCAAAGCACTTTTTTTTTCAAATGAATTCTCTGACAACATATTGTTGAGGAATGGCAAAGATGTCCTAATAGTTAAGTCACAGATGGGGTGTGTGATGGATATTACAGACACATAAAAGTTTCCCGTACAGAACATGTCCTTCTTTGCCTGCCTTTATCTGTATTTCCAGAAAGGTCCAAAGCCTGAGTCCATCATATTTGATGTCAGAAGGGTTCAATGACCTCATTCCAGCATTTCTTCCCTGCTTCATTTTCATCCATTCATTGTGGGAAAATGGTTGGTAATCTAAAAGTGACATTTAAACCCTGATCACATTTTTTAACTAAACCTGTTTTATTTTTCATATGAACAAGGATAAAAAAGTATCCAAGTTTTCCTTTAACCAAATGTGAAAAGGGATTAGCTTGTAACTGGTCACACGCTATCAACAAGGGTTTCCTGACCTTGCAGTCCTACCACAATCCTGAAGCAGAGTCCTCTAGTGGCAGTGTTATTGCACTTCTTGAGCAGACCTTGTGCTGGTGGGGCTCCAGCAATGGATTATTTTTATTGGTAAAAGACAGAAGACTTAAGTCAACATGTGAGAAATGAGTCTGACCGATCAATTGATCGGGGTCATACGGCGTGTGAGCAGAGTGAGGAAAGTAATTAAAAGGATGGGAGTGACATCTTTGCTGCCTCTCAGATTGTTGGTATGATCCATCTAATCAACATCCAGTATCAGTCTGTTCATGTGTGGTTATTATGTTCAGATATAAGCATGTGCTTATGCAGCGGGTATGATTAATGCCCACATTTTGGTCCCTTAATTGGATTAATTAAAACAGGCCTGTTGTTCGAACCTAATATCAACACTGGCTGTGTCCCAGGTTCCTTCATGAAATTTGGCTCCTCTCCCTGGGGGGCGATTGATTGTACATGACAAATTGACAGGGACCGTGTGTCATCTGGTCGAAATAATGCACATGTCTGAGTAATGAAGAGCAATATGGGTAATTCTGCTCATTCGTGCCCTCTTCTCAGCTTTGGAACCTCCCGCCCTGCAGCACAGGCATCTCCTGCATCTGCAGCATCTCAGACCCCAGCCCAGATGACCCTTCGTAAGTGTGCAGGGACCAAAGGAGAGCTTGAGCTTTCAGAATTTCATTGTTGGCATTATTGTTATCATAATTCTTGTTCTTGCAAAAAGCTTCATAAAAGGGCACTCATATTAGTATATATTTCATCCAGTTGCTAAGGAGACACTTACCTGAAGATTAATATTTTTTTAAGCATGGCAGTCAAACAATACAAAAGTAGCATGTGGAAATCTATGCCCGATTGTATGTTAGACAAATAAAACTTGCTGTGTGCACTGGGAGTGTCTGAGAAAAGTCTACAAAGAATTGGTTTAGAGTGGTGCTTGTCATTGTCATGAAGTTGCTGCATGATGAATGAAATTTCTATCGCAACAAACAGATTTTTAATATTTTAAAATATTTTAAATATGTATTTATCTTATGAGTTGTATTGCTATTAGAAATAGAAAATTGTTCAGAGTTCAAAGGTTTTTAAGCTGTGCACTGGCAGTCAGTTGATCTAATGTTGTATCACTGGATGTTTCCTTTGTAGACTTTGGCTTTCTGGCTGACTTCTCAGGACACCCAGGGCTCACATGTCCTATCTAGCAGCCTGCTTACTTTCCACAGACTACACTCTGCGCAGTGTCCCCTGCGAAGTGTCTGTGTGTGTTATCCTGTCACCCCAAAACTCTGTTTGATCACATGGGAGCAGGCTGTCCATGGCTGCTGGTCCTACTCTGAGTTCTACCACAGTACCTACAGGAGGCACAGTGCCCCTAGTGAGGAGAGTGTCTGTGAGGTTTCTTGGTGCACCAAGCCTTGTAATTGCCTGATTTATTAGTGAAAGCGTGTGTGTTTTTCTGACAGTGAGACAGAGAGGCAGTGAGCATATGTGTGTGAAGGAGTGAGCGTATACTCTGTGTGTGTGTGTGTGTGTGTGTGTGTGTGTGTGTGTGTGTGGAGAGAGAGAGCACATCTTTCTGCTCTTCCAGCCCCTGTCAGTAGAAATTAGGGCAGGGCTCCATGAGAAAGGAGCTGAACCCTGTGCAGCCAGAGGAGCTGCAGCTCTTCATTGGACTGAGGAGGGGGGTCCTCCTGTTTGTGGAACGGATGACAAATGAAACATCCCTCTGGCAGCTTTTAATGCAGACCATGCACTCTCATAAATCAGAAGGGCACATGCCTGTCTCATAAATCCTCCATTATATTATGAGAAATTGCGACGCAAGCCTCACAGTTAATTCCAGTGTGTTGTTTATTTCATTACGTTGCTGTATCCTTGTGCACACAAGTAATATTTAAGTGATCCAGAATTATATGGTGAGGTCGTCTGACCTTTGTGAATTTCACATTTGTCTTGCAGAGGCCAAGTTCTTTATTTCTTACTTAACTGAATTAATGAAACACACAGTGCAAGTATTCAAGTGCTGAAACCGTTTTGCACTACATGGGGAACAGGTAGCATAACTGTAAAGGACATGGTCCTGAAGGGTCCTTGAGCAACCTACTCAGCCTGAATTGACCCAGAAAAAATGTGTGAAAATTTTAAGTAGTTTTTTTTTTTTTTTTTAAAGTTTGCTAAGGCACATAATAATAATAATAATATTGGACCACATTCAGTGTGTATTCAGGGGCTATTTACGGGCTCTGGTTCCCATTTATGTGGGACAGAGGGCGTCTGTCCTCGAGCAGAAGCTGAATCTAGTTCAGTGAGATGCCGAATTCTTGGGGGATGAATTATCCAGGCCATTGTACAGGAAAAGCCGACGATGGACTGGACCTCCTGGGATGCTGGTCGAGCCAGAGGACAGCCCTGCTGCTGCTGTTGCCACCTCCTCTCCCTCGTACCGTCCCTCTCTGGCCTTCTGCTCTCTCACACAATTTGTTCTTCTTGTTCCTGCTCTGCCCTGATCTCCACACCTGTTTGCACAGCTCAGGTCCAGGTACACATTCCTACTTTTTTATTTGCCCCCCCACTCTGTCTTTCTTGTTCTTCATTCTCTCCATACCCCACCCCCTGTTTTGCTTCTTGCTCTCTCTCTCTCTCTCTCTCTCTCTCTCTCTCTCTCTCTCTCTCTCTCTTCCCCTTCCCACTCTGCTCAGGCTTATTCTTGCTCACAGACCAGTGCCCACCTGGACAAAAATAACCTGGTATAACTCTTCCATCGTGTGCACCATCTAATTAGCAACATCCTCCATTCCTGTGCTAGTGCAGTAAGCCCATACAGGAAAGAGCAAGACACCTTATTGTTCATACATGCACAAAGCACTAAGGTTTACAGGTCACATGGGGGGGGTGCCAAAGCAGTTTTTGTTGATAAAGTTTTTTTATATACTAACTTTATCATGGCAATGCACGCCTCATAGACCTTCATGGAAACAAAGTTGATAACAACTCAGCAAACGTAAATAAGACCGTGATGAGGGTTAATGGGGAGAAAAATGAGAAGCATTCTGCTAATGTTTACAGTCTGGCGTTAATGCCACTGCTTCTAGCTGGAAAACAATCATGGGGAGGGGGCTAGAGAGCAACTATTTGAATTCAGCTGCAATCTCATGGTTGCCAAGGTAACTTGTTGTAGCTCACAGCTGGAGTATTTGGGTCCCAGTGGGACCGGCGACCAGAGACGCTAAATGTTGACACATCAACGCCACTTGAATAGACCTTTAAATAGCATTTAAGCCAATTAGTTGCAGGAAATTGTGTGATTCCAGGTAAGGATGAAGAGGAAGTTACTGACCAGCCATCTGTATCTGTCACCTATGGATATCGTCTGTCTTCTCCTTCCTGAGGACATATGAGGAATTAGGAAACACTTTTAACTGATGTTTCCACTATATGCAACTCCATGAAAGTTGGCCATTTTTACTTGTAGTGAATGATTTTTATTTTTTTTGTTCATAACAAACCAAAATCTGATTCTGTTGACTGTCCTTCCCACATCCTACTGTCCAGAAGGCAGGCTGTTACTGTGGTGGATATAGTGTTGTCCAACATGCCTTCTCACAGTCTCCCGTCTGATGGTATATTATGTCGCCTGTCATTACACTGTCTTTTGATGGAAAGCCCATTTTGCACTCCAGAGTCCCATCCTCTGCTGGTTGATCGTCTCTTGTGTGCCTTCTGAACCAGCTGGTCTCCGTGGCTTGAGTGGAAACTCATTCCTCAGTGGCCCCACACGTGAGCAATCCTGGCCTCGCTTCAGTAGACAGTTCTGCAGAACAGGGAGCGAGAATAACTAAGGATGCTGCTGCTTCAATTAAAGGCTATCCCTGTTTCACATTTGAAATGGTGTTCTGTAACAAACTCCTATGGTCCTTCAAGCTCACAGGTTTAGCAAGAATATTCAGTCATTTTTAGTCACTAAGATTCTGGATGGGCTGAAGAGAAATAGGTGTCCATTTCCACTGGAATTCAAGCTCTGTGACTGGCTCTGAGCAATAGCTGCTGAAATTCCTTAGACACACCACATGTGGCCCGGCAACCTTTTGCAGGCAACAAAAAAACAAAGCACTTCAAATGCTCTCTTTCCCCGCTTCAGCCCTTTTCACTGGGGATCTAATGACCAGGTGTTGGCATTGAAGCAAAGCTGTTAATACGATCCTGCCGTAATTTGTCATCAGTGAACGATTTCAAAGCACAGCTGCACATCTGAGCCATTCAGCCACAACCAGAAATACATATGACTAAACTCTGGCCAAATTTGTTTTGTTCTTTTTAGAGCCTTTGACCTAACTTTGGGTGCAGAAATATAATCTCACTTTATTATTTGGTTTTTGATGTAGTGACGGAGCTTTTGCCCTATGCTAAAAATTCTAGTTTTATGTGGCAGTCCTCTGTTTCTGCATAAAGGGCAGAAGCATTCTGCAAAATTATAGAAACCAGTGAGTTTTTTTGGCATTTAGATGTGGTAATAATGAGTGTGCTGGAATAAGTATACACCTCCCTGAAATGCCACTGAAGAGGGGTTCAGGGGACATTCTGAAAGGGTGTTGTGCTCTATAGGAGGAGGTACCACACAAACCCCTGGGATGTGGTGTATAATTGAAATTGCTTGGAACCACGGTGTTCTTTTGCACACAGACACGGGTCAGGAGAGGATTGTCACTGGGTAGCTCTCCCTCATGTAGGCCCAGGACTGTTGCACAGTAGAGTCCACTTTTTCCCTTCAGAAGCAGGCTTCACCTCAGCTTTGCAAGGTTGTAACATCATGCCGTGTCAGTGTCTGTTTCGCTGTTAATAGAAAAGTCACCAAGTTTCGAAGGCTGTATCTCTGCAATAGCACAGCCAGTCATTTATTTACTTATTTACTCTTTCGCTTAATAATCAAAGCTGAAGATGCCCTTCTAAACCAAGTGTTTCAAGCTTTACAAAATGAATAGTGTTTAGTAAACCTCAGGAATCTTGTTCCGGTAGCTTCTTTCTGGATAGCAGAACAGGTGTGTTAGAGGTGTAAAATAAGCACTTTCTGCAGGGTTTGTGCTCTGTATGAATGAGATTGTTGTGATAATGGGTTAATGGAGGTGCCAGGTTTGGTCTATTGAGTTTCTAAAGCACCTTATGGGTCTGTGTGTGAGTAAGTGCCCATTGTTTACTCCCGCTAAAGGAAGGTCACCAGTTGAATGGATCTAAGCATTTATTTGTTTATTGGCTGAAGCTGAAGAGATGTTTCTCTTTTATTACAGATGCACTTCACATTTGTTAGAAATATGGCATAGAAAATGTGAGAGTAAGTGCTGATGTGTCTGTTTTTGCCTTGCAGAAATCTCCTGGACAGGGACACCTTTTCCAAATCTGATCCAAGTAAGTCTGGCTTTCTTTCGTGTCTGAATCTATACTGTATTGCACATACCACTGGAGAATTTTGTTTTGGTTGTGTTCCTGTAACACTAGCTCCAGCATGTGTAACATTCTCTGCAGGTTTGCCAGTGATTAAGGGATACACAGTTTTAAAGTGGTATTTGGCTGTTTTCATTCTGGAGAACCTTCTGCTGCTGCCATAGGTGGCAGGAGTGGCCCTTGAGGTATTCCTGGTTTCCATGTGTTAGCATGAGCTCCATGGCATTCTCACTTGAACTGATCTCCACCAGCCATGGCAGTGTGTGCAGGTTCACATTTTGCTTAAAAAAACTAGTCACTGAAACTCACCACTTTGGGCTTCTTCACTCTGTGTCTGACATTTGCTGGCAGCAGAAGTGACTAGTCCGTATTTCTACGTGGTAAGGATTCACACCTAAAAAGTAAGTCCTATGATGTTCAAGTTGCTGCTCACCTGTAATAGAAATTGTGAAGAAATAATTGTGGTACTCTACTACTCAAGTAGGGGCAGACAAAGAAAGGCATTCCACCCCTCTGTCAAGTTTGTGTGTGATCTACTTCTTTACTTATGTTCTTCATAATGCTTTCCCTCAATTGACATATGTGGTTTTTCACAAAAATATTACAGAAATGCCTCAGTTATTGAGAAATGGAGCTTAATGGAAAAGGGCTATAAGAACTCATTAATAAAGTATATTGCATAAATGGAACTTGAAAACTGTACATGCTCAACATAATACAAAATAGTTATGCTTTAATAATAACAAATATGAACATAAAACTCATTTGAATAACAAATATAAAACTGCAAATTTTTTTCTCATTTTTAAAAATATGGTAAATTATTATGATAAATTTCTCAAAAAGAGCACTATCACAAAACAGTGCTATTGGAGGTAGTGCTAATTGATGTATTATTGTCTTATGAGATGGTAGAAAGTTTTCTCATGAAACAATGTCAAGTTTTTAGTATGTGTAGAATCAAAATCTTTTGCTGTTGCTCCTCCTACACATAAAAAGTTTTGAACAGCTTTTTTAATGTACTGGCCATAAATGTAAATCAGTGAAACACTGTGAAGAAATAGAAGGTATTATGTGGAGTGTAAGGCCAGGGAGGGACAGCAAGACATCGAAAGCCTTGTCATTGAATAGCCTGCACTATTAAATTATGTTTTTTCCTGTGTTTCTTGAGTTGGTATCCTGATGGTGCACACACCTATTGATTTTACAGAGATGGAAAAATCATACATTATAAGATCTGGCAGTCATATAGGCATAAAGGAGCCTCTCTCCTCTGCTGAGCTTGTGTTTAAAGTAGTGCAGGAAGTATTATGATGAGCCTACAGTGATTAAGGATATGCAGCAGCTCTAAAGGGAGTTATAGTCAGCAAGTGGCTGCTCTTGTTGAGTGTGCAAAAGCATCAGCAGAAAAGACATGGAAGAAGCGGTGCTGAGACCGGAAATTACGATGTCTGGAAAGAAGCTAGGAGCACTCTACTGCTCTGCTAGTTCTGCAGAGAACGGGTAAATTGACAGAAACGTCCACTTCAAATCCTATTAGTATTAATTTGAGCTGAGACGCTAAACCAGTGCTTTCTGTTTTTACATATGTAGCTATATTTCAGAAGGAGAAGAGAGGAAAAAAGCCATGTTTATATTTACAAAAAGGAAAGTCATCTTGAAGTGAAATGTCCGGATCTGTTTCTTGGTATTTCAACTTCAAGGTCATGTGACTCAACACTTGTCCCCTTGACAAGCAACATACTTCAGTTTGCAGAAAATGTTGTTGTTTGTTCCCTTTTCATAACATGTCCAAAAATGTACAGTTTAAGAGCCCTGCTTTCAAGAAAATTTACCATTTAAACAGACTTTTCCAAAACCTCTCTATGTCCAAAAAGCCTCTACATCTGAGGTTTTCAGTATAACTGCTGTTGAAAATTAATATCTCAGTATCGATATCAATAACTTTTACTGGTAACTTGAGGAATGATGTGAAGAAGAGATTGTTGTGAGGTTTGCTGTGTGGACCAGTGGACATCCAGCTGAATTAACTAGTTTGAATCACTGCAAATGCTGAGCAAACATGGTCAGACAAAGTGAGCACAATACTCGCAAGGAAGCAAGAAAACAGCTGATAAGACACCAGCGCATGTGTGCTTCAAAAAAATGCTATACTTTTGTTTTGGATACAAAGTACAGTGAATACAGTACTGTATATGAATTTGTAACAGTATACAGTACAGTTTATTACAATACATACAGTATTTTATTACAGTACACTGTACGGTACTTTACAATGTTTATTTTTGATTTTTATTTGTGTTTTGATTTTTTTTCTTTAGAAAAGTTTCAGTTCAGATACTGCTATTTAGGTATTAATTTTCAAGAGCCCTTATAGTAAAAATTTGGATGTAAAGAGTTTAGATATTGAGGGATTACTGTAGTGTACAGCACAGGAGGATAACAAAGAGGAAGCCACTGCTCACCAGGAACATTTGCTACCAATTTAAAGTTTGCTAAAAGACCACCTGGATGAGCCAGAAGATGACTGTAACAATGTTATGTGGACAGACGGGTCGAAAACAGAACGTTTTGGCTTAAATGAGAAATGTAAAACCGAAATACTACATTCCCATGTAAGCACCTCACCCCAGCTGTGAAACGTTGGTTGGCAGTATCATGGTTTGGGTTTCTGTTGCTGTCACAGGACTAGGGAAAGCTTCGCATCATTGATGAAACTATAAATTCTGATAGTACAGTCAAGTCTGTTTTAATGTATGTATAGTCTTGGAATTGGACGTACTGTGTCCAGTTGTGTGGTGTTTTCACTTATCTGTGGTTGTTTTTTTACATACTATACTGCCAGCTAAACAAAGAACAATGTATATACATACAGTCATGTGGTGGTGTAAAGTGTTGTTTATGTCCATGCACTAGCCCTCAATAGTCTTTGGTTTGCTATTTCTTATCAAAATAGTCTGTTATGCAGTGCTGCATAGCATTTTTATGTACAACTTCAATCACCTTGTTTTGAAGCTCATATAAATGTTCATAGGAGGTGCAGCCACTGGTCTCCATATCTTTTTTTATTTGTGAAATGGCAATTTGTCCTACACTAAACATTTTAGCTACGGATGTTCGTGTTTCCTTCTGATCTAACAATTTTAACACTTCAGCATTAAGCAACTGACAAAGACATCAGCTTTCTCTGTGACATTAAGGACTATGAAGAAGAAACACTTACAGTTAACAGGAATTCATGCAGTGTGAGCCACTACTGTACTATTAGCAACTACACACGGACACTGGACTACAGTTGCTGGCTGATAATGAAACCATAAACCAGAAAATTGGATCGGGACCAGTGGTAGCTAATGATGTGAGCTGTTGATGATGTGCAGCAGTCTTTATCTAGGTGGATACTGCATGAGCATACAGGCTCTGCCTGTGGACTGAAAAATGACAAGCCATGCTGGTTATGATACACCAGTGGAACTGATTTACGATTTTCAAGCAGACAAATAGTTTGTATATACTTGAACAATGTCATGAACTTAGGAATATAGGGTACCTATCTGAACTTATATCCCTTTGAAGTGAAAATAACCAGAATGAGACTGTATCCAGTTACTATGTATCCACTTATGTGGAGTCAACTGGGTCAGCAAATTTTATAGGAGATTGTCAGGATGTCTGTCCCTGAAACGAAGTTCGACAGAGAGTCGGATATTTCATGTTTTGGAACAGATGAGTCAAAGTCCAGACCTTGAGTTAATAGAATTGTTTTGGCAGGACCTAAAGTGGGGGGTTCATGCAAGAAAGCTCACCAACATTGCTGCGTCAAAGTAGTTCTGTAAGGAGGAATGAGCTAAAATTCCTCCAATTTAATGATCAACAGTTACTGTAAAGGTTTGTTTGAAGTCATTGCTGCTTAAGTGGGATAACCAGTTACTGAAAGCACAAGTTCACATGCTTTTTTTTTTTGTCACTTTGCATTTGTTTACTAAAAGATCACTGTTGTTTCAAAGAGGAAACTGCGCATAGCATCACACAACTAATACTTTACAGTTTACAGTGAAATGACCTGCTGCCACGTGCCCTTACTGAGGAGTAAAGTGGTGCCTTGGGTGTCAAAACTAGATCAGTTTAATTCGTACAGTCACTTACAGCGCATTAACCATCATCACCTCTTGTACATGTTTGTTTTACATTGAAAGTCAAATTTGAAATTGAAAATTTAAACCAAATTTATTATTTTCTATAGAAAGTGAAAACTAGAGCATTACCTTCACGACACCTTTCAAACTGTTTGGTGAAAACCAGTTTGGAAATCTTTGCTGTAAACTCTTGCTAGCTCAGTTCACAGCATGCTGTGTTCTTGGTGGTTTTTTTTGTTTTTTTTGTTTTTTTTTGCGTTTCATTAATTTAGACAAGCATCAGGTTTTTCATGACTCTAGTATATTATAAAACCATTTGTGTTGACCAGTCAAACCAGATACCGTGTGGGAAATATGTCTAGGACTGAAATCGCTTTCTGTTTGCCTAGTTTTAAAGGGGAGTATACGTCCTCATACTCAGAGCAACAGAGACGGTCTTTCCTAGAGATGATACTGCACCAACTTTTGTCTTAGTTGTAAAACTTCTCACTTCTTCAAGTTCTTCTCACTTTGTTAACATCATACAAAGTCAGCTTTGTTTGTTAAGTAGTTTTTAGTTTCATTTGGTGACTTTGGAAATGTGATCCCATACATTCACCCAACCGCATAGTCTTATCACGGTTCCCACATCGTGACCCTTCATGCATGATGTTCTCAGGAATCCCATCGCTCCTCTAACATGCAGCTGAGAGAAAAATAAGCTTCTGAAAGATACCCTGGAACAAAATTAGCTACCTTGGAGGATGTTAGAAGACTTAGGACCCTTTTTTTTACCATTTACTGTACAAATATTCTATAGAAACAGTACTGATTGATTGTGCATCACTGTGCAATTAATTGGTAAGAAATTGTAACTTATGGTCCAGTATTGTCTTTTGTAAATACATTTGCTTGACCCTATTTAGTCTCATGGTTTCTTCATTTCTGTTTTTCTTTCAGGCCTTGTTTCTACTTGTCTGTGTTTCTGCCTTTCTTGCTATTCATGTTCTCCAGTAGCCTTGCATGAATTTCTGTAAGTTTTCTGTTTTCTTCACTGTACGTTCACCTTCATGAAGATGTCTGCTCCATTTCCGTCTTTTTGTGGGCAGGGAATGTATTTATGTTTATCTCTAGTTTGTGTATGTTAAGTTTTAAATGAATAGCTTCTCTAGGTGTCTGGATTATGATACTGAGTGCTCTTGCTCTGTTCTTTTACTGACTTTACTGAGTTTTCGATGGTCTGCCTTGACTGTGCTTCTCTGCCCTGTCTTTGACAGTTTGCGTGCTGTACACTCAAGCGATCGGCAACAAAGAATGGCGAGAAGTAAGTATGGAGTTTCAATTAGTAACTCTAGGACTGCACCATCACCTGAGAAATTTGATTATAACTCGATTATATTACCTTCATTTAGTGTTGATACGCTCTTTACTTACTGTTTTTTCATGTTTCTATGATAAGTTATACTGCCTGTTGACAAATAATACCTTGCATCCATGTCACTATTTGAATTGCTTCACATTTGGAGATTAAAAATATATATATACTCACTATGGTAATAGAGTTGGTGAAAGAATATTCTTACTAGAGCTCTTTTAAAATTTGAAGCATATTCAGTCAGCACTCTTGTACAAATGGTAATCATTGCAATATCAAATTCTAAGACTGACCCTTATGTCAGACATTTTCTAGTATCATTTTCTGTTTTCACTCCATTAATCAATTCACAGTTTGGGAGGACAGAAGTCATCGACAACACCCTGAACCCAGACTTTGTACGCAAATTTATTCTGGACTACTTCTTTGAGGAGAGACAGAACTTGCGCTTTGACCTGTAAGTCGTACTTCACATTTTGCGAATGCATGAATGTGTCACAGCACATGTAGGTTTTCATGCCTGACTGTTGGAGTGTGTGTTTAGATCTGCACAAGACAGTTGCAGGTTCACAGGTTCATATGGTCACAGTGGAGTGAGGAATCACATTTTTTCCACTATTGCCACAGGAGACCAAGCCCCAAAAGTTGTTTCATGTCATTTGAAATAAATACAGGCATCCTTTGTTATTCAAATCTAATCTGTTCTATGCCAGAACAGTCTCTGCCCATTTGAATGTCCCATGGTTCAGTTTTAGAAACAGCCTCCAGGTAGTCTTATCAAAATAACATCCAAAAGAGTTGGTAGTCCATATATAGTTGTCAAAAATAAGCAAACTTAAAACCTGGACAGAATATGACTGGGCAGTAGAATCCCTTTCAAGTCAGTATAAGATTCTTTATTTGCTGTTGTGTTTGAGAGGATTTTGAAGATGTTGTTTTAGTTGTGATCTTATTTTTGAAGGCATTCATTACAAACAAACTGTCGAATGCAGGCGTTGGCTGATGTTTCTCTTCCTATAGATTTGTGCTGTCTTACATTCACTGTACAGATAGACATATTTTTCCAAGACCACCATGTTCTGTTACAGAAAGGAAAAGACAGAATGGCATGAATAAAGGACAGCCTATAAATAGCAGGAAGGTACTAGTGCTGCCTGGTCAGGCAGAGGGAGTGTGAATGGCTGTGCACTGGGGAGTTAAGTCCCCATCAGCTCCTGGCTGTGTGTGGGCCAGCATCAGACCGTGTTAAAATCCATGGTGAAGGCTGGACTCTGCTCTTATCCTGGAGTCCATCTGTACCCTGACACTTACACCTTTCTCTTTGCCTCCTCCTTTTGTGCGTGCGTGCGTGCGTGCTTCCACGTACGCGTGTTCATGTTAGTCTCTCTCTCTCTCTCTTTCTCTCTCTCTCTCATTCTCTGTCTCTTCTGTGCCCATTCTGTCACAAGGCCACAGCTTCAGGCTGCGTGTGCTTGTTCAGTTTTACTTCTTGACAGGGATGTTTGATGTAGTTAGGAATTGTTGCACATGATAGATATGCAACAGTGGGTCTTGTCTGTTTCAGAATCTGAAAAAGACAGTTTTGGTTGTAAGCTACATTTCTGCTGCCTTGTTCAATTTGTATAATTACTGTACTTACATTTGGCTTGTGTGTTTGTGCCACTTGTAATATTCTCTATGAACAGATGCACTGTTACAAGGATAGGTGTTTCAAGGCTGCAGTCATTTGCGAGGCTGTAGATTTGCCATTGTTCTTTAAACAACTTGTCATTTGCTGTGATGCCATAATTTATCCTCCTGTCTACCCTTAGCAGTGCCTCAGCCCTCTGTACACAAGCTCTTTTACTAGCTTTGAGAGGAACATTTTTTGTAGATTAATCCACAATGGTAGTAAATCAAAAAATACAGATTTGAACTTTTTTTAAGTATTGAGATTTTCACATAGGTAGATGGTAGTGCCTATCGTCATGTTTTTATGGTTTGTATGTTTTTTGTGTTTTGTTGTGTTGGAGTTAGGAATCTGTGGTTTAATTTAATTGAGCAACAATATGAAATTCAGCGTCAGGAAAACAAGTGTGTATGTTTTTGTGTGTATGCTTGTGTATACATGTGCTCATGCTCATGTGCTTAAATGAATGGAGTGAGCCTGATGGAGGTGGAGGGCCCACCTGTGTCCCCTTGGCCTGTGACAAGTTACATAGAGTTCTCCACACTTTTGAATCCCAAGACTACATTTGACGTGACAAATAAGGCAGACACTCTCTGGCCTTTTTGACATCAGTAGTATACTCCAAAAAGCAGACCACAGCCCATGTGGCTAGAGGGTTGGGAACGCCTGAAGTGGGGACTGAGGCAAAATCACAATCATTTCTTCTCTCCACAGATACGATGTGGACTCAAAGAGTGCCAACCTGTCGAAACATGTGAGTTCCCACTGTCACTCTGTGGCCAGTTGGCTCCGCTTGTCTATAACAAATCTGTTAGTTGGATGGTTACAGGTTATAGTTATAATGTGTATAGCAGGACAGTGCAGGCAAAAGTGTAGTGTTTTCCTGTTTAAAACCCAGATTTAAGCATGCCTGATAACCCTGTAATTTCTGAGAGAGTCAGCAAGACCATTGTTTGCATCCAGTTGCAATTAATCATCTTGGTGAATAAAAATAATCACTTATATTAAGAGATCACATTGGTGCCACTCAGAGTCATTGCTGGCATTGCTCACCACTACCCACTAAATAAACTGCATGTCTCCCAACATTAGTCCTCATTACATAAATAACACCAGCTTTTTGTAATTACCAGTCACTGATTCCAAGCATGGACAGCAAAACACGTTACTACAATTAATTATAGATCACTTATGATTTGTTCATTACAAACACAACCTACAGTATTACAATGCAGAAACATTATTCATCCCCTTGGCTAGATTTTCAGGTGTAATTTGCTGAGCGCTGTTAAAATAAAGATACATAGTGCTTACTCATCACGTGCAGTGCAAACATGTTTGATCACTGGAAACAAATCTTTTTGTTTGTTTGTAGAAATTGCAATACTGTGTCTGTTGTCTGGTACAGGACAGCCATAAATCAGATCATATTTCATCGATCCTGTGCTGTAAAAGAATCACTTGCCAGGGATTTTTGTCTTCAGCATCACCAGCAGTTAGTTAATATATACCTTGTAGGTCAAATTTATTACTCTCATGTTCTACTGCAAATGTACTATACCTCACAGTGTGTCCACAATGGTCATGGGCAGCTGTATTTATTGCAAAGACATTTTAGTCAATAACAATTCGGTCTTCCCTCTTGAAGCAAACAGTCAATAAGGACAGAGTTATCTCTTATGGGAAAAGTGCACCACTGCAAGCATCCAGCAGGAGGATAAAAACCATCATTGCTTTGTTATGGAACCTTGTGATATCAGTATATACCATGGTTCTGAAGAGCTAAAGTAAATAAGCACTGTTTATCAGTCATTTTGTTTGATCTATGTTCCGTTTTTGTCTGGAAAGAGGCTGTGTCATGGCTTCCTCTTTAAGACCTGAACATTGTCACGAGGAACCCTAGAGCTTACAATAACTACTTTTATTACGTGATTCAGCCTGCCCAGACATCAGTGCAAACACATACAGCATGTTGTACACTTTGACCTGTAAATCCTGAAAAGCTGTTACCTAAATGAGTCACTGGCTGTGTTCAGTGCAGCCTTCAATATGTGTGTTTGCCCATGTTGCCTGATCAAGTGGGTGTCCTGTGAATAAATGGCTAAGGACTGATGCTTAGTGCTGCTTTCACAAAGGAGTGACTTGCCTTCATACCTTGTTACTGTCAAAAAATAACTGTTCTCAGAAATCTACCTCGCCTCGCTGCCTTTGCACCAAAGGCATTGCACTGTGAACTCGTGGCCACTTTCTCTTATGTTTACCCATGCAGTGGTAAAGGCTCCCCCAGCAAACAACTCCAGTAAGTTGGTTTATGTACTCATGGGTAACTGGCTGGGGCAGAGTTTCTGATTGCTTATAGTCTGGACTTTGCATTCCTTGTGGCAAGTTATTGCAGTTGCGTTTGGTTCACACATCTGGCTCTGAAACAGTGCCAACATCCTGGATCTTTGCAGAATTTTTTGTTACTGATTGATTGCAAATGTGGGATGTTTTGACCATAATGCTTCACCTGATTGCTCCAGTAGTTGTTGCTACCCCCTTTAGTTGCATGAGAGACAGCTTACTGGTTACGATGCTACTAAGACAGGGTGGTACACTGACTTTGTACCATAGAAATACAGCAGTTCCTCAGTATCCAAACTTCCTGTATCCAAATTTTTGCTATAACAGCTCTTGAATATTAATACCTATATATCAGTATCCAAATGGAAACGTTTTTGCTGTAACGAATTCAAAATCAAAGTGTGAATAAAGATCAAAATAAATTTAAAGATCTAAAAATTTTGTACATTGTAGGGGTGGCACTAACACGTGCTACATACTCTACTACTCATTATAAAAATGGAAATTATTGATAATAGTAATTGTTTGTTTTCTAATGAGGTAACTGGTGTTCAGAGGGTTTAATCATGCTGAAGTCATGGGTTTATAGTTTTGTTGCCATTTTTTGATAGCCTGGAACACTTTTTTCCCCCTTAAAATAATGGGAAATAGGCACTCAGTATCCGAAAATTCAACATCCAACACATTTTGAGGAACGTCAGTCAGATACTGAGGAATTATTGTACTGATCTGAAAATTAATCATGTTTCTGATTTTGAGGAAGGAGTAGATTGCAATTTAGTTACTCTTGACAAAAAAAGAGAAATGAGGAAAAACCTGGACCTGGAAAAACAGATCTCTGACTGACTGGTGCCTCTCTTGTTGCAGGACTTCCTGGGCCAGGCATTTTGCTCCTTGGGGGAGGTGGTGGGTTCCCTGGGGAGCCGCTTGGAAAAGCCCCTTGTGTATGTAACAACTCCCTCTCTGGCTTCCACAACTCTACATGTGCAAGCTGATGTACCTACTGTGCTGAGTCCCTTATGTAAATAAGTGCAGAAAAGGCACAATACAATTATTTAATGACTCAAAGAAGATGTAGAATACTAGATGGAGGAAAAAACAGCAGATGGTTGATGTTGGAGAGCCAGCTGTAAATTTATTTCACAAAAGTCTTCGCTCTATGAATATCACTACAGGAACACCTTAAGTTAAAGCACTCAGTCTTGGGCTTATATATAGTAGATAACACATTTTTCCAGCTCTCCATTTGAGCTTTTCTGGGCATTCCACCAGTGATGCTAGGTCTTTGACTGATGCAGTACAAAGGTGTGAACCAGATGTCAAGAAAGCCATGGAACAGCCACATGAAACTCCAGAAATGAGGGTTCTCTGCGTCTTCGTGATGAGATTGTAGCCATGTGTTGCTCATTACAGTGTGCAAACCTTGTCTGGATGTGCTATCTCTAGCATGACAGAACTTCCACACACCCTTAGCTGTTAATGATCTTTTCCAAATGAATCTAGCAGGTGGGCCTGCGGTGTTAGTGCACATAAGACATATAGTGGACTCTTCCTTGGCCTCATCTGGTGTCCTCTAGTTTTTGTCTCCTCTCCAATTTTCTTACACTCAAATAGGCATTGTTCTCCCCAAAAATTAAATAAACTCTGGCCTATTTTGGGGCAGAGACACTGAATAGCAGGCCTCATAAACCAAAAAAGGACTCTAATAACACAAAACCCACCAAACAGACTCATAAGAAACAAATTCCTCACATTAATTTCTCTGTGAGTCCTCAAACCAGCTTCCTTCAATTATTCTGCCTGTTTCTGTTTAGTAGCAGTAGCTGGTCCTCGTGGAGATTACTGAGGCAGGGTAGGGGCGGGCCATGGAGAACTGTCTGTCCGTTTGACCCCACTACTACTATGGTAGAACCATCCACGAGCTCATAAACCCCTAGTACAAAAGTTTGTTTAACTGGCATAGCTTTCCCTGACACGCTTTGATTTACTTGTTTCAGTGAAGCCACGTGCAGGTGCTTCCTAATGACTCTGGAATTGCTTTCACAGTGAAACTTTCCTGAGTCATTTAATGAGCACCAGTTATAACTGCATTAGGTCAACTTACAAAATTTTGAGTGGAAGTATGTTTGCAACTTAATATGTTC
Organism: Arapaima gigas; assembly: GCA_900497675.1. NCBI lineage: Eukaryota > Metazoa > Chordata > Actinopteri > Osteoglossiformes > Osteoglossidae > Arapaima > Arapaima gigas. The sequence goes on along the minus strand of UFQX01000387.1, from coordinate 516,749 downwards.
TTGGCTCCAAAGTCACTTTTACCACAAAGCTGCAATCAATAACAGCTGAGTAATCTATATGCCCATTCATTTAGTAATGGATCAGGCTCTGCAAAAGTTCCAGAAAAAGATATAATTAATAAATAAATACTCAACATTTTCATCCTTCTGTAATGAATAACTGTGCAGAACAAGATCGTTTGGGTAGACTATGCTCCAGAAATATAGGTTATGGTATCCTGGATGTGAGAACACTATATCACTGTTTAACACTTTATTTTTTACTTTTTAAATTAGAATTATTTATTGCTTTAAAATGAAAATCCATAATTATTCATATAAATCTATCAAATGTTTTATCAGCTTCAAACTCCTTTCAACTTCCTTTACTGTGTACATAATAAAAGCATATTTTTATTATTTAATAGCTATTTATGGGTAAGGTAAAAATTTTTGGATGCAGCTATACAGTAATAAATAAAACCAAACATAAGCTGTATACATTGTAGAAGCGAGTTGAATGAAGAGAGTTTCACAGTATTTTTCTGTTTCTGTTCTGTGCGTTTTACTGGGTTGCATGATTTTGCAGCAGATAGGATTGCTGCCTCACAGTACCTGGGCTGTTTAAGTGTGGGTCAGAATCCAGCTCAGTCTGCATGCACTTTGCACATTCTCCCCTTGTCTTCCCTGACTGCTTTGGTTTTCTTGCACAGTTCAAAGATGTGTTTTAGGTTAATTGATCTGTACTGCCCATTGTGTGTCTGACTGTGGGTGGCCATCCTGTGAAGGATTGGTGTATCATCCAGGGTTTTGTTTCTTAGCCCATTGAGTGATGATTCTGAGAGAGGCTCCAGACAGCTGTAACCTGGCTCAGGATAAGCAGTTATTCAAAATGGATAGATGGATGCATTTCACTGCCAACTAATACCTGCACTTGGAAACACTGGTAATTATTGTTCCGCACAGTCAGAAATTTTGGAAGAGAATGGGGAAGAAAATACAATCTAAAAAGTATTTTCATAAAACTGGGAATTGTGTCTTCAATTTAGAACTTGTAATTTTTAACTTGTAACTTGTAAATTTTCAACATAAAAAGTGACTCATTCCAGAGGTCAGTCACTAGCTGAAAATATCAATGCTGCATTTCCTTTTCAAAGTATAGGTTTTCTTTTAGGATACCCTGGTGTTTTGCATTTGGTATTTCAGGTAATCAGGAATCAATTCTCTTAGTGATGAGATAAACAAACTTAGATTCATTTTCCAGTCAGCCACTTATATAATGAAGTCATCTGGCAATACAGTACATTTGAGAGACAGAATTGCACTATATAATCTTGTTTTAAGAGATCTTTATAATTAGGAACTGGCACATACCTTGAATGGAATCTAATTGATAATTGAGAAAATCATCATTGTGGGGAGGCTTTTAACCCTTCCATTTCTTAACCAGCATTGTACATTTGCTAATGCTTAAAAACTGTCTTGACTATTGTAGTCAGGTTGACCATTTTGCCAAGCCGATGGCAAAATACATAAAAATCAGTGATTGTTCATTACATCGAGTCTCTGAAATCTGAGAGTCAAATAGGTATTTGCCTCTACAACTGAGCGAGTACAATTTTAATTTGTAGTTGCTCCTTGGCACCTTTTGGTGTGGGAGATGAGCAAGGTGAAAAAGTGTCCCTTTGTTGCCTACAAGCAAGATGGCATGTTCAACAGAGATAAACTTATTACACACCACCCCCAGCCTAGATACCCCCTCTGCAGCTTATTTTTGGAAATACCAGTTTACTTTTCTTCACTGCTGTATTTCCACTTTTATCGTTTTCACCTGTAATATCAAGTTGGGAAGGAGGTAATATCACGGACTTGATCCTGGAAAGGGCGATGAGGTTGTTAAAGGACTGAACATAGCTTGCAAGCATTTTGATTGCTCATGCCTCCTGATGAGAATGCAGTAGACTCAGCAGGTGGGCACCAAACTATGATCAAGGTTCTACGTGCATGAGATACGCTGCATGTTCTCACCCTGTACAGCAGTAATTAATACAGCCTCTGACCGTTACTCTGCATAGTTTCAGAGCCAAACACTTTGCTGCTGTGTTGATAGTTAATTCCTGCAATCGGCAAACCTCAACATTTTACGGACTAGAAAAATCCTATCTGCTTTCAGCCTTATTTTTTTAAGCAGAGATTTCAGCCTAGGATATCAAAAGACTGATTATAACAGTTACGTCGTAAAATCCAATTTTGTCAGGCCTGAATAAAGACTGACCCAAAATCATTTCCTCTGGCTACAAATATGCATGTAATGAGTCAAGGGCTATAGTGATTTCCATCTTACAATTAGTCATTTGCCTCTCTTAAAGGACTGGAACGCTTTAAACTCAATTTCTGTCGTAACTGCTAAGCAGCCAGTGATGGGTCCTTGGTTAATTTCATGCATTAAAAATTGAAATAGAAATCCCTCAGAAAAGCCAGCCTTATTTTCTTATCTGGACTTTTGTGTCTGCCTCCAATTTGGATGCATATTTTGTGCCTTTATAAAAAAAAAAAAAAAAACCCTTTCAGGTGTTGAATTTCCACGGAGAGAAGACTGGCATATTTAAAAGGATCACTTTTTGACTCTGCCTTTCATTGCTGATAACCTTTGGCCCCTGTCTAGTCTATCTGCACAGACTCTTTTGATTGATGGACTGGATGAAATTGTCTAAAATGATGCAGTTGCTTTCGTAGTGTCACGATTTCTAGAAGAGTTCAGTTGAATTAAATCCAGGGTGCACACAGTGCATAGAGGTAGAGTGACGCTAGCACTTTTTTTCACTTCAGGCTCCTTCAATGGGCTCCTTCATCCACTTTCTTGTGTTTTAACACCACTGTTTGCCAGTTTTTCTTCTTGGGCCACATTTAATGCTTTCTTCCTTCCATAGCAGTCATCAGTGGTTACATCAGCAGCTTGCATTTGTGTAATGTGCTTCTTGGTGTATCATTGGCAGAGGCATTCCGGGGAAGAAGTGTGGAACCATAGTTGTGAAGGCAGAAGAACTTGGGAACTGCAGGGTGAGTTTCTGCTGTTCATGTTTGTGCGTTGAGACTTTAGTTCCTTACACTCTCCCTTTGGTACCACAATTTTGTGTTCCACAGGGGCAAATGCCTGACTTGCAGTTTTTGGCTTCCAGCTGGGTTCTGTATCCCACAAACACCTCCTCCCCCATCATTCCACTGAACAGTGCTATAAGTGGGTTTTTTGGGCCAAAAGGCATCCAGCTGCCATATGGACATTGGGTCACACGGGCACATTGTGCACAGTGAATTGATGAGCAACTTGCTTGTTTTCCAGGGTGGAAATAAGTAGGTATGAGTTCAAATGGATTGTCCTAGTCATAATGCCCCAATGGGGAGGATGATTCCTCTAGGCCTGGCTCACAATCCTGCCACATGCTAGCTGAGTTTGGTGCTCCATTTCCTAAGGCTAATCTGCCATCTAGTTAAAGAACCTGCTGAATCATCTGTGCAAAAGACCACTCTTTGGACATGGACAAGGAAACCTGCAACATAACAATGTCATGACTGAATCATACCAATACTAAATGTTAGAGGCATTTCTGCTTCAGGTGGAACAATGTTGTGCCATCTGAACTGAGCAATCTACATGCCTGCATCTCCTAGGAGTCTGTGATGATGCAGTTTTGTGGGAACAAACTAGACAAGAAAGACTTTTTCGGGAAGTCAGATCCTTTTCTCGTCTTCCATCGAAGCAATGAGGATGGCACGTAAGTACCTTTCATGGCACTGACTAGCTGCCTCCTTGTTCCCTTCAGTAATTCTCAAGAAGTTTCACTTCTTTAATCAGATCTGACCACAGAATTATGGGAACCTGATGTGCTCTACCGACTGCAGTGGAGGTGACCATCTTTAATCAAAGAGGTGTTTGCCAAACTGTTCTGTTCTCTGTTGCACTGTGCAGTACAGTACATCTGCAGTAGCTAATGACAGATAATAACATATACATGGCTTTTGATACATTTATCCAGTCCCTATTGCTCTTTTTTGCTGGAATGCCTATTTCTTTGGAGAAAATAACTATCTTTTATCATATGAGCTTCATAAATCTTCAGGATTATTGTTATCTATCCGAACGCTGGGTGCTGCTTTTCATATTTGCTTGAATGTGAAATAATTTATGTGTGGTAGATTGACAGACGTCAATATTTTACAATATTCCCATGCTTAGGGAGATTTGACATTATGGTAAGATGTGATTTGGTGAAAAGGATGCATCAGGAGGTGCTAAATCCAACTTTCATTTTGGAAACCCAGATTTTGTGCACTTATGGATATATAACAGACGTGGTTTTAAAGCATCACTGAAAAACTAGAGCGAAAACAATGCATGCTAATCTATGATTAAAACGGTGCGTTTGTTATGTTATATAATGTGAGGCAATAAGGCACATTCTGAGCCCCTCATCTCTCCAGCCAAGATCAGGCCTGGGAAAGAGAGATGAGAGGAGTAATTAAATTTTTATCATTTCTCCATTTTGCCCAAAGTGCTTTCGAGATCTCCTTTTATTCTAGTTTAGCATCTCACGACTACAGGAGGAAAATTTCTCACATTACCGGAAGAACTTTTAAATGGTGGAGTTCATTTTATCCTAGAAGTAAAAGTTCCCAGCATGGGGTATGTGCCTCACTGTGTTCCCTCTGTAAGTGATTCACAGTCTCAGTCTGCATTTGACCTGAGGGGAAAAAGGAGCTTCCTCTGCAGCATAGTGCAGCAGACAGAACATTGTGCGTCACCTTCAAATTAGACCGTGCTTCGTGTTGATCTACAGCTCCATCCGTCTTTTTTAAAGTAAATTTAATATTCAATGCGATGCTTGTATTCTACATAGAAACAGGTTAGCAGTAGCCTTACTTTATTCCCACTGATGAGATTTCTTAGCACTTTGTGTTTACAGGTTCACAATCTGCCACAAGACAGAGGTGGTGAAGAACACATTGAACCCTGTCTGGCAGGCCTTCAAGATCCCTGTGAGGGCCCTTTGTAATGGGGACTATGACAGGTGAGGTGAACAGGGGTTGAGGAGGGCAGGACTCCACAGGTAATTCATGTTCAGAACAAAGAAATGAAATGAAGTTGCAAAGGCCCATAGTGTTTTGTTCTTCTTATTGAATGTATGAACCCTTAAAAGTTTGGTGTAGGTTTCAATAAGTCATAGGTTTGACTCTGGTTCAGGCTGTATATTTTTTACTTCTGTATATTATTTCCTTCTGTTTACCACACAAAGACATATGCAGAAGAAGGTAGTGATTAACAACATCTGTACCCTCCCTTACCGTGCATGACTACCACGTGAGCGGTCGCCATGACTCGATGGCTCTTCCTTTACCAGATGAGCATTCTGCATACATAGTAAGACCCTCTATACAAGAGTCTCCTTATATAACATGTACTGTGATTAGGCCTGGCTGGGTCTAGATAATTTTTCAAGCTAATTAATGACAGGTGGCATGTACCTATGTGCTGAAATTAATTTTTCCCAGTGGGGAAGATAATCATTCTGAGGGATCTGTAGCCCACCCCCCACCTAGGGAAAATAGGTGTAGCTTCTCCCAAGGCTCTGGCAAGGCCTGTCAGCATTATCATCAAGCTCACTTAGCAGCAGAAGGGGCCTGCTGCCACCATCGTGTCCCTTTGTGCTGGGACAAGTTCCTCAGCACAATTAGAGTGTTATCTGTGATTAGAGGTGTGTTACAGCAAAAATGAGGGGGAGGCATGAAAATGGCTGCAAGCCTCTGGGTCTGGAGATAAGAGGGTGCTTTCACATGACAGGGATGTGACACTTCTGTGGTGGATGGGGGGGTGCCCCTCCATAGACGACATCACTTCTTCACTGGTCCTCTCACGGTGCACCAGACTTGGGCTGTTAACCCAGGACTATAGCACTGACTCCAGAGCCATGCGGACCTTCTCACAGCACTTTTTTCATATTTGGAATTTATGTTTAATTAATTAATTTATTATTTTTTTTAACTTATGTCATCTATGTTACTGTAGGTAAATTGATACGTTTTTTACTAGGATCTTATGGCTATCTTATGGCTGCCAGTTTGCTGAAACTCACTGAGCTGAGCTTTCGAAATGAACCGTTTCCAGATTCACACTTGTGAATCACAATGTATCTGTTTACCATCTGCCAACTATCCTCTACAGTTTATTTTTTCTTTTGCTTTACGTAAAAGTATGGGCACCCTGCTAATTGTGCTGTATATTTAGTGGCTCGCAGCACCTTGGAGACGGCCCTGTGAAATGCAGTGACTGGTGCCTGAGACCCCCATCAAGGATTACACAATGTCTTTCCCACCCTGTTACGAACTCTTAAGAGATGCTCTCGCTGCCTGTTCAGCTTGACGCTGCGTTGGTTACGGGGTTAAAAATTAAGCCATCTGTGTGATCAGACGTTTCCTTTCCCATGACATTTGCCATGCCAAGTTGAGGTTTTCAGGCTTTTTTTTAAATACTTAGTGATACCTCAGAGACAGTCCTGTGCACCTGGTGACTTTATTTAAATTAAAAGTAATTCAGTTAAGCTCAGTGGGCTTCCCTTTTACTACAGTTGGCCTTAATTGCGGTTCTAAACAAATGGGAAATTTCTGCTAATACAGTCCCAGGCAGCATGGAAAGCCATTGAGGTGCACTCATGTTCACGAAGCTGCATTGCTTTGATCAGGATTATAAGAGGGACAAGCTTATTACTACCTGTCATGAACATGCACAAAGCTTCCCTTTAACTGTCAGGGTGTTTTTTTTTTTTTTTTTTTTTTTTGGTTCGTGCAATACTGTTAGAGACAGTATTGTCGTGCCCGGTATGTGGGAGAAAAACTATTCTTGGAGTCCATGATTCCCAGACAGGTGTAAACACTAGGACAGGTGGGGTCCTACCAAGGACCAGAGTTGTTACTGTCACTGAAGGTTGCACCTCAAAAATCATATGTGCATACCGAAACTTAAATGTGTACATTAAAAACTGTATTTACAGTGTTTGCCTAACATAAAATGAGATACATTTTGAACTGTCCTCAGCGCTATGAACAATGGACAGTGTGACTGAACGAGACTTGAGCAGCAGTGCATGGAAGTGGGTGGCTGGAAGACAGTAGCCTACAACAGATCATTGGCGTGCCATCAGAAGCCATCATTAGCTATGAGTGGTGGCATAACAGGGTAGAATAACATATGTGGTGACACATTCCATGCATAGCAATGGTAAGAGATGAGGTTGACAACTTTTAGAGGAGAAATAGCATGGTGGGAAATCCATTCTGCCACAGCAAGTGGACTGTAAAACTGTACTTCAGTAGCATTTTATTTAAGTGCAGTTTGTGTTGTGAGTCTAAGTATGACTGCATTATGTGGTTTTATAGAATTTATTGCATTTATCCTGGGTACACAGTACAGTAAACCCATAGTATCCAAATCTAATTCGTCCCTGCAAATGGGTCAGATACTGAATATTCGTATATTTATGCATGGTAGATTGACAGACGTCAATATTTTACAATATCCTCATGCTTAGGGAGATTTGACATTATGGTAAGAATATTCGCATTTACATAAGTAGGATTATTTAAAAAATGAAAGACTCACTATAAAGCAAGTAAGCAACTGACAGGACAGCAGGGTGCATCCCTTTAAAACTTTTGTTTTAAATTACAATATATGAATTTGTAACACTATACAATACAGCTTATTACAATAGACATTTTTTTTACAGTTTGAAATTTGTTGGCTTATTTTTTTAAAATTGTGTATTGTTTTAAAATTTTGTTTTAATTTTCATTTTTTTTAATGCATTATAGCAAAGCTTTTGTTTGGAGCTGTTATTAAAATTCGGATACAGAGAGTTCAGACACCAAGGGATTGTATAATAGACTGCAGTTTATTCTAATCATTTTGTAAATACATTTGTGGGGCCCATCACATGCAGCAGTGCGCTGGACATAAGCCTTGGGCCACACATTGGAAACCCCTGTACTAGGGCAACCACAAGTGACCATTTTTTGTTGCAGATGCCTGATTTCCCAGTTTCGTTTTGCTTACTCTATTCTCTACAGAGCCATCAAGATCGAGGTATATGACTGGGACCGAGATGGCAGGTGAGGCAGTTTTCTCCATTTCCTTCCACCACCTGAATCTCAAGTGACAAATGAGCAGTGACATTGTTGTGAGAGCAGTGAACAAGATAATCACCCACCAGTCGCTGATTTTTAAAAAGCATTTGTATAGGAATTGTCAGCTTTGAAAAGTTAAAAATATTTGGCAATGCTTGATCGTGGTTCAACACACAATGTGGTCTGCGCACTTGTGTGTGTGTGTGTGTGTGTGTGTGTGTGGGTTTCCAGCCATGACTTCATTGGGGAGTTCAGCACGAGCTACAGGGAGCTATCCCGCGGCCAATCCCAATTCAACGTGTACGAGGTGAGACACTCATCTACCTGTAGCATGCACCTTCTCCCGCCATCCCATCTGTGATACCAGACACATGTAAACAAATTTGCAGGCAGAAATTTAAACACTTACACACATGTGTGTGTGTGTACACACACTCTCAGTTGACTGAGAAAATGAGTTGAATGAGATTACAAATGCAAAGCCATCCCATCTCCAGGGAATGGAAAACAAGTTGTTATTTAAGAATGAAAGGCCATGCTGTTGTGTTTAGCAGTTCCTGTTTGTCTAAGGAGATAATATGCTGTCAAACAACTGCCTTGATATACTCAGATTCACTGAGAAAGGTACAATATAATGTATACTTGCAAATTTGTTTTTCCCACTTCTAACAGTACAGACCACTGCAACCTTAAGCACAGATAAATGTACACAAAAGCACACACACACGCACCTATACACATTTGTGAACAGAGCTGGTATAACACCCTCTCATTGCTTTTTAGCATAGCTGACAGTTGTTTGGTCAGTGTATTTACAGACTGTAGCACAGAGGAATCTCATGAAGTATTGCCCTTCTTTAAAAATTCTGTGTTATCTGAATCCACACCACTTTAATAGGCAACTCTTGTGGTTTACGAGGTTACAGCACGGACACTAAGTTGGAAAACTTAAAGAAGTTGGGCCAAAGTTCCAAACTGTGATGTTTGGATTCAAACTATTTATTTAGCATATTTAATTTAAACCAGTGTAATTTTGGCCCATTTTAGCTTCTTTGCCCCCTAGAACAGATCTAATGATCACCTGGTTCCCTTAGGTGCTCAACCCCAAGAAGAAAGGGAAGAAGAAAAAATACATGAACTCTGGAACAGTAAGTTTTAATTAATGGCTTTGTGACATATGGGATTACGGACATGGTCATGTTTTTTATTGTTCTCCCAGTTCTATCACCTGACAACATGATCCTGTACATTTTCCCTTTTGTGTGTTCATGATACATGCTCGTTTAGGACCTGGTCATGTTTCACAAAGTGAAATAGGTGTTTGTGTTTGAGGCTGGTTGAGGTCTTGTTACTGTGTTACATTTGTATTTATGTTTGAGTTCCCCAAATACCTCTGGCTTTATAATGAGTTACTTTGTGCAACATGTTGTTTTATTTTACTTTTTTTTTTTTTTTTTTTTTTTGAAAAGTAAAAAGGACCCCCNNTTTTTTTTTTTTTTTTTTTTTTTTTTTTTTTTTTTTTTGAAACGGTACACAGTACCCCCCACAGTTATGATTCGGAAATGTTATATAATTTTGCTTGGTATAATGTTTTTGGCCTCAACAAAGGCATTGGAGCAGTCTAACTTTTGCACTATAATTCCCTCAGGTGACTTTGTTATCATTCCTTGTCGACACTGAGGTCACCTTCCTTGACTACATTAAAGGCGGGTAAGTAAGAACCACACAGTCTTTCCCTCCTAAGAGCTCATTGCCAAGGAAGCAAGCACTTGCTTACACCTTGGTGATGGCAGGGTTAGATTTATGACTTGGTAGGAATGGAGTCAGGTCAGGGTGCAAGAGTTCTAGGTCTGCTGCTGGTAATTATCATACAGCCCAACATGTGAACCAAGGTAAATTGTCATTCATATCTTACTGGCTGACAGCTCTGTGGAACTATGATCAGACCTGCAAGCCAGTCTTGATGTACATATAATTATTACCATACAGTCAAAATGAACTCAGCTGAGGGTCTCTGGGAATGAGGAGTACTCCTGTCTGTCTCCTGTTAATCAGTAACAGGCCTTTCACTGCAGGCTCAGCCAAGCACTGCGGAGGACTAATAGCTTTTCATCAGATCACAAGAAAGCCACCTCTTTTGTTCTTCAGTATAAAAAAAGTCTTCTTAATATAGAGTTAGTGTAGTGGGCGAGACAGTTTGACATGCAGTCAAAGTCATGCAGCGAGGCAATGAAACTCTCAGAAGTATGGTGTGAGTTGGTGTGATGTTTAACTCTCCTTAGTCCTGTTAATTCTTTACTGTCTCCAGCAAGATGTTGCATGCCACACAGAGAATTTTTTTTGCCTTGTAATATGAAGGTGATTTCACTGGAACAGGAATGGCCTTCTGGCAGGACAGTGGAAAGCTGACAGATTGTTGTCAACCCAGAATGCATAGCAAATAGGTTATGCTCTGGTGAACAGCCATTGAGCAAGGGTGCAGGGGTATAATCCCACCCAGATGTGGCAGCCAGTGAGTCCTAGATACAGTGTGTATCATGGGTAACAGTGTAAATAGCCTCAAGGAGCACCAATAACACAAAATAGCACAATGCTTCCCAGGTGAAAGTCACGGGACAGAAATACGTCAAAATAACAGTGGTTTGTTGGGTTTACTATGTGTAATTTTGGAAGTGCTACTGTAACTTCTCAGCTGCATGGCATCATTGTTGGGATTTTTTAATTCATGTTTTAATGGCTAAGTTATTGTAAAATACGAGTGTGTTACTACTATTCACTGATTTGTGTGGTTTGTGTGAAGATTAAATATGTAACCACATACATATGTGGCTCGTGTACTATGGGTTATGGGCATATCCGCCCGTGTAGATGCTCGCTTACACGGAGCTCTTAATCTTTACAGTACAGGCAGTTAACTGCATTTGTCCTTCATTCTAACCTGCTCTCTCATTTGTCAAATGGAACATGTCACCGTGAACCATAAATTGTTCCATTTTCTAAGACATATTTCCATGCTTGTCTGTAGTCTGTCCATTCACCTTAGATATCTTTTGTCAAAGTCATTGCAAAGGCTTTTACTTTGCTTCTTTAGCTTTATGTTTTTGAGGCCAATGCTGTAAGAGTTGTACATTTAAAATGGTATCCAGTTGTGTATCTTTTGCATGGTGGGACTCTGATAAAATACACAATCGGTTATTGAGTACAATGTGCATTTGAGCCAGCATTGATTCTCAATTTGTTGGCATGGTAATCTGAACTCTGTTATGGGAGAGCATTTCACCATACCAAGGTACTCAGGGTCTGAGTGCCACTGGGAGCTCCCTGTTACCATGGTTACCACCAACATCAGTTACAATGGTAATGCACCACTCCCTTATCAACTTAGGGGGTCATACAGGGGGTTACTGAGTAGGCTTCAAAATTTTTCTCTCAGTCATATACCATGGCAGGGTATTTTGATTTACATGTTATGTAATCAAGCATCCACATGGTATCAGCACAGTGCAGAAGTTGGTCAGCTCCTTGGAAGAGCGGGGAATATTCTTGATCATTAACCTCTGTTTTGAGTGAGAGAGTGCTTTACTTGGTATTACCAACCCTTCCCTAGTTAGCTCAAAGCCCTTTCTCTAGGTTGTTCTCCGGAGGGACTCCACTGGGTTAATTAAGATTTTGTCCTCTTCTGATTTTGCTCAATTGTGTCTCTACCGGTGCCCTAGAAGCACTTTTGGAGATAAATGAATCGCAGCCAGAGGAGGTGATGCATCATGGACCAAGTAAAGAACTTTTCTTTGTCTTTGTGCTCTTTTGTGTCCTCATTCTGTATATACCACTCATTGCCCTGTCTCTGTTTGTGACAAAGTGTGTAAGGTTCTTTCACTGAGCTTTTATGTTGCATTTTGATGGGCTCCAAAGGACTTTTATTCGATTATCTAAGAAATGACTAAAGCAAGTCCCTAAGGAGATTCACAATACACTCATCAATATTTCCTCTTTGTTCTTGCATCAGGTCCTGTATTGAAAGTACTGAAATAGTGAGATGCTTTTTCTACTTTCCAAATCAATAATCTTCTCCAAACCAATTTTCCAGCACCTGCACCATGCCGAGGCGTTTGGGTGTGATTTTGAGAAACATGTTAATCTTAAGGCATTTTACAATCGGACAGTGAATATGCAGTCTGTTCAGTGTAGCAATGACTTCCTCCTTGAATATTTCGAGCAATTGCATTTGAGAGTCCTGATAAAATTTCACTGTATACTTGGTGCTTTTTTCAGCAAGGAATCCACAGTCAATGCTGCTACATAAAGTAGACTAAAGTAGAAAGTAGTTGACTCACACCTCACTCAGTACAGATTATCGTTATATGTGGTTGATATCAAGAAGAGTTCAATGACATTTTGCCAATCTGCTTTACTGCCAACAGTCCTCTTTGAGATAAGTGGTTCAGTCTGCAGGATTTCCATTCACTGCTGAATAACTTTCCACAGGATCACATTGAGAGGTTGTCCCTGCTTCAAGTCTAGGTGCTCGGGGTACTAGGGTCCAGGCACACGTCTTCCCTAATTCCATCATTCCTACTGTTTTCATTCGCTCCTGCTTTCTGTGTCACTGTTAATTGAATGTTGAGTGTAATCATCATACCTACAGGTCATAATTTTTTGTGAAAACATCATACTTACCAGTCATCAATTGTGGTTACTGTTGAATAGCAAAGATATTTTGAGTAAAGCAGGGCTTGCATGCATGTGTGTGTGTGTGTGTGTGTGTGTGTGTGTGTGTGTGTGTGTGTGTATATATATATATATATATATATATATATATATATATATAAAATTTCTGATATTATACCTGGTGCTTAAAACAGCCAGAACCCCATACTGTCGCTTCTCTATTTTGCTCTTTCTAGTTCCGTGAAATTTTCTTGTGTACTTTTCAAAAACTCCCAGTAGTCTCTTTTGTCCCCTGTTGACTAGATTCTCTGGCTGAGCTGCTTTCCCATGGCCAATATGATGGTACATGGCCAATATGAAAACAGCCTCATAGCTACTTTTCCTTACCCAGGGTGAAATAAGTTTCAGCTTGCGCTCTGTTTTCCTACCATTGAGTGCCACTTTTGTGTCTGTAATGCTCCTGGTAATTCATGGGTTAGCCTGTTGATCTACTACTCTTGTTTCTTCTCCTCCCTCCACATTTGTTGCTCTCGAAATGCTTTCTTTCCCTTTGCTATAACTCTTCTCTAACAAGACAAGATGTCTCTACCCTTCGGGGCTGGCTTTAACCCAGCAGACCTCAGCCGCTCTTCACAGGCTGCTCCTCTATCCATTGCCACTGGTATTGTCTGAATAGCTAAGATGCTCCAAGATTGGAGCAGGAGGACATGCTTACATCTCTGTGTCCTTTGGACACTTTGACTGGAGAACTGGTCTGCTTCCAGATCACCAGCCCAGAGGGGCATTGCACTGCACCATGCTTTTAGAAAGGGCCTTATTTTACTCTTCCAACATAATGCAGATAGGTTTCTTGCCATACTGGTGTCAATTCCTCCGTTTGTTAACCTGCTGTTTAATACAAGGGGATGAATGGAATAAACTAATCCCCTGCACTGTATGAAATGGCCAAACTGCAACATTAGAATTTTTTAATGTTTATACTGTACTTCTATTGCTTAATTCCCATTATCTGCATATCTTCATTGAACTATGACATGCTAATGCAAATGGTAGCACTGGCATCTTAGATTTTTGGGGCTCTCAGTTCCGTTGCGCTTGTTAAGTGCTGATTCTATAGATACTTGCCCTGAATTGTGTTTGTTCTACTTCACCTTCATGGTTAATCTTTGATAGAAGAGTGTCCATAACTGCAGTTATTTTATCAATCCACCGCAGTGCAGGTCTTCCTCTTGTGCATTGACTTTCAACCTTACCAAGCATGATGTACTTCTCCAGGGATGATGTGTCCTAAGTATGAAAGTTGAATCCTTGTTATTTGTCCTTCCACAGAGATCTTAGGTTTGATGTCCTCCATTACCAAAGTGTTTGTTTTTCGGGCCATCTACAGTATACACAGAATTCTCCACCAATATCATAATTCACAGGCAATAATTTTCTTCTTGTTCTGTTACCCCACTGTCAAACTTTTACATATGTATGATATTATTGAGAATACCATGGCTTGAACAATACATAGTCTTATATTAAATGCAGCTTAGGATGTGAGGAGATTGTACGTTCTTTCTGTGTTTGGAAGGCTTTGTACCAAGTGTTTCCAAAGACATTGATTTCCACTTGTACTGACTATAAATTACTTTTAGTTTGTGACTGATTGAGTGCATCCTGCATTGTGTCCTGGGATTGTCTCAAAAACATCATCACCCTGTACTGGATAGATGGCTTCTCAAAATATGTAGAAGGAGTTTCAGTTCATCACTGTTACTTTAGTGTTTGGTTTCTTGTATTTCTCATCTGGCTGTTTCTTGCAGAACACAGATAAACTTCACAGTGGCAATTGATTTCACAGCATCGAATGGTAAGTGCAGTACATATCAAGCTGATGAATACAGATTGAAGATTATTTAAATATATGCAGATGAGTAATCAACTACCATTCAATGAAAAAAATGTCAATGAAAGTGATAATGACTGTGCCTGACTGTACTGGTAAATTCATGGAACAGCACCAACTGGAAAATCTCATCTGGAACATTTGAGGTATTTAACAAGTTCTTCATTGTTGGATGTATCTCATCCAGGTAACCCTGCCCAGCCCACGTCGCTCCATTACATGAGCCCGTACCAACTCAATGCTTATGGCATGGCACTCAAAGCTGTGGGTGAGATCATCCAGGACTATGACAGCGACAAGATGTTCCCTGCTCTGGGCTTTGGTGCCAAGCTGCCACCTGATGGCAGGGTCTCACATGAGTTTGCCCTGGTAAGCTAGACACCTCATACACTCTTCTAGTCCAGTATCATCTTTTCTCCATAGCGACTTGCATATATTACATCAGTGGTCTGTAAGTCTGGTTCTGGATGGTCCTGCGGCAGCTTTTTCAAATGACCTAGTGATGAGATATATCACTGAATTAGATCAGTTATGGAAATAATTGATACATTTGAGTAGATGAAGGCTCAGGTACAGTGAAATCCTGCAGACTCTGGCACCTTCAAGGATCAGTAGTGAAGACTCTGACCTCGAATTCTCTCCTGTGGCAGAAATGCTTCACTTCAGATGTTTTTGTGTTTGGAAATATTCACTTATTGACGATAAACAGCCCGAGGAGCTAGGGGAGAAAGCTACAAAGGGTTGCAGATGTGCTAATTTGAGCATTCATAATTTAATAAGAGGCTTAGAAACTTTACAGATCTCAGAAGTGTCCAAAAGCAGGAAAAAGAATGCTTAAATGACATTAATCGTTTCTTATGCTCAGTGAAGGAATTAAAAGGATTAATATTTAGATATACGCGTGGGTGCTAATTTTCATTTTGTTTCTTAGCTTAGATGAACACAGAAGGGACATTTTGCAATTTGTTTTATTTCACACAACACGCCTTAGTTTGCCACAGTGTATTTTCAGTGAAAGATATTTTAACAACAGAACGATGTGTATATAATGAAGTTTTTGTGTATAAATACAGAACCTACTTCATCTTTCATAAACCAAAGAGCAATGAAACAATTATTCATATTATAGAAGGTGTAAAATTTTAAAATTGTTAGTAACAGCAAGTTAAAATTAATTATTACTATATTTATTAATTTAATTGATGCTTTACAATTTTTTGCCCATTTACACATCTGGGACATTTTTACTGTGTACCATGTTCAGGGATATTATAATGAGCGGGGATTCAGACCCAGGTTTTTTCAGTTACAAGGCTGTAACTAGTACACTATCGTGTAGCCAGTGTATCCACTAGTAAGAATATAAACTGACTGTAAACTAATGCATCAGTCTCAATCTTTGTATCCCTGTAGTAGAAATGACACTCAGTCTGCTCTCTATTTTGTCTCTGAGTTCCGTGTTCATGAGACCCACCATAAGTGTGGCCATGGTGCTGTGAATCCCACTGTTGTGCTGTGGTGCCATCCTACTGGCATGGCCTATGCCCACTGCCTAAGGACAGCTATAAACAGCACAAAGGACAGTGAATGCCATGCTGTGTTCTTAATTGACAACAGACTCCAAATCCATCTGTGTGTGCAGACTTGCACACAAGATACCTCCTGAAGTGAAAGGCATCCGGCACTTTTTGATATATGTTCACACCCAGGATTCATTTATCCAAGCGATTAATTGTGTCCGACAGTTTGCTGTCGGGAACAGTTCAGATTACTAGAGGAAAAACCAGGAGTTTTGATGGGTATCTTTGATTGCATGTGGCTTTTTGGGCATGTGAGAGGCTGGCAATCCTCCCCTGGCACACAACCACAGCTTGTCCTTGTCACTAGTGGTAATGTTCAGTCTTCTGGCAGAGATGGCCGTTCACCCCACGGCTCCTGCAGTTCATACAAAGTTAGGGGGTGAAAGTTAGAGCAACATGCATGAAGGCTTGTACTTTCCACAGAATGGAAACCCACAGAACCCCTATTGCCACGGGATAGACGGTGTCATGGAGGCGTATTATCAGAGCCTGAAGTCTGTCCATCTGTACGGACCCACCAACTTCTCACCTGTCATAAACCATGTGGCCAGGTAGGTGTTGCTGGTGTTCACCTGTGTGGCAGCTAACTGAAATGTTAGCAAAGTTGAAAGGTCAAATTTTTTATGCATCAGTAATACATAGTCATTTTGTTTTTTTAAATAATATTTTGACATGCACAGTCCCCAATAAATAAGTAAACACAAGAACAACATATGCGTACTTCAGTTTAAAATTGTTTAAGGGTTTTAACTAAAATGTATATTTTAATCAGATCATATTCCATAGTTGATATTTTATGTATGTATTGTGTGTATATCTGCATTCTGTCTGTTTTTAAGGAGAGCAGTCCTTTGAAATCTTTTAAAGTCTTTCTAACCAAATGCTGATAAAGTGGTCTGATATGAAGTGGTATATATCTTGATATCAGAATTTTCCCTAGTTAAATTTGTTATTTAACTATCGTCCCAATAAGCCTGATATCAGGCTAATGAACTTCATGTTCAGCTAATTTGCATATACAAATTGTAGCAGTGCTGCATGGTAATGAGCTTGCTATCAAATAAATTAACATTTAAACTTTAGTGCTGATGTATGCCTATGAGCTTAATATAGAACTAAGCACTATGTAAGCTTCAGAAATGATGTATGCTAATGAGCCTGATATCCAACTTGCACACAATTAAGCTGTGATTTATGCTAATCTGGCCTAGGCTTCAAAATTCGTCAACATTCACGCGCAAAAACTAACATCAAGATAAAATCTGGACAGTAAAGATGTACTTGAAAAGGTATTTCTGGTACCCCACAAATAAGCTTTCTCTTTTCATTAATTTTATGATTGTTAAGGTGGTGGTACTCTACAGTTTCTGATATTCAACAGTAGCTGCGTTGCACTGTGTACTCATCAATATGTGTCAGTTCTGTTACACATGAATATGAGTTAATATCAACTCAATCCACTTTATTTCCTGTCTGAAAGAACAATTGATAATCTCAATTTTTTCCCAACTATTTGGGTACTAGTTAGGGTCACAAAGTGGTTAATTCACTGGTTTTCATTTAAACTGTAAATTCTTAGAATTCCCATTTATGACTGCAGATAAGGCTAAAAAATATGCTTGTGGGCTGCAAAGGAAAGAGGTGGCATATGAATTCTAAGTCTAGTCATGCTTGAACAGGGACATTTTTCAAACTCGGTACATCATAGCGTGTGTGTGCAGAATGCAGAATGTATAGTTTCTTAGTAAATGGGAGCAATGCAAATAAAATAAATCTTACATAAGAAGGATGACAGGCTATTATTGAATCCATTTGTTGTTCAACATGATTCTTGCACAATTACTAGTTACAAATCAGATCCCCATATGCGCATTTCATGACCAAAATGGACTTATCTCTTGGAGATGTGGTAATTGAAACAACACAGCATTCAAGTGTTCTTGGAGTTATTTCTTTGCGAACTTTAGCTTTAATTAACAAAAATCAAAGTGCAGGCCCTGACGAACGACACTCTGGGCAATGCTGTCGAACGGATGCGAGAGTTAAATGTCAGCTTGCTTTTCCCCTCACACAGCGGCGTGGGCATAGGCAGCGGGGGGGGTTGGTGAAGAGGATGCTGAGTACCGATGTGCGTATGTTAACAAGGGAGCAGGTTGTGCAGATCACAGAGCCACAGTCGTTAATGCCATTCAGACATTCCCTGGCTGCTGCCGCTGTGGTGCCACGCTCCTCTAATCTAATTCTACTTTGATCCTCTTCTCCATGCGCCCCTGCACTCACTTCATGCCCACAGAGTTCAATAATGCTTTGGCTTTCTGGCCTCGCATTGTTGTAATTTCATTACTGCTCTGTTTGCCTCCACCCCCCGCCCCACCGTGGCTTCGTACTGATCCATGGCTCTCGCCGCATTGGATAACCAATGGAATGGGAAACAATCTGGCGTGGTCAGCCAGCACTGTTCCATTTCACTCAATCAACTGATGTTTCCCTACAGTGTGACCTACATGACCAATGCTGCAAAATGGTGTACGTTAGAAAATATCAGCAATGTTTGCATAAACCTTGTACCACGAGTGCAAACATTCACAGCATGTGTATAAATATATAAGTTCTGAAGAAGTTTTGTTTACAGCGTGCATTGCCTTTTATTGTGGTACCTTAGGGTCAGTTTTTACGAAGGGATTTCCAAGATGCAGCTTTTTTAGGCTAAGAACTTCTAATGAAGATCTTGGATTGCCTAACCAAACTGTTCCACACAATTTTCTGTCCTCAGGTATGCATCATCAGTGAAGGATGGCTCACAGTACTTTATCCTCCTCATCATCACGGATGGAGTCATTTCAGACATGGCCCAGACCAAGGAGTCCATTGTCAATGTGAGAGCATTTGGAGGTCTGCATGGTTGTTGGCTGTTTCGTATTCTCGTGGACAGCTTGTTTTGTACAAATGCCAGACCTTGTGGGCCAAACCCTGCTTATGAAGATTAGGAAAAAGATTACGAAAGTTAAATTTACATTTACGTTTATTAATTTAGTGGATACTCTTCTCCACTGCCGCCCACAATGATTATTAACAAGTATGTAGCTGACACCTTTTTTTAAACATGAAGGAAAATACTGGATAGACTGCACTTAACTGCCTGCAGTCATTCACCCCTATATGCTGCAGCGCAATGTAACACACTCCCTCAAACACTCACACACTATAGGCAATTTAGAGTCACATGCCTTTTGACTGTGGGAGGAAACCAGCCCACCTAGAGGACACCCATACGTATACAGAGAAAATATTCAAACTTTCCGCCAGCTAAACTCGATCTGAGACCCTAAAGAAACCCACTGCATGGGGACTGTGTGGAACCGAAACTACCCAGTGCATGTCCATAGCAGCCTTCGGTTTTTATAGAAGCGACTTTGTCACTGAAAGGTGTAAAGAGGGCTTCTCTGTTTGTATCTTCGAACCAGCAAATTAACCTGAGCTGCTCATATGAAAATCTGTGCCGAATGGAATATTACTTGAAGTTGTTAGCCATGTAATTGGTATAGATAAGGAGGCCTGTAGTGGGCACAGTGTAATGTGAAGGAAGAGCCGCCTCCTTCCAGGAAGCAAACATCAGGAAGGCTGGATGGCCCTGAAAGGCAAGTGATATGGGGACTCTGTCGCCTCACAGAATATCTGTCATCATTCATCTTGCTTTAAGTCATCTCTTAGCTTATACCCCCGGACATGTAAGGTTGATACTCAGAAGTCCCAGAAAGCACCCCTGGCATCAAGTGTTACAGTTGTGCTCTAACACAGACTCATTGCCCCGTTTAGACACCTACGCAGTGGAAATTAATTAAAAAGCAAAAGAGGCCTTTTAATGGATTGATTTTCACTGTTCCTCTAAATACTCAGTTCTATACCAACAGAGATTTTAAGCAAAACTGTTTATCAGTTTCTTATGATGTGAGAGAGCTTTGTATATTCATGAAGCTTGTAGGAGGGCAACTCAATACTTCAAACTGGCAGAATGGCTCTTCATATTGGGGTCCATGCCGGATCTTGAGGCTGTGCATTTTATGCACCAGTACAAATAAGCTTAGTCACCTTGACAGAAAGTAGTACATCTTACAGTCTAGACTGCTGTTGTCTGTTCATTGCTAAAATTATATTCTTTTCCCCAACAGGCCTCCTCTCTACCCATGTCGATTATAATTGTGGGAGTTGGACCAGCAGAATTCGATGGTAATGTAACAAAAAGCCTTCACAGGATCCTTACTTCCTCCCTCCTTCCCTTTGGCTCTCTTGTCCCTCATTTGCAGCACTTGCCATTTAACTCCTTTCATCCTCCGTCTGCTTCGGACAAAAGCATTCTCACAGGCTGGAGCAATGCCCTCCAGAAATGCACTGGATCCTTGCAAACAGCCAGAACGCTCTTCCAAGCATTGATAGCGGCTGCGTTTCTGCAATACGTCAGCATTGTTAGCCCATGACTCACTGAGCTTGTTTACATCCAGCACTATTTGTATGGTTTGAGGCTGGCCAATGCTGGCTGACATTTATCTAGATGGATAGATAAGAAGTACAGAGAAGAAGTCTGTGATTTCCTCTCTCTGCCACTGGCACTGAATTTATCTGCTGAGCCAGTGGTATTTCATTTTTCTTTTTTCGTCTCTCCAGCCATGGTAGAGCTGGATGGGGACGAAGTCCGGGTCTCATCAAGGGGACGATTTGCCGAAAGGGACATTGTTCAGGTATGCCTTGTTCCACTGAATCGAGACACCTGCTGTGCAGTGCTCTTATAAGCAAGAGGCTCTGAGTAATCTCTAATTTGTACATAAACAACAAGAAATGTTTCACTTCATCCTGCCTTGCGTTAAAATTGAAGAAGCAGCCACATAAATTTGGACCTGAAATGTATTACATAAAAATACAGTATCAGTATATTTGGAAAATGGCCATATTTAGTACTGTTTAATAAAGTATGAGAGTGTGTGACAGAAAGCTCTGTCAGCTGCAGGTAGTCATACAGTATGTGTATGTTGCGATAACCTTCATTGCTGAGCAGGTACACATGCCTGCAGTGTTAGGGAAAACCCAAAAATGTGCATTTAAACACACATATAATCCATTAGCAGTGCATTTGTTTTATTTAACTTGAATCTATTTTTAAAGAGCGCTGTCTGTCCACCTGTCTGTACATCATTTGAGTGTTACTGGGTACATTTGTCCATGTAAATAGTGCAGTTTTGATGCTGTTTATTGAGAAGTTTCTCTGAAGAGCTCTGTAAATATACACGTTATTTGCATTTAAGTGGAAAAGACCCACTTCATCAACTGTCTCCCATCACAGAGATGAAGATATCTTGGATGACTTTTTCACTGTTGCCTTCTTGCTGCTGACCAGGGGATCTGACCCTTAGTAGGTTTATTGTTTCACGCACAGTGTCCTTTGACAGCTCATTGACTCGAATCAGTGGACACTGAGTTCAGTTAATTTGTGGTGTTGAAGGTAGATGTCCAGACTTTGGTGGGCTTGTAATTCAGACATGTGCAAGTGGAAGTGTGTCGCCCAAAGACTAGGTCACCTTCCCAGATGGACTTAAGGATTTGTCCTCTTCAAGCTTGAATTGGACTGCAGGTCATCTGTGGTCTCATTATGCCACACGGAGGGTTTTTATCGCCTAGGTTTGCTCCCCTCTTCCCTCAAATCCATGCCTTGGCCAGAGTCACATCATTACAGGAACGCCCATGCCAGCGCTTGTCAGCTTGTTAGCCATCCTTGTTAACATGATCAGAACATCGTAGCTGTTGGCCGGGGATTTGTCGCCCAGGCGTGCACAGAGACTGAACTGAATATGCTAGATTTCCACTCTCACTGTTCTACAAATGGAAAGTGGGAGCTGTACAATTTTAAATATTTTAGTTTATATCTTTGAACTTTTTGCTAAGTGTGTGTGATAATATGTGTGTGTATTTGTGATGTACTTGGGACTGGCCCAGCGCTCTGACCCTGAACAAGCTGTACTGATTACAAGCATCTACAGTCAGACATTAAAGATTCCTTACAATGTAATTCATAGGACTGCATATCTTAAATTATGGGTAAAGTTGTGGGTGGTGTCTCACAGTGGGTCTTGGACATGTACAAAAGGTAACATGCATTATGCATAATGCATATGCATAACTGCAAGCCTGTTTTAATTTGCAGCCTTGTAGACTGCACCTGCTTTTTATTTTTAAGTGAAATTCCTGCGATAGTGCCACACAGCTCCAGTATAAACCAGAACAGTTGCAGATATTGGGGTCAGTGACATGGCTTCTTACAGATTATTGTTTTTTTTTTCTAGAAAATCAGTTCATGACCTGTATAGAGACTGTGGTCCAAGTGCTGTTCTGAGCTGTGCAGTGTTCAGTCAGCTGCTCACAGGAGTCATTTTTTTAACATCGCATCCAGAAACCCCATTAAATGGACGTATTATGATGAATTCCTTCAGCTTAATGAGGTTTTATCAGAAATTATGAATAATGTATACAGTTTGTTTTATCTAGAGAGAGTTTGTCATAAAAGTTTAAAAATGTTTAAAAAATCATCAAATTTCATGTGTAAAATGCAGCATTCACTTGAGGATAATAAGTGGAGTTATTTGAACGTTAAAAGTAGATTTTCAGCAATGGCAAACTGGCAGGACAGTGTCTAGCCAGTCAGTGGTTTGTCAGTGCTGGTCTGGGTAAATGGTGAGGGTTTTATGTCAAAGGCATCTAGCTGTAAAATTGCGGCTCCAAACATGCCTCCCCACAGGCCATGCGTTTGCGTGGCATCTGGGGACAGCAGCTAACCTGGTGTAAAACTGAGAAAGACAAACTGCTGTTTTGTTTTTAATCAAATCTGTCAAGAAACTTTAGCTAACTATTAAAATAAATAATTAGCAAAGTTACGTTATAGCCTGCTAAGTAGGCTACTGTGTGTTTCTAGTACCTAGTTAGCAGTAAAAAGTAAAGCTTAACCACCGTTGATAAAAGGGGGCAAATACTGCCGATCTCATGACCTGTTAAGACTTTACTCTTACGTTGTTGAATTTTGTTTCTGAATTGTTATTATTTAAGATTAATGAGCATCCTTTTATTAGCACTGTTTTGTTTCATGGATTGTGAATGAAAGTGTTTCTTTCTGTGTTTGTATGATTATTGTCAGTGGGAAGAAGTTTTTTCATTCAGGATTAGCTGTTAATGAAAAATGAAATACGGTTTGTTGTTTTGCTGGTACTTGAATGATTTAGCATTTGCATTTGACTGTTTCTTTTGATTGCCTCATGCCCTGTTGCACACTAAAAATACCATTTCAACAAGTTATCTGTTTCTCTTTTGCAGTGTTATTTGCATAAAGTATTAGATATGCAGTGCAGTTCACTGGCATTTCAGGATTTTGTCAGTTTGGGAAATTCTCCCCGTCTTAAGGTATACTCCTTTTTTTAGAGGTAATTGAGGTATACTTCTGAGAGTGCAATCCTTTATGCCAGTAAAGTTGTTCCTTAGGGTATATAGGGAATATCTGATTTGATAAAGATGCTTTTAGCAGCAGGTAATAGTGATTTCAGCCAGCTGGCAACAGTTAGTACCTCAGCTATGTGGGATTAATACTTGCCATGGCCTCGTGGGAAAGACCTGAATTTTGTGTCCAAGACAACAAGCCAGAATATTCTTCCTCCAGCTGCTATGTTGGTTATTGCCCTTGGTCTGTGCTAACTTGGCCACATTTAGGTACTGTGAAGGATACTTGGTCTAGCATGCATGGCCTCTACCCTAGTGCTCTGCTTCTCTCCAGTTTGTTCCATTCCGAGACTACATTGACCGCAGTGGGAACCACATCCTGAGCATGGCCCGTCTGGCCAAGGACGTGCTGGCCGAGATCCCAGACCAGTTCCTCTCCTACATGAGGTCCCGAGGCATCAAGCCCTTACCAGCGCCCCCTCCATACACACCCCCGGGACAGCCACTGCAGACCCAAATCTGATGGACACACCGCATCCCCCCACTCAGGACGGGGAACTCCACCTCGCTTGTTGCACTACAGCAATGTAATGGATCAAGCCTCGCATGGCAGGTGACAAAGGGTATGTTTACTTCCATTTCCCAACGTTCTACCGTCAGCACACTCACAGGGGGCCATGGTCTTGGGAATGCGCAAGGAGCCTGGAGCTGCCGAGGATCTGGGAATTGAGAGCATTCGTGGGACTGGCTATTTCTAGACCGGTCCAAGAAGGAGGTCCCTGTACCTGTGGACACAGAATCCCTCGACTGTTGTAAATAAAACTCAGAATGCATTTTCTTGCTCTCTCAATCACTCTGTATCTCTCTTCTCTCTGTCTTGCTCTCTCTTCTCAATGTTTACATGTTACTTTATGACAATTTTTACCATTGGATACTTTTATAAGCCTACTTTAAATATGAATTTTGCAAGATTTATACTCCAGATGTATTCTTACTACAGGCAATCGGTGGCTGTGATTCAGGCTATAATGAAGCATGCTACACCACACACTTGCAGGAAGTTGAGTGTACAGCTGTGGGGTGCTCTGCTTAACCACGTACAGTAAATGCTCTCTCTTGACTGTCTCTGCTATCCTGAACTGAAGGTGGCGTGTTTGCACAAGACTGAAAACCGGAGCAACTCAGCTAGCCTTACATTGTGTTACTGCAGTTCCTAACTGAACTGGGATCATCAAGCCCAACTGTCAAAAACACCTGTAATTTATTTGTGGCACCAAGCTGTGTGTGTATGCTTTTAGAAGTTATATTAGGTACAATGCATTATTTTTTATCGAACTGAGTCAGCAATTTGAGCTCATGGCACGAACAACTGAAACTGCCAGATTTGTCATGGGAGCTGAATTTGAGATGTTTGGCTGCAAGTTTTTATCAAACAGTTTTAGCTGCAATGTGATGGTCCTCGTCTAACTATGCACAGCTTGAATTCCTACCCTGAGGTCCTTCAGCCAGTGTGGTGAAACTGAAACCTAAAGATCTGCTGTACAGACAACCTTGTTCAAATTAAACATTTGGTTATAGTTGCCATTTGCACTTTCAGCTTGAAAAACAAAGTATCCGTCCGACCCTCTTCCCTTCTGATACAGACACACCTTTAGGAGAGTTCCTGCTTGCATGCTGCCGTAATGAAAACAAGGGATGCCAAGACTCATATGACCTGTCTGGATTAAATGGAGCACCGCTGTTGTAATTTACCATTAGACTGCAGTATAGAGAAGAAAGAAATATCTGCTGAGTATTCACACCTTTTATTACTCACAGTGAACTCGTCTTACTTACATGATAGAAAATGGTCTTCTTTGCCCCCACATACTCGCACATTCAAATTTACAAGGTGTGTTCAAAAAGAGTCTGGAATGATCTGCTTGTCACTGGTGTCCCACAGTCAACAAAGGTTTATTGACCTTCCACCCCCACTGTAATCCCAAAGCACAGTGACATCTAGTGGCAATGTTATCAGTCTGGTTACTTCTTGAACAGAACTTGTATATTTTGCTGTAAAGATTAAAATTAAATACATATTGAGTCTTCCCAGTGACACGCAAACAGAAGCTTGCTTTTGTCCGGCAAGTGGCCGTTGGAAGGATCAGTTTGTTTTACGGGTCGTCATCAGCCTGGTACTGCCTGCTTCCGTTTCATATGTTTGATCAGAGCACGCCCACAGGCTGTGGCTGCAACACGATGGCCTGCACGTGCCGTTTCTTCCCTTCTTTGCTTTCTCGGTACCGATGCAGGCGCCACCCTTCCAGTCCTTGCACGTGCGATCCGGCAAATGCATTTACTGCGTTAAACCATGGAGCCGTGCACTTGCAAACTTTGTTTACTGAAAATATCCAAATAATATATTGTATGCTTGTTATATCTTGCGCTAACGTGCACTATGTTTGCATGTTCAGTTTTAAAACAGGCATCAGTTTAATTTCTGAATAGTGTGTTTTGAAAATACAAGGAGAAAACAGTACAACATGGCCTTAATTTCTGACTGATTTCTTGTTAGGATTTGTTCTATGCCTTCAGATGTTCTATATTTATATATAATCAGTGTCAGTGTTCAGTTGCTTTGTAATGTATAATTTCTCTGCACAACTTTAAAAAAAAAAAAAGTATGTTTTGAAGAAGTTGCCAAACAGAAACCGCATGCTATAAAGTCAATAACAGATTGTCTGTATTAACTGTTTCTGAAACACGTTTTGGAATAAACATTCTTTCTAAATATTGATAAATAAGTGTGTCTTTTGTCAAACACGAAGGCAGGATGACATCTGAGTTAAACTCAGGCTCGCTCACTCACTGTTGTTAACTGCTTGTCCGAGACAGGGTCGTGGGACTTATCCCAGAAGCACAAGGCTGAGGAGGGAACAACTTGGGACTGAACACCAGTCCGTCAGGGTTTGGATTAAATTTTTAATGTTTTTGTTTGTTTGTTTTGTTTTTTTTTTACATTTTATTTGCTCACTTGTTACCCGCCACGTTTTAAGGCTGTAAATTAAGTCGGGGTATCAAAGTAAGCTTGTTGGGAGTAAAGAAGTGGGAGCTGGACTGCTTTGACATTATCACTTACAAAGTGTTAATGCTGCTTTTGGCTTCAGCTGCTCCCACTCAGTGTGACTCAATCAAATACTTTCTTGGTGAATTACAAAGAAAACCCAGACAACTGTTTTGAAGATTTATACTATAAATATTGATATGGGTTAATAACACACTAATTTAGTAAATATTTAGAATTTGGTTGAATAAAGAAAGAACCAGTATGCATACTGGTCTTCAGTGGCCTGAATAAATGCATTGCACTTGGCTGTCTGTGTCAATTGTGATTTATTATATCTGGATTTAAAAAGAGATGTGAAGTAAACCACATTATCATTGTTATGTATGTAGAAAAAATGTGGCTACCTGGTACAAGGTGAAACATAAGCATATATGTCATTGCAGAAGACCAGCTGGCACCGACAAGCAGTGTTAAGCGTTCCGCATCTGAAGACAGTAAACAGCTATCCTCTGCCAGACAAGAGCACTGATTCTCTGACCTTGTGAGTATTGCCAGTCTCCTCTTCAAGGACGGCGGCACTTTTGGAAGTCAGTTTCAGCGGGCGGCACAGCAGAGCGGCGAATCACAAGATTCGGCCAAGGTCCTTAACTGCAGCCGGTCTCAAAGAGGCTAAAAATACTTCATGCAAAACAACACTGAGGGAAAAGGAGCTGAACAAGAACAAGTGAGGTGAGAAATGAAAATGTTTTATGAGGAATGGGGGAAAAAAAACGACACATCAAACAGCAGCCGTGTAACAAGCAGGACCCAGACAAAAGGTCTTCACCAGGCTTAGTAACAATGACCCGCATTTCACACCTAATGTATTTCTCCACGTGGTTGACTGGGTACACACTGCGAGAGGGTATTTATCTTGGGATTTACACGTGTTCCACCACACACCTGAGTTTCCAGCTGATCTTTCTGGGTTGCAGGGTTTGTTATCAGTTCTACAGCAAGGCACAGCAATGGGTGATGGTCCAAAAGCAACCCCTGTGGAGACTCCTCATCCCTGTTGAGCAGGTCTGTGAGTGTTGTGTGTGATGACCAGTGAGGGACAGAAAAACTTTATATACACATAATCTATGGACTTGATAAGGTTACACTTCAGTCCCTTTGTGTGGCAGATGATTATACGTGTGAGGAACAGTTTGTGTGCTACTGAGCATCAGGTCCTCCAGTGAATGACACTTGCATGCTTCCTTGAGCGTACCTGCCTAGTGTCCTAGTTTTCCAGTCCTTGTGTTGACAACACTGTGTTCAAACTTCAAGTTCCAGCCACTGTGTCTCAAAGGTTTAGTGTGGTCTTATTCATAAGCCACCACCTTTTCAACACACCAGATCTTTGGTATTCACTGTTAGCAATGCACACTTGTAAATAAACTCTGCACTTTGGTTCAAAATTATTCACTTTTTTGTGCTGTGTGTGTCTTCTGTGTCTGTCCAGTGTGCTGTGAACCATGGTTCAGAAGAAACTACGTTTCATTCGCCTCGTACATCTGTACAAGTGCAGAATGACAAAGTGAAGCTAGAGCCCAAACCATATGTAATAAGTGCAACAGGGACAGCAGTACAGACATCCATCCTGCTGACATCTGTGTGTTTTATTCTTTCTCTTATATCTGGTATATTTACCTGCTTTGTTTTGCTGATATTTACCCATTTAGACATTTGAAGCAAAACAGAAGCTTGTGATTCATTGTTGAGAAACTTGTGTGTTTTTTCGCTATGCATATGTGTATGTATGTTGCATACTGCTGCAATCCAGTTTTCCTGTGAGGAAGTTTTTATTCATCCAAACTAATGGCAAATGTGAGCCGGTAGGAAGAGAATTTCACAGGTGTGTTTGTGTGTGTCTGCACATTTCCTTCTGTATTTGTGTCTGAGTCTGTGTATTTGTCCTCTGTACCTATACTTTCTGTGTGTTTGTTGCAGGATTTATAAACAAGAACATTTTTGTTAAAATCTCATATATTTTAATTGCTAATCTTTTAAAGTTTCTTCGCAACATATCTATTATTATTCACTCTGTTGGTTTGGGCTGAAGTTTTACCTACTTAAACAATGCAAATATTTGACTAAAATGTCCCTGCCTTACGGAGAATGGTCTCTTAGCAACA
This sequence comes from Arapaima gigas, assembly GCA_900497675.1. Lineage (NCBI taxonomy): Eukaryota > Metazoa > Chordata > Actinopteri > Osteoglossiformes > Osteoglossidae > Arapaima > Arapaima gigas. The sequence goes on along the minus strand of UFQX01000387.1, from coordinate 487,778 downwards.
GGCTGAGAAGGTCAGAGGAAAAATAGCTCATCACATATCAGCACTGCCATTTTCTCGCTATGGAGAATATCTTCCCTGTTCAGAGAAGTTACTCTTTGCAAACACTTTTCATGCCACTGCTTTTCACCACTGATGGGTCCCTTCAACACTTACCAGTAAAGTAAACTCTCTCCCTTAATCTCAGTCCACTGTCCTTAACTGCCTTATCCTGGTCAGGGGTCATGATATATCCCAGACTCACGGAGCTATGAAACTACACCCTGGATGGGATGCCAGTCGATCGTGGAGTTTCCACACACTCACAGCCTCACACAAACACTACAGGCAATTTAGAGTGACCAGTTAACCTGAAACATATGTCTTTTGACTGTGGAAGGAAACCCACACAGACGTGAGGAGAACATGCAAACACCCAAAATGGCCAAGAGGTCGTTCATTTCCTATAACTCTCTTAAAGTAAAACTGTTTCCACTGGCATACGCTGGAATTTTTTGGGAAGAGTGGGTTTTTGTTTCAAATAATGAATTCTGGGTATTCAGTTCTAGCATTCACTCAACCCCTTTGTCCCCCAGCAGCTCATCAATAAACTTTCTTCACTGGGTCTGAACCAGTGCAAATGGATCTTGGACTTTCTCCCCAACAGGCCATGAGGATCCATGGCAGCATTCCTTCGAACCGGGGGACCTTCATTTTATAAGCTAACAGCCCTAAACGCTACAGACTATGGTGCAAACGTAAACAATTGTATATAAATATTTGAAAAATTAAAGCTTGAAGCTCATCACAACGTGCTATTCGTGGAACATCGCTGTCCATCACCAGCGTCCAGCCACAATGCAGCATGATCCAGGCACTTGTCTGAATGTTGGAGGAATAAATGTGCAGAACAAATATTTAAAATGATATTTTATGAAATTATTTTGAGAACCAGCACTCACAAGTCACTTTCGAACCTAAAATCGACCACATACTCCAGATGGTAGGACAGCTCTGAACCAGTGTGTTTGTTCTTTTAATCTATTTTAAGACTTCTGAATAGCTATTGCAAAATGATAAATTATTTATAAATAAAAAAGGTAAATTGATTAACCCCCAACAACTCTGTGTCTGTAAGATGAATGAACTTGATTTAAAACCACCATGAAAGTGTAACATTGGTTTCACAGATGCTAATCTAATTTCTGTCAGCCTTGGAACAACATCTGGTGCTCAGATAAGATTTACTGAAGACAATTCAGAAAACTTATTTAACTTATTTAATCTGGTAGTTTCTCAGAAGCACTTTGCAAAGACTGAGCAAATTCCTCAGACCTTGTCTCTGTTTAATGGAGCTCATATGTCTAGGACAAATAAAGCAAGTAAAGATGACATCGCTTGAATTTTTCTCTGGGTTTTTGTGTTGCCCATCATCACACACTTGATATATCAATATGAGTTGATCTTGGGCCAGCTCTTTTCTTAAGTTTTTTGACAGTCTTTCCTCTGCTTGTACAGTACAATTGAAGGTGTGAGAAAGCGGCAGAAACTGCTCAAACAGGCCGTCCCCTCCTTTGCGAAAGACCACACGGGACCACGTTTGAGTGTTGCCCAGGAACCCCAGAGCCAAGTTGGCTGTGTGTATTTGTGAAATGCTTTAAGACCTCATGAAATATTTAATTTATGGCATGGTTTTAAGCCATAAATTGTTAACCATCTCTGCAGACAAGGAAGCCTTTGAGTGATAAATATATGGCTTGTATGCTTCAGCCATCTAAAGAGGAAGCTTTGGGCAGCAAGCACCTGCTGTTTGCACTGTAGTTTCTCTAGAATTTTTTACAGTGACCAAACCATCACTGGTTAGTGTGACTTTTGCTGTCACTCAATGTCACTGTAGATGCTTTCTAATCATTGTTGCAAAAGCTGTTATAATTAGTATGAATAGTGTAGGATTTAAATAGGACCAAATGAAGGTTTTCACACTGACCACTTCTCAGCCTTTTGGTTAAGTTCCAGGTGCAGAACCAGAGGTTTTAGCTGGGAGCCAAGCTGAACCTCACATGGACATGTGGGTGGCCTGACCGCTACTGCTCGTGGGGGAAGCTCTGTTTCCTGGTAGGTTTTATTGTATTTTGGGTTACCTGCTTGGCCTAACGCGCAGGGTTTTGGGTGGCTCGTGTGCCGTCCCCGCAGGGCAATGCAGAGGTTTATTTTGTATTGTTTTTGCCCCGGTAGCTCAGCGCAGGGTCTTTCACTGAAAACATCGACCATTCCCAGGGAAAACAGTGGTTTCGGGGACACAGATGCTCAAGAACACCATCTGCTTCTGCTGGAGGAACCGAGACTACATCGATGGATTTCCTGAGCACGTTCCCTTCGCTCCGGACATCATCCTCTGCTGTAGCACTTTGTCTGCATCCAGCTGAATGGACTGTCGTCCTTCTCTGATGCTATGCTGGCAACTGAGAAGTACTAAAGGGTGTTGGATGCATGTATGGTGAGTGCACTGCATCCTAACTTACTCCCCTACTCCACTGAGTGACTCTGGAGGACAGATAAGCAGGTAGTAACTGTTCCCATCTTTAACCCCTTTGTGGTGGCCGTGAAAACCTTCCTGGGGAAGTTCATTGCTGATTTTCTGGGACACAAGAAAGAGAGACCTGCAAGGAATGTTGAACGGGTGTCTACACTTTCTGGTTTGTCTGGATCCTGACCCTGCAGGGTTTGAAGGCTTTTGCCACCCCTCTGCACATTTCATTCTAGGTAAGGTGAAAAGGCTGCCTGTTCTATCAAGGACAGCCATTTGTGTTTTGGCCAGGGAAACACCAGCAGAAACCTCAAAGACGTGACGTACCAGCGGTGCCTGGAGAAAGGCCACCTGGCTAAGAACTATGTAGGCCCCTCGCTGCTGTACCTAGTCACATGGAAGGGTTGCTTCTTTAGCCCTTTATCCTAAGTCCAGTTAACTACCGCAACCCACCTTCCTACATGCTGAAACAGTGCAAACCCACTTAACAGCATACACAACCTGGTCTACAGTTGAATACTTCTACAACTATTTATACGCAATACCAGCACTTGCCTTTGCACAGGTTGTGATGCTACAAAGACCCCGATAAAGAAAATGGCTACTACTCCGTGGCTTACCACTCCCCAGCAGTCCCGTGTCCAGCACCATCCCCATGTGTGCCACTGCTAGGGTGAGGTCTCAGTATAGACAAAAGTGCTCTATTTTCCCCCAGTTTCGTCTCAGGCCATGATGCTCCCCTTTAGTGCTGCCTAAAAAAGGCTGAATCAGTGTATTTGTCTCCTTTCTTGCTGCACCATCATCCTCCACCAGTGGATTGGAAGACTCAGTGCCTGAGGCTCACCCAACTCAGCAGTGGCACTTTCTGCCTCCTGGGCACCTGCGCCTCACTGGCACTTCACTCAGTGCACAAGCAAATTTGGGGAGCGTTGTCTCAATTGCTCTACTTGCACTTCGCAGCACCATGCAGCTGTGTCCTACCAGCAGAGGAGTACACTGTTCACCAGGACCGTCCTGGAAGGATTAGCTTTGCAGCAGCTTGGTGCTCACCTGCGCAACCTCTCTGGGTTCAGGGAGACCACCTGTCTCAACCTGACACCCCGTGGTGCCACACAACTCCTTCCTGCTGTCTCCCGTGGTGCATCCTCTCCCCAGGTTTCACTGCCAGCACTCAATCTGTGGCTTTTCTTCTGCACCCGCTCTGCTTGGCAGACACTCCGAGGTCCCGTTTTGCTGATCTCTTCTCTGCTCTCTGTCAGCTGCTGGCTGATCCGGCTTCTCATTGCTGGTCTGGGTGCTGATGGAGAGAAGGACACAGACTGCCTCCATAACAGCAGGAAGGGCACATGCAAGGGTTGCTTTTTTAGCCCTTATCCTAAGACCACTTCAGCACCCCAGGCTGCCTTTTTACCTGCTGGAACAGTGCAAACCCCCTGAACAGCACATACAGCCTGGTTTACAGTTGAACACTGACAAACTGACATTTTCAACTATTTTCACGTTTTCTCTTTTCTCTTGTGAGCAATTTTTTGGCTGTTCGTGAGGAAACAGCCTGCAGTTTGGTGCCATACTTATCGGGGGAAATGCTAAAAATTCACTTTGTTCAAAACGACCAGCGAGGTCAGATGGGGAGGACAGTGACAACTGTGCGGCAGTGACACCTGGTGGATACAGCTGGTATTTCCTTCACACGGTTGGTACAGCAGTTTTCAGTGCTCTGACAGAATACACATGCAGCTTCTACAATACAGTAATCGTTTTTAAACATTTATTAAGTATAACACGACAAAGAAGGACAGAAAGTGATTTAATACAAAAAGAACACTTTGACAACAGTGAACAGTACTAATGCACAAGCAGCTGTTACATCATCTGTTCCTTAACTCTCCTATTATTATTAACTGCTTTATCCTGGTATGGAGTCCATCTAGGAACCACTGGGTTGCCAGTCCATCACAGGGTCTTTATACCACTTTAACACCTGAATAGCACAGTATGCATTTCACTGAACTGGGATTAAAGAACGCCAATAAAACCCCTCCAATATACAAGAATACACAACCAATCGAAGAGGACCACAAGTACATTGGTGTAAACTAGTCTTTTTATTTCAGCATGTTAAACTCCCGTGGGTGACTAAAACATGCTGTATTGTATGGCTTAATTTTGTTTTTAACACATCAATGCAAAACAGTCTTGCAGTGTTTTTGATCTTCTATTATCATTTTTTAAAACCACGGAAGGAATTCTTCTTAATCACCACATGAACCTTTGCAGATCTGAGCTGTTTGGCCACTGAAATGTTCTGCTGATGAAGATATGTAGTGTAGCCGCATTCAGGGCGGTATAGAGGCCCAGCTCCACAAGAAGCCTACAGACAGATGGCAGAGGAACGTGCAGGCGGTACATCAGGTACGGCATGATGAAGTACCTGAACTCCAGCAGTCTCTGGGGCACCGTGGCTGCAGCGAGACACACCATGAAAGCCAGGATCCAGAAGACAGACCTTGACTTCAACGTGTTCACCAAGTTCCAGCCAGCAAAAACATATGCTGGTACAAGCAGGTAGGGAACCAGCTCGTGCCTCTGGAAGATCTTCCTCCATACATAGAAAGGGTAGTGCCTGTTGTCAGCCAGCAGATACCTGTGAACAAAGGTGAACTTCCACACCAGGAGCAAGAAGAAAGTGGTGATGAATAGATACAGCAATGGCTTCCTTCTCACCGAGTGTAAAAAGCTAACAATTTGTCCCCAGGACAGCGATGCTGGGGCTGAGAATATCAGGGTAAACATTAAGAAATAGAAAAGCTGGGGGAAGTTCAGGCAGGCCTCGTGGCTGCTCCGGTCACCAACCACGATGCCGTCGTTGATGACCACAAACGCCAGGAAGCCGACTGCCACAGCAGCATATGGCCACGTGGCCAGAAGCACGGCCCTTGCGTTGCAGGGTGTCGTCAGGTAGACGGCACAGAAGCGGAGCAACTTCCCTGCCCCGCTGAAAGACAGAGGCGTCTGGCAAGACGACTTCTCGTCTTTTTTCTTGGAGCACTCGGTCCTCCAGGCCTTGTCCATCATGGCGGCCACGACGGAGCCGGCGCACAGTGCTACCCACACGATGTTGGTCTGGCGGAACAAGATGGCGCAGGTGCCCAGGAGAGCCGCCGCTTTGTGGCTGCCATACAGGGACATGAGGTACGCAAAGAGGCTGAAGAAGGCGGAACCGGAATCCGTGTAGTACAGGAATGTGAAGAAGTAGAGCACTGGGAAGGTGGAGAGGGTGAGGGCCGAGAGCAGGCAGCGAGAAGTGATCCGTGTCTGAAACAAAGCAAACAGCCCCACAATCACAGCAGTACCCTAGAGTAGAAACGTGCTAGAAATGTTTACCACGATTTTTTAACTACTGTACCACTGTATGTCATAGCAAGATGTTTTTTGTAATATTCAAAAATCTTGTAATAAAACTTACAATAACCTTTATTATATTGCAACCTTCTGGCCCTGATTCACATAAATGTTTATTATTATTATTATTATTATTATTGTTGTTGTTATTATAAGTGAGTCACTGCTGTTTGTAAACTAAGAAAATGTGTCATTTTCCAGCACTTCAAGCAAACACTGAGCTGTACAGAAGCCGAGCGACTGTGTGGTCGTGTCGCACCTTGTCGCCGGGGTGCAGCGCGGCCACCAGCAGCCACAGCACGTACAGGCTGCCGCAGCTGAAGAGCACGTTGACGAAGCGCAGCGTGGCGGTGGAGCAGAGGGCGCTGTCCGCCCACCCGGCCGCCCACCCGAGCGGCTTCAGGAGGCCCACGGAGACCAGGTAGAGGCCGGGGAAAGTCGTGATCATCGGGTCCCACTGCGGGACACAGCGGGTGTGTTCATGTTAATACTGTCCGCCACGAGGCGCACGTGTGTCTTTAAAATAAAGAGAAGGTTCGCGCACCTCGCCGAAGCGGCCCGCGCAGTATCTCTGCGCCTGCGCCACGTGGAACATCTCGTCCATGTAGGGCTCCCTCTGTTCGCGGCTCACGGAGACGAAGAGCACACAGGCCACCAGGAAGCTGGCGCTGCTCAGCGCCGTGAACGCGTAGCCCTCGGCGCGCTCCATCTTCGGCCCCTTTTCCCTACGCAGACCCCCGCACACTCTCATACACACTCACTCGCACACATAAACCGACGCGGTTCACGCCAGGAATGAGCAGCTCTTCTCCCACAGTTGCGACTCCATGTTTGACAGCTCTTTGGGTCCGTCCCGATAAAACTCCCCCGCGGCAACATCGACCCACCTTAATAGTTCCTGAGTCAAAATACAGCTGTAAACAGCTGTTACTGCTGCACGCGCTTCAGGTGAACTGGTCTCTAAATTGTCCCAGTGTGTGTCTGTGAGCCAATGAGTGTGTTTTATCGCCTCGACTTTCTTTCCTACATATACTGTTATATTTTACCTGCCAAGTGCCCTTAGTGCCGTCAAGAAGGCACTACTGAATTTCCTGTCAGGAATGTTTACCACAGTAAGCCCGCGACTAAAAAAGGCACGTGGCGGTACTATGGCAGTGACGTAGCGCTCAGGTTACAGTTGCCAGTGGCAACGTGTCAAACGTTCTGAAACAGATACATGCGGCATTTCTGTTTGGTTTTCATATAAAATTATTTATTACTGAAGGAAGATAGTTTGAAACAGGCTTGTCTTTAAAACTATATTTTATATATTAGTTTTCTTTTTTCGTTTATCTTGCTAATATTTAGATTTTTTTTTTTTTAAATTATGCGTAATCCTAAAGAGGTTAAACAGTTCAGTTGTTCCTCTTTGCTTTGACTCGGCAAGAACCACCGAATCACAATTAACTGCAAAGATTATTATTACGAACTAATATCAAATTTATTGTAATGTATTAATGAACATTTATTAACATTTTGTAAACATTACAATTCTATGTTAATTACAACTGGTAATAAATATTTATATCGGGGATTAATTCACTCGGTAGTGAATTAAATGTTCATACCCCCCACTTTTCCCAAATCTGTAAATAAATGAATCAATCAAGACAAAATTAAGATAAAAAATTCCACAGAATTTTACAACACAGAACTGATGACAGCAGAATGGAAACATCATATTTTTGCATGTATGAATGCATTTGAAATTTGCAACTGCCTTTTTTTGTTCCAGGGCAAATCCACCTCCATCGGGTCATTTGGCTACAACTTCAACCCGGACCCCATGACTGCTGAAGAAGCCATAAAGTTGTACAGGCCCAAGCTCACCTCATTTGAGCACGAAGAAATCTTTTCTTACACAAAAGTCTACTTTGTTGGTCTGGATGCCAATAAGCATCCAGACTGTGATGACTATGACGATGAGGAAGGCTACTATAATCCCGTGCCCCATGATCACATTGCCTATCGATATGAAGTTCTGAACATCATTGGCAAAGGTGACTTCAGCCAGGTCGTGAAGGCCTATGACCACAAGACACGCCAGTACGTGGCGATCAAGATGATACGGAAGAGTTTCCACCAGCAGGCTATGCGAGAGATACAGATACTGGAGCACCTTCGCAGCCAGGACCCAAATGCCAGCATGAACATCATCCACATTCTTGAGCACTTCTCATTCCGTAACCATCTCTGTTTCACCTTTGAGCTGCTCAGCACAAGTCTCTATGAGCTCATGAAGATTAATGACTTCCAGGGATTCAGCGTGCCACTAGTGTGCAAGTTTGCGCATTCTATTCTCGGGTGTTTGGACTTTCTGAGCAAGAATCAGATCATCCATGGCGATCTCAAACCTCACAATATCATGCTGAAGCATCTGAATGGCAGTGACATCAAGGTTATCGATTTTGGCTTGAGCCACTACGAACACAAGGGGTTCCACACAAAAATCCAGTCCAGCCCATACTGTGCTCCAGAGGTCATCCTGGGAGCAGACTATGGAATGCCCATTGACATGTGGAGCTTGGGTTGCATCTTAGCAGAATTGCTGACTGGGGCCCCTCTCATCCCTGAAGAAAATGAAGGGGACCAACTGGCATGCATCACGGAGCTGCTGGGTATACCACCTCAGGAGCTTCTAGATGTATCAGAACATGCAAAAAATTTTGTATCTTGCCTCCCGGATGGATCGGTGGTGCTGAACAGTTGCTGGTTCAGCAGGAGAAAAGTTCATGGGCTGCTGAAGATCAGGAAGTGGAAGATGGCCCTCAAGGTCTGTGATGACCCCATATTCAACTTCATGAAGCAATGTCTGGAGTGGGACCCATCAAAGCGCATGACCCCCAGTCAGGCCCTCCGCCATCTCTGGCTGAAAAAAACTTTGCCAAACCCTCCCACTGGAGGTAAAGACCTCGTGAAGCAGACCTCAGAAAACTCCACAAGCATAACACCTTTTCCCAAATTATATTTGCCCTCAAGATCAACTTCCAAACTGAGGAGCGAACAGCAGCACAGAAAGGCTAATGGGAGCAGCCAACAGAGCACAATTTTAGCAAAATTAGTAAGTTGAACTTGTACATGTCCTGTCAGCTGTTTTTAATCATTTAAATGGCATTAAAGGCAGAGTAAGAAAGTTGAATAAAGTAAAAAATCTGCTTTAATGTAACAAACAAACACTACAGTCATTAAAATGTGGAAATAATTTAGTTTAGTTTATTCTGGCTATTTGTGACTTGCTGCGAGGTGTAAATTTTACTCCATGCTCTACCTCTGTTTTTACCCTCAACAAGCAACTTTGTTAAAAGAAAAACATCGTAACCCAAACCTTTAGCAATGAGCAAACTGTCAAAATGCGTATCATTTGATTAATATTTTTCCATTTATCAAAGGTCACCGCACTGCAGAACTGGAATGCCTTTGCAGCCTCCTCTGCTCAGTGGAAAGCCAGAGATGACGCTTCAGGAAAAGGGCGGAGGGCGAAATGTGTTAAACCTCTGGCAGTTTCAAAGTCACGCAGCACATCCGGCGCGTCCAGACAGAGCAAGAAGAGGGAGACCCGCCACGTGCGACACGTGGAGGTAAGTTTTGCACATTATGGCTGAATAAAACGCTCCTACTGTTAGAGACTAGCGTCCCGGCTGAAGCTCACCCAGGTCGGGCTGCAGGAACGGCAGTGATGGTGAGTTAGTTTTTTATCATAGATATATAAACACTGATGAACAGAGGGGGACTCGCACTGCACACCGGCCCTTAGGGGTACAGTCACAAGAGCAGGGAAATGATCTGGGGTAGCAGCTAGTGTAACTCCAGCTTTCACCCAGCAACATGTGGTCTGCAGTAATGTTCTGAGTCAATATGCTGGCTGTGGGTTAAAGAGGAATAGGATCAGCATCACAGTGTTACGTGCAGGTAGAGCGCTGGTTACAGCTGCTGCCGTTGGAATTGGACTCTTCTGCTGCTGCACCCTTGAGGAATGTCCTTCCCCTAAAGCTGCTCCCGTCAAACCTTAAAACCTATCCGGCCCGCTGAGAAAAGTCCCGATTCTCCTGGTCGATGCACCTCAGATGCTTCATGTCACAGCAGTATTAAACCATCCGCAGAACAATTTGCAGGGGTGACCCCAGACCACTTAAGCAGCTCTGTGGAGTAACACTTGAAACATGTCCCGTTTTCCTCAGTCATTTCTTTAACGCATTAATGTGATTTGTTTTTAAAGTTTTCTTTTCAACCGATGTTTCTCAGAGTTGAAAAAGAGACTGTTGGAAATTGCCACACTTGAACATAGCGTAGGATCGCTGTGGGTAAACTATACGTTTTGGAACATCCGATAGAATGAGAAGCGGGGATATAAACGTGCTGCTGCTACGGTGTTACAGCCTTCCTGTCATACAGGCTTATGGTGCCAGTCAAAAGTTTGAGCACACTCAAGCAACCTGGTCAATACACGCATGGAATGACCTTGATGGAAGAGTGAAAGCAAAGCAGCCCTAACCCAACACTGGGAGGTACTGCAGGAGAGCTAGAAAGACATCACCTCATTTCCTCATCAAATTGGTTAACCTTGTGGAGAAAAAAAACAGTTTCCAGCACACCAGCTCAAACTTTTCACTGGTACTGCGCTTGTACAGACCCTTTAGCTTTAGTATCAGCTGCTTTCAGTGCTTTTCTTGTTAGATGGTTTCCGTGAGGTTCTAATGGATGTTTAATGCTGAAGACTGTCATCAGCCTCGATATCAGTGCACACAGCTAAGTTGCTGGTTGCTTCTGTTTCTGTTCAGGAGGTGCAGACCTCTGCTTCCACAGCGGCGTGTTTCATAATAGACAGAGACAGTACAAAATCCTACAAGGAACAAATGATCTCTTACAAAGTCCTACTGCGGATTCTCGATCGGTTCGTGTGCAAGGTCTACAACGTCTCGCCCACGAAGCTCAAAGAGTCAAAGGAGGATCGTTTAATCCGCATAAGACTTGTAAGAAGATTATGGATCCTAGTCGAAGACTGCATTGGCATTACTCCCAAAAGTAAAAATCTTTTTAAAATGTTGGAAAAAGTGACGGATGCCAAGCGGGGCCTGGAAGAGGTCACAGCAACAGTAGGAGACTTAGTGTATCACAAGTATATGATGGCAGGACGATCGTACCCAAAGATGTTAACTCTGTTAGGAGACACAGATGAGTGTGAATATCTTTCCCGGATGATTGCGGAAGAGTTGCTTCAGCATTTCAATACCTCTGTGACGTTGGCGCGAGAGACCAAAGCCGACCCTCCAATGGAAGGTCGTGTACTGAAATGCGTCGATTTTGTGCTTTCCTCTCCTTTGACGCACACATCCAAAAACAAGGATATGGAACTACAAACCCCACGTGTGCGACGCGTGAAGGTAAGCCTTGTGCACAGCAACAAACGTACAAGTTGTACTTCCCGTATGACTGGGTGGGCACACATATCTAAGGAAAGTGAGTGTGTCTGTGTTGTGCTTGAATGGGTTCTTTGTAGAAGCAGAAGAGGTCTTCCTCACAGCCCTCTCTGTTGTGGCTGTTGGAAGGGAAATAAAACACATGCCGCCGTATTCTGTAAGTGACTGATTCATAACTCGAGAGTAAGTGATAAGTTTGCCCTGCCCCCATCTGTTCACAGTACAGTATTAGTGTACAGCCGGCGATGACCCGCAGTGCAAAAGAAGGACAGGGGTTAGAGTGCCAGAAGAAACTGGGCTTCCCAGGCAAGTTGTGGAAGGCATTAAAAAAACCGCATTATCTGCTGTAGCCTCTCAGAAGCCCAACATGACTACACTGGACAGTTTTAGTATCTGAAGAAAAGCAAGTTAAAAAGACAGGCTAACCACAGTCACAAAGATCTTTTTATTTCCTCCATCTCCCCTCCATTTTTTATTACACTCATATATTTGGTATTCCTATATGAGGGATGGTCCAAAAATACTGAGAAAGTTCTGAGGAGGGAGTAAAATTCTTAGTATTTTTTGATCAAACCTCATGTGCTAATAAACCATTTGAGTTCACATGGCATTTGCTTGACTTTGTTGTTCATATTTCCCTCACTTGCTGCTGTTCACTGCTTGTCCAAAGGAAGGGTCACAAGAATATTCTGGAAGCGTGGGGCACTCGGGTAAGCAGGATACACTCTGGATGGGACTCCAGTCCTCACACACGTTAACACTACAGGTAATTTAGAGTCACCAGTCCACTGGAACACTCCAGAAAGCGGGTTCTGTCTTGGGTCAGAGCCCTGATTTGGCGGAGGCCAGGATGCGGAGGAAGCTCCCTGGTGGACATTGGCTCACATCCCCTAAATGAAATGATTACTATAACTTCTTTTAGCTGCCAGGTTATTCAACTCGGATGCAGTAAAAAAAACACTTCTGGGGTCCTTCTTACCAACACCCATTCGTCTCCATAATGACACACAGGGACCTGCCAGTGAATAGACCATCTCCTGCTACTTATTGTTGCTGCTTATATAAATTTATTCATTCATTTTGTGTTTTGTTTTTACTATTTATTTATCGTTACATGAGCGTCTTATGTGCCCTGTGCGTTCAGCTCCTGTATGGAAAATGTCCTTGTGGGGATCAATAAAGTTGTATCCTATCCTAATTTAGTCTGAATAATAATTTCAATGTTTTGTAGTCCAGTTAGATTAAAAAAAGTTTAGTTTTTACTGGCACATCAATATCGCCTTCAAAATCGTGACAATGTTTACAGAAGGACAGGTACTTTCAAGGTAGGGACTTATATTTAAAAGATGATCACAGACTGACCGAAGCGGGAGGCAGTTCAGCTGTGCGCATTGATATCAAGGCAATTCAAAAAGCAGAAAAGAGAAAAGTGAGAAAAGTGTTTATCAGCCATTTTGGGGTTGTTACTTATGGGGTGATGTCATGTGGCCGTTTGGCAGAAGGTGCGGTTATAAAGTTGTCCCAAACAACGTGCTCAGTGGATCCCCGGCGGTGCTTCCCTTCAGTGAGGAACATGGTTGGAATGCAAGTCAACAGTAGAAATGGGACGTGTGTTTCTGTCGTGTTTTAGTGTGTTTTGTTACCAAGTGAGACCAAAACACAGAAACATGGGTCATTTTTGCTGTGCAACTGATCAGAATTTTAGAAAACAACTGCGAAGAACATGCAGTTAAAAATAAACTAGAAAACATGTTAGAAAAATTATAACTTGGATATAAACTAAGTCAGAAAAGTCCCCCGTAGTTTTTTGCAGGAACCCTGTGAAAAAGTTGTACAGATGTCCCTCGTATAAATAAGAAAAAAACACCCTTTATTGAGGTATGATCAAACATCAAGCTGATTTTACGTGTTTCTGAGTAACAGGAGCCTACAGAAATTTGTAAAATTCACGTTGTTATGATAAGTTTCTCCAACTTAATGCATTTTAATACATTCTAAATTGCATAAACCAGAATAATACGTCTTAAAATACTTAAATATTGTATACTTTAATTATTACAACCCATTAATAAGTGGTTAATGAAGATGGATGCTTGGATCGATGTAGTCACATTTCTTTACCATAATAAATAAAAATAGAACAAAACAAAGGGATGCTGGAAACTGGCAAATCAAAGAATCCTTTATTGATTTAGTTTTCATTAATCGTTTAAAGCAACAAAGTGAACCAGTTTCTTCAACGGTGGGAAACAGTATTTTGAAGAATTTAGGAAAAATATAAAGGTCCGTCTGGCAGAGTGTTTGCTGTGGTTTAAAATGAGTCACAGATTTTGATTTATTCATAACTGTTATGTTCGCCAATTGAGTGGAAGGCAAAGCGGTGGTTCTCAAAGCCTCCCGTCGGGCTCTTTTATAGTGTTTTTTAAATAGAGGTAACTCATGTGAAATAAATCCCGCTGTTTACTATAGATTAAGAACATTTCGGACTTGGCCTCCAGATATAGTCAAGATAGCAGGTGCTCGTTATGCTCACATGAACTACAATTCCCAAAAGGCACCAATGTTGCTATTAGAGCCAATCGTATACGTCATCGTCACAATATTTTGACCAATCATTGTTTAAACCACGAGTCACATGACCGTTCAAACGCGTGCGTCTCCTAATTTGAAATGTGTTTGAGTTTCTCTTTTCCGGATTAAAAACGATTCTCGTTCTCAACTTTGCTTTTACTTGGTTACGGTTTGCCAGTTGCTGTCAGAGTTCCATGAAAGTGTAAGCACGTTTTGGGGGGTCGTTATTCTCCGCTTTAAACAGGATCAGCGAAGTGCCAAGGTTTTTATTTAACGCTTATAACTTCGCTACCTAACATAACATTCTAAGTTGTCTTTTGTATCGCGTTTTAAACTTATTTCTCGGGAAACGTTTGCCTTCGATACAGGTAAGTTTGCATGTTTTAAATACGGTTACATATATACGCGAAATAACGTCTAGTACGGCTGCTGGGTTACGCCGAGTAAGAGTTACTCAAGACCAACTGCTAACCAGCCGCCCCGATTTTCAGCAAACATTTTAAATGCTTTATATAACTTGAAGTGTTTGGGTGGAAACTGATGGCGATTTATTTTAACTTTTCCAAACTGACTGGCCGACACTGACTAGCAAACCGCAGGCCCGTCGATCTGAACGTCGCGGCCCGCTGTTGTAAAAAGTCCACAGCTGTCGAACCTGTGCAGAAAACAGTCCAACGTGCACAAGGTTAACTGTGTGTGTGTGTGTCTCTGTGTGTGTCTCTGTGTGTGTGTGTCTGTGTGTCTGTCTCTGTGTGTGTGTCTGTGTGTCTCTGTGTGTGTGTCTGTGTGTCTCTGTGTGTGTGTCTGTGTGTCTCTGTGTGTGTCTGTCTCTGTCTGTCTGTCTCTCTCTGTGTCTGTCTGTCTGTCTCTCTGTGTCTGTCTGTCTCTGTGTGTGTGTGTGTGTGTGTGCACATGCGCCCATTTTCACCTACTTGCTGTTTTCCAGGGTGCTTCGGAGCAGAGCTGTAATGGCCTCCCTAACCAGCCCCGGTACTGACTCTTGTTTTATATAAGATGTATATATTCTATTAACTTAAAAAAATAAGCATTTCCTGTCACTTCCCACTTTATTGGTGGTGTTTCTGACTCAAGTCCAATTTAAACTGGTCTTTGTTCCAGATTTTAATCTGTTGTCAGAGGAGCAGTTTGACTTTGATGTGTCGCTGTCACCATCGAGGTGAGTCACTGTTTCAGTTGTCGAGTTTTTGTTGTTGGATTTTTCTTTTTCTTCAAGCACAGCTGTCTGCTTAAATGTGGCCTCAGATTGAAGCAAGTTGCACATCTGCTTGTTTACTGTACATTAGGGCTCAGCGTTTGCTAGTGTATCATCTGTAGGTTGTAAACCAGTGAAGATGTCTAGCTGTACATGTGTTTTGTTCCAGTGGAAAGGAGGACGATGAAGACGAGGTCTTCTTTGGTCCAGTTGGTCACAAGAAGTGTGCCTCAGTTGGGATTGACATGTGCATGCAGAAGGACACCGGCGGTGGATGTTCTGTGGGGAAAGAGCCAAGCTGGAGTCCTCTCAGTGGGGACAATTTTATGGAGATCTTCAAAGAGGCTCATCTGCTGGCCAAGGAGATCGAGAGGAGCAGCAATGGCAAACAGGCAACGGAGGAGATCCGGGCCACAGCAGATGCTACGGAAGAACAGGAAGAGAGCAAGGAGAAGTTTGTGGATGACCCTGGTGCTAAGCTGAATGTGTTGGGAAAGGTAGCCAATCCTGCCTTGAGTCCCATCAAGAGAGAGACCTTCTGCGTCAAAAACAGCCCAGTGACACAGCTTCCCCCAGCCTTTCGGCGTCGCCTCTTGAAAACCAGCAGTGCCCCTAACCCTATCAAGGCCTCAGCCAGCACCTCCAGCCCAGCCAGAGTGTGCAAGGCTCAGCCCAAGAACACTCTGAGAAGCAAAGCAGCTTTGACTAGTGACAAGGTACTTCCCAGCAGACCTGTAGCTCCAGGAGCAGCTCCACTGCAACCTCCAGGCAAGACCAGACTGGCATGTACTGAGAAGGTGATTCATTACGTTCCTTTGTCTGAGTTCTGTGCTTTTTACTTCTGGCTTCAGTCATGGAGCAGTAGCATTATGTGCAGATTTTCGTTCTACTTGAACACTGAAGTTCTTATTTTCCAGGTGAAACTGATTTAATGTGAGCAAAATGATGAAAAATACTGAGGTTGTGAGATGCAGAAAACCTGTGTGTGAATATCATTCCTAAGCCAGGAGTAAATGTTTACGACGTGGGATTATTTGAATCAGTCAGGGTAGTGCAGGGTTAGATGTGTGGAAGCTTCGGGACACAGTTGACGTGACGGTTGTTTCTTAGGGCAACGTGGTTTGGCATTGGAGCCCCCACGGCCGACATCTGAGCAGTGATGGTTCGTCTGAGGACCTCCTCTCGGATGGTGCCAGTGTTACGTCTGACATAAGCGACTCCTCTTTTAACAGCAGCCTGCCTTTGAAGACAGGCCTGCCACCTCCGAGAAAGGTGACTTGGGAGAGTCTCAGAGGCTACGCTGACCTCCAGACTAGCAGAAGTGCTGAAACCATTTTCTTAGAAAGTTAGGACTTCCCTAAAAGGCAGCAGAGTTTAACTTTGTTTTTCTGACACACTTTTCTTAGGTCGGTCTAGAACACTTATGAAGAAGATCCGATTTTAAGTGCTGTGAAAATAAATGTTTTTCTCTGCTGTTCAGAGTGGCCTTCAGAGACCCACTGCTATGAAAGTTCACCCCCTGCAAAACAGGAGAGTTTCAGAGAGAAAAAACACATCCTCTTCCTCCTCTTCCAAATCCAGTGTGAACTCCAGTTTTTCCAACTCGCCCACAACAAAAGGTTTGGGAATTTCACATAAATGGTTGTGGAAATGACTCTGGAGATCTACATTAATCCTAAGAACTCGAGTCGATGCTGGGTTTTGAAATGAACATTTAAATGTAATTTATGGCCTTGGAATCCATACATGAAACGCTTTATAATGAATCAATATGTGGAATGCTGACAAATAGTGGTTGTAAAGAATTTTTTTTTTTTTTTTTTTTTTTTTTTAAACAGGCAAATTCAATTCTTCGATGAACTCAAGTGTTAATAATGCCCAGGCTCACGGGTCAGCAAACACGAACAAACGGCTGAGCTCGGTGGCGGCACCAAACCCACGGACTTCCTCTTCTCTGACACGAGCTCCTGAGTCTGGACCAGCTGCACGGAAGCCCACGGATCTCCAGGCTCGACCTGCCAAGATGACCCCCGTCAGAAAACTACAACCCGCTGCTTCACAACAGACATTAAAGCCCAGCTTGGAAAGGGCCAGTTCTGTGCCCAGTGTCCCCGCTGCTGTTGCCAGTGTTAGGAGCCTCGCTAAGCCAAAAAGTTTTGTTGCCCCGACTCCCAGAACTCAGTCTAAGGGGCTGCCGAGATCAGAGTGTGAGGAGTGCCCCCCCCCCCAACTAACATTTCTAGCATTTTGTACTGTGTATCCAGTTTCATTTTTTCCTGTTTAAATGGTATAATTCATTCATTCTGGGGTCCAAGGGTGTTTGTTAGTTTTCAGTAGTTATGAAATGGCTTATGGTGACACTTCATTTTGAAACAGTTTCTGAAAAGCAAGCTGTGTAGCACTTAAGGTTCTTTGTGTTGATGTCTTGCAGGTCTTTCCCCTGATGCACTGATCATAAAACCAAAGAGGTTAACATCTGCTGGCAGCGTTGAAAGGTACGATTTTATCATATTACCCCCCCACCAGGTGCAGCTTATCTTCAGGTGTTAAAGTGTGTTCTGTGTTTGCATGACTTCCTCCAGTCTAGTCCAGAAGGCAGCAGTCCAGGCTCCCGACGTCCTCCGTACCCCCGGTACGGCACAGTCCAGGGCAAGACGGGTGTCCGCTTTGCCAACCCCAGTGAACCGACGGATCTCTGGGATCCCACTTCTGACTCCACAAAGCATCTCGCGGTCCAGCAGAGTCAGCCAGGTCACCGAGAGAGAGGTTCTACCTGCGTCTGGCAGGAAGATCAACCACAGCAGGTGAGACTCCAGCTTGTGAGCTGCAATCGCTGTAAATGCGTTTCTCCCAGCGGATGTATAGTTCATAAAAACAAAACTACATGCCGCAACAGAGAGCTTTATGTACAAGTACAATGACCAAAGCTGAGCTGGTGTAATATGGCTACTTTGCTGCTACATATTAAGTAATTATTCTTGAACTACAGTGGGATGCTGGTATACAAACTTTTCACTGATGCAACATTTGAGAAGTATTTCTTTTATTAGACTTGTTTCGGGTATCAGTGAATTTGTGTTTGGGATATAAAGCACAACAACAGGTGAGCACAAACCCTGAGGCATCAGTCTTTATCGGGGTTGTAAGATGACACTCATCACGAAAACATCAGTTTGACTCAGGAGAGGGACAGACTGCCTGCCAGCCTGGAGTCCACCAGGTGCTCCTGACTGAGGGGTCTGTTCTGCTGTTTTTCCATCCAAAAAGCCCTCTAGGTTGTTGACTTTTTTATATTATATTTACTGACTTTCTCCACAGTGACATAACGCTGAGTTAACACCAGCAGATACAGACCAGGTTTCCAAGCTGAGCAGCTGCGTATAGAATGAAAGTGCCATTAACAGCTTTACTGTGGTTATGGTCACTTATGTGCCGAATGTCTCTGGACAGTCCTGTGCTGAAGGTGACGGGGGAGTCAAACACCCCAGACAGCTTTGCCACAGAAGAGCCCTCTGTCCTGCCTGAGCTCCAGCCCTTCTCTCTGGAGGGTGAAGTCGAGGAGAACCCTGGGATTCTGCAGAGCTCCACATCAGCAGAGTCCACTGCTGACCACCTGGAAACCCCCAAACACGCCCCACAGGGCCAGGAACTGGCCAGTCCGGTGGGCCAGCAGGAGCGGTCACATTCCAACAAAGTCTCGACAAAGACGCCAGAAAAAGACGAGGTATCGAACCAGACAACTGTTTTTCTTCCTGTCTGCACGGTGGTCAGCAGCGAGTGGCAGTTTGTAAGGGAACTGTCCCTTTGGCAGGTTTTACTGGTGGACGCTCCACCCCCTGTACTAAGGCCAGAAGAAAGGCTTCTCATCGATCTGTCCAACACTCCCGACTTCATACGAACGGTTCCAACGAAGCCGTCGGGTGAGCAGGTGAGTGTCTCCGGCTTTTTCGTTTGCAGTTAAATGTTGCACTTGACACAACGTGCAGATTTATATCGACTTTCTACCTCCAGTTAATTGACCTCAATTCCCCTCTCATAACCTGGAGTCCAGTGGACAAGAAGGAAAACACGACAGAAAATGCACCTCTCATTAATCTATCCTTTTAAATCCGCCTTTCTACATTCAGCCTTTTTTCCAGATTAAATAAAGGAAATGATACTACTGTGGCAACGCTCCTGTTAGATTACATCAATTACTCTGTCCATGTTTTATAAAATTGTTTGTTGTCTAAAAAATCTGTTAAATTATTTGTTCATTTGTTAAAAGGATGGTTCTGTGATATGTACCTTTCATTTGATCTTTTTGTCATGTGGTACGTGGACTTTTCGTAATTTGATAGTAGCAATAAATGTTTGATTCAAAAAGCTTATTCTGAGGGTGTATAAAATGTGCTGTGGGGAACAACTAATCTGGGAAGTTGGTCAGCTCATCCTTGCCAACGTTGCCTCCGCCGAGCACGATCGCAACCCTTTTCTCGGCCACGTCTGGTATCTTGTCGTTGGCGACGGCGGCGAAGGCTGCGGCTCCGGCTGGTTCCACCACAAAGCCGGACCGGTACAGCTCCGACACGGCGGCCTTGATCTCCTCGTCGGTGACCAGTACAATTTCCTTCACCAGCTCCTTGCAGACCTCGTAGGCCAAAGTTCCTACGATATAATTAAACATAAGTGCATTTAAACTGGGTTCAACTTGGTCTAAAGAGCTTCTTTCTAGTTTTGGGTCATTTACAGCAGCAGCACAGGGACCCCTTAATTTACAAACTCTGCTGAAAATATATGAAACTTTGTAAGTGATAACTCAGTATATACAGTTTAAGAAAAAATTTAGTACCTGCAGAGGGTGGTGCTAATCCTGATGCGATGCTTTTGGAGTCCATGCCAATGGCTTTCCTCTCAATGAAGCTTCTATACATGGTACAGGCTGTCAGACAAAGCACACAGGTTTATACGACCACCAGGTTGCTGTAGCCACAAGTCAAAGTACTTGAGTCTGTTTTGGTTCCAGACGGCTCTTACCTCCCTCTGGCTCCACTCCATAGATTTCGGTGCTTTCGCAGCCCGAGAGCTTGAGAGCTGCTGCCACGCCAGCCAGCAAACCACCACCTCCGCAGCACACCACCACCACGTCCACGTTGGGCAACGCCTCTAGGATCTCAAAGCCAAGACTAAATGGACCAGCAAACATGACATATACTACTGTCAAAATACATCCCGTACTGAGCTATGCTGCAGGAACTATACAGCAAATCCACACCATTTTAACTATTCTATTTTCCAACTTTACATTTCAGATGAACTTTATTCTCTTCTATTTGCAGAGCTTATCTACTGTGTTTGTGTGACCTTTACCTTGCATGTCCTGCAATTAGGTCCAAGTCATCATAAGAGTGCAAGAAAACCATGTTTTCCTCCTGCACACAGCGGTTCACCACGCTGACCAGGGATGAAGTCGGAGCACGTTCAACCTCAACTCCTAAACTCTGTAATTTATATATTTTAGGATTAACAAAAAGTCAGCTTGGTGAAAATAAACAAAATGGTGGAAATAAAGTGACAGTTCACCTGTATGAGTGCCGATCTGGAAGCAGGAGCCGAGTCGGGCATCACTACTTTACCTTTACATTCGTAGTATTTGGATGCGTAAGCAAAAGATTTCCCATAGTTCCCTGCGGACATGGTCACAAGACGCCCTCCTCTGGGCCTTCTGGCAAACTGGTTGGCAATTCCTCTTATTTTAAATGACCCTTTTAAACGATACAGCAAAAAAAAGGTAAATATTTTAAACCGAATCCACCTACACAAACACTCTCTTCAGGGCTGTATTCACTGGTTCCTCATGTCACAGACAGTTGAGATTCTGAAATTTTTGAAAATGCAAACTTTTTTCAAGTTTATTTTTAAAAACATTTTCTTCACCTACATCTTTTGTGAAATTCCTGTCTGTAGCAGATCTAACGTGACCTATGTTTACTGGCAGCAGATGGCAAGCAGGAGCTACAGGCATCATAACACTTCCATTCATGAGATTAATCTCTCAGAAATTGCCTGGAAAACAGCCCACATCTCACCACAGGAAACCCTCTGTGGACATGAAGTGAGTCCAGAATTATAGGCCCAGTCTCTCGTCTTCCTTTTCTCTCAGAAACTCTGGAACATGCAGCCTATAACCAGTTGTCTGTACTGCTTGCCTAGAATGATCTCCTTGACGGTTATGTCTGGATTTACGACTGGCCATTCCGCTGAGACTGCCCTCCTTGCAGTGTCAGAAAAACCCCAGGCAGCATGAGGGGCCTCCTATTCCTCAGCTCACAAGCTCCCTCACCTCTTCGGTATTTGACACCGTCAACTACCGGATCTTGCTTTCCTTTCTCTGCAAGAAAGGAAAGAGTTTCTTCTCTGCAAGAGTGCAGAGTTCCTTCCACTCAAAGGAACAGCCCTGAATTAGTTTGAGTCTTACCTGTCAGGTAGCGCTTACCAGATGAAAAATGTGTTTATCTTCCCCTCAATCTTTCACTAGTGGTGTTCCACAAGGCTCAGTGCTGGGCCTCTTCCATTGGTTCTCTCATTGAGTCTCACGGGTTCTCCTATCACAGCTCTGCTGACGATACCCAGTTATATTCTCACACCACAGCACGCCTCCCAACCATCACTGCTACAACTAAACCTCTCCAAGACAAAGATCCTTCACTTCCCAGGAGATCCATTCACCTGCTGGGAATTCTCTATAAACCTGGGCAACTTGTCTATTTCATCTAGCATCAAGAGATAAGAGCATGGGAGTAAAAAATGACTCAAATCACTGTTTCCCTCAACACAATGAAGCCATAACCCAGTCCTGCAAATATGCCCTGCATAACATCTGCAGGATTCTCCCTTATCTCACAACTCACTCTGCTTTTGGTCCAGGCTATGGTGATATCCTTCCTGAACTCCATCCTTTCTGGCTTTCCAGCCTCCACCATGAAACGTCTCCACCTAGTCCAGAATGTTGCTGCATGAGTTGCGTTTGACCTGCCAAAGCATCACAAGCAGATGACCCCTCCTCACCTGTCAACTGGCTTTCTGCATCAATTTCCAGATTCTGGTTATGGCTTAAAGGACCATCAACAGTTCTAGATGCTGATACCTGCAGGGTCTGATCACCTGCCTGTAGCTGCTTGGTCCCCCGCACAAGAGAGCCAAAATAAAAAGCCTAAAAGTTCCTCATTCTGACTCCAGCGTGATGGAATGAACTCCCTCTCTCACTCCCAACTGTTGAATCCCTCTCAACATTCAAGTAGGCTCTCAAAACACACCTCTATCAGACCCACTTCACCCCTGATGTCCCATTTGCTTCATAAACTTTCACTATGTTCTGTTAAAAAATGGATTCCCTCTGTTTTCTCTGTGCAGCTACTTGTGCAATGTATGCTGGGAAAAACAGCGGTATTGGACCAACTAACTGAACTTCAGCAGTTTTGTGTTTACGTGTACATCTCTCCATCTGTTAGTGAAATACACTGTTTACTCAGAGTTGTACTCTGCTTTGGAGAAAAGCATCTGCTAAATAAATAACTAAATGTAGAACATTTTGACTAAATAAGACTTTGTGGAGATGCCGTATTTTTAAAATTAGTTTTAATTCAATGTTCAGGAAAATGTGGCTGGATCAAAGTCAGCTCATGGCAGCTGCTCACATGGTTTCCAAGGTAAGTGGAAGCGGCTCTGTGTTTAAAGCCAGACCTGCAACAGCAGCCCGGGTGCCGTGAGACACCATGCTGCTCAAAGAAATGTTTCAGTTTTAGTGTAGCTACTACTGAGACCTTTGCAGAAGCCGACGTGGATAAATGAAGCGATGTGTGTATTATTTACTGACGATAACATGGGGGCAAAACTGAATTCGGGTACAAACCAGACTTCTGGTACCAATTATTCATAAGTTGAGGAGCCAATGCACTTTTACATCTTTTACATCACTACAGTGCATTCACCGGTCATTTTCCACTGACTTGACCAAATATTTCCATTTGACTGAGGTTACAGAAGGTCAGGCTCATAAATAGGGCGGGTTTACAAACCGGTCCGTTGCAGGTTTTCCATTTTGAGGTGGACCATCCCACAGCCGTTGAGAGCCAACGTGGTTTGACTGCAGGGGATCATTGGCGTGTTGATCACCCCCAGGGGACTCGACCGCACTGCCTCCCGCGCTTCCTTCAGTATCTCCAGGGTTATCCCTGCTATGGACGTGCTCTCCATTCTGTGGACCAAAAGAGATCTCGGATCTGGAGCAAAGAAAAGAATGACAAACAACATGAGGGTGATTATTATTACTCACCGCTTTCAGTAACCTTACTTACCAGTGTTCCTTAAACCGAATAACCCCCTTCTGCTGTGTCCCATGCTCCTCCTGGGCGCCCTTAGGGGCAGCGGGAGGGTTTACCTGCTGGGCAAAGTGTTCAGCCACAAAGAGGATTCTTTGGGTCTGCTGGGGTTGGCACAGACCCCATGGGTCAGAAAGGCCAGCTTTGGGGTTAGCTGGTGTTTTGGTGGACTGTGGTCATCGGGTAAAACAAAAACTACATAGTCTCCACAAGTCAGCTGCTCACATCCAGCTGCCAAACGTTATCAACATTGTAAGCGGTAAAAGTGCATTTTTCTTACAACCAAAAGGCAAATTTCAACCACGTCCATCGACACAGAGCAGGGGGTCAGGTGGTCTCAGGTATGATCTTATAACACCAGCTGTAAGCTCCACAGGGGGGTGCATGCGTTACACAAATGCTGTGAGTTATGAAGCAGGTAAAATTTTAAATTTCTGGATTTGGTGAAAATGAAACACTCGCACAGCCACATCAAGAGAAGGACCTTCTGGCGAATTCTGATGGTCCGGCCGACATTTCCAGCCAAGCACGTCCGTGTAAACAAGCTGAACTTCATCGGAAAGGGAAGATGGGTCGTGGTTTAACAGGAAAGCAGAGGTTACCTTAAAGAACTTTTGAATGGTCGAGTGAACCGTGTTTTATCACATTTCCAGGAGATGAACCAAAGTGGCAGGAGCCGCTCAGCTGAAGCCGCAGGTCAAACTTCCACAGTTCACTGGCACGAACAGTTTCTCCATTTTAGTTAATCCTGTCAGACGTCTTTCCTGAGGTTGTAATACACTTACCTGCAACGGTGAGACAAACTCGCCGCGAATCCGCCGGGTTTCAATCTGGTACAATAGATGGATTAGAGGAGCCGGCGAGTGAAACGCAGCGCTCGACGTCCCGGAACGAACACTAGACGTTCGCTTTGCAGGTCGGACCCGGGAAACTGACGGACTTCAAAGATGGCGGCGCCCATAGAAGAGCTCGGTGACCGAGGCTGAGTCTCCCCGCGGGTCGTGTGGCGCGTTTTTTTCCACACCATGGCGGCTCGGCGGCACGTGGTGTGCGCGCTCTCCGGGGGGGTTGACAGCGCGGTGGCCGCGCTGCTCCTCAAACGCACAGGTGACTAGGAGTGCCGGTGAAACTGCGCGGTCAGTTCAGCAGAGATCGCGAAGAAAAGCAGATTAAAAACGGTACCGATGGTAAACGAGGACAAACGCTGGTTTTTCAGGATACTACGTGACGGGGGTCCTCATGAAGAACTGGGACCACCTGGAGGAGCGGGGGGTGTGCACCGCGGAGCAGGACTGCGAGGACGCCTACAGGGTGTGCAGGATGCTGGACATGCCTTTCCACCAGGTGTCCTACGTCAAAGAGTATTGGAACGAGGTGTTCAGGTGACTCCCGACCTCATGTTTCATCTCCTCTTTCAAACTGGAGCTCCGATCCCTGTATAAAGACATCAGCTTGACACATTCCTTGTGTTGTTCATTGTGACGTTACCTCTGGCTCTTTGCAGCAACCTTCTGAAGGAGTACCAGAGTGGCAGGACACCCAACCCAGACATCCTATGCAACAAGCACATCAAGTTCAAACACTTGTTCCAGTACTCCGTCAACACCCTGGGTACGCAGTGCCGGCATCTCAGCGCCTCCCTGCCTATTCGCAGCTAAACTTTGCCCCCCCTGCACTCAGAACCATCTCTGAATCCCACCCCTCTGGTGTGGTTCCCTTCAGTAAGGCGCTTACCCAGAGTTACTCTAGTAAAAATACCTCATTTCTATGCTTGGGTGAATCACTGTAAGTAGTTGACAGTACAAACGTAACATTGTCAGCTGCTTTGGTGAAATGCATGAGCTACATGACTAAGGGATGATCTGTGTCCTTCAGAAGTGTCACATTAAGGTTACGTTGCACTGTGAGCCACACGCGTGTGCTGATGAGACGTGTCAACTGTGCTCTTACACGCGGGCAGGTGCTGATGCAATGGCCACGGGCCACTACGCCAGAACATCCCAGGAGGACGAAGAGGTGTTCCAGCAGAGAGACCCGCCGCTTCCTCGGACGCTCTTCAGGGATCGCTTTAAGATCAGAAACCGTACGCCAGCCGCCGCTGAGCTCATCGTGGTGGGACAACACACTCCTCACGGGGCGGAGTCGATACTCCTGTATTCTGCCCCTGTCACCGCCATCGCGATGCAGCTGTTGCCCAGCTGGGGTTCCAAGCCCTTTGCCAACTAGCAGTGCGGTGTTGTGGTCTGGTGGCTGGTACAGTTTTAGTTAAATAGCTGGGAAATGACGGCAAACACTTTTTAACATAAATTTGTTGAAATACATTTAAAAGAAGAGTTGCGAAATGAATTGAAAAGCCTAAAATATCCAGGTGCGGGGCCACCCCTGGTGTTAACAGACCTGAACAACCTGCCGGGCAGCTCACACTGGTGTTGATGTTGTCACAGAAGCTCCTGGTTTGAGTTTTATTGTGTGCTGCATACAATACTGAGGTTTTAATAAAACACTTTAGGTAAGCAGTGCACATGTGTGCGCAAATGTTACTGGTAGGTTGTGCAGTTCTGATCAGAGGTGACTTTTAGTGAAAAGAGAGAGTGAATCTCCTAAAAGGTGGATTAATAAAAATGGTCTTAAAAGTGTACGGCCCTTAACCGCATACGACGTTAACCAGGCAACGAGAGGAGATGCTTCTTGTACTTTGAGTAATGTAATTGGTGTTGTTCTTTTTGGTTGATCATTTTATTTACTTTAACAACCCCAACCAAATACCACAGCTACGTGCAAAACTGCCCAAGAAATGCCTCCCAAAAATCTCAATTACTGCAGTAAGGTGCATCGGTCTTTTCAGAAATTTATATTGAACGTGTTTTTTTTTATTTTCTGTTGAGCAGCACTTACTTGTTTTAGCGGCGGTTGTGTGGTCTTGCGTTGCTGCTTTGTTTTGAACCACTTGACGTCTCTGCCAGCAGCGGTGAGGCTGTACCAGGGAGCAGACCGCCTTAAGGACCAAACCTTCTTCCTGAGCCAGATCTCCCAGGATGCACTACAGCGGACGCTCTTCCCCCTCGCAGGGCTCACTAAAGATTTTGTGAAGAAGATGGCAGCTGAGGCGGGCTTCCAGCATCTCCTAAATAAAAAGGAGGTAGTGCTAATGAAATATTGTATCACTATATGCGGACTGTCCTGTGTGAGCAAACGGTGTGTTTAAGGGGAATTTTACTGTGTGCAACATTCATGAGTGTGATGTTATATAGAATAATGAAAGATGTTTTTCTTTTTCCAGAGCATGGGAATTTGCTTCATTGGAGAAAGAAACTTTGAGGATTTCATATTACAGGTAGTACACAAGAAATCATTTTATCCATCTATCGACCCTTGTCATTAAGTGCTGTATCCTAGTCAGGGTCGCAGTGGTCTGGATCCTATCCCCCAGTCACTGGGTGCCAGGCTATGAAACTACACCCTGAACTGGATACTAGTCGACCGAAGGGTGGCCACACACACACTCACACTACATGTAGTTCAGCGCAACCAGTTTGCTTGAAACACACGTCTTTGGACTGTGTGAGGAAACCCAGCCAGCCCAGACACAATGAGGTAGCACCACTATTCACTGCATCTCTTTGTCATCCTGGTATCAAATCCTCTTCCAAAAACCACAAAAGTACAACAGTCTGCCATCAAGGTCCTATTTCGTTTCTCGCTGAACTTTCCTTGTCAGTACTTGGAGCCACAGCCTGGAAACTTTGTCTCGGTGGAAGATGGGAAGATCATGGGGACACACAATGGTAGCGGCACCGTTTCCGAACCAGCGAATTGTTTGCTGTGAGTTTCTGCCATGTCTCTGCTACTTGGTGAACTCTGTGGTTTCATGGTGCTCATTTCCACAGGATGGTTCACCTTCACTTTGGGACAGAGGGCGCGGATCGCAGGGCAGAGGGATGCCTGGTTTGTGGTGGACAAGGACGTTGGTACAGGAGAAGTGTTTGTGGTAATTGTTCTTGTGTGAAGTCTCATGTTGCAATACTGTGGCTACGCTGTGTTACACTGAAAGCGTAGACAGTTGTGCTGCAGGCAGAATTTCGTCTGTCGGTGTGATGTGAGGCAGCCTGTAGCAGAGTACGACGCTTTGTGAACATCTCTTCAGGCCCCGGGTACCAACCACCCGGCGCTGTACCGAGACACGCTGAGGACTAACCGGTTCCACTGGATTGCCGAGGAGCCTCCGATGGAGCTGGCGCGCAGCAAAATGATGGACTGTCACTTCCGCTTCCAGCACCAGATGCCCCTCGGTGAGTTGCGGGGGGTTATCCTTCTGTTTTGGGGGCGGGGTCTCACTGTTCATACAGACATTTATTCGAAATTGTTTTCCAGTGCCATGCACTGTAACTCTGAACGAGGACGGATCCGTTTGGGTCACAACGCACCAGCCGATGAGGGCGATAACACTTGGACAGGTGAGTTATATACTAGGCATGACCACAGGGGTCACCTGTCACCACAGTAGAATTCTCAGGAGGGGTGTGGCCATTGGCCCTAGGACCCCCCGCGGGTTTATTTTTCCTCTTCCTCTTGCTGTTCCTCAGCTGCCAGCCGGTTTCCTTTGGGAACGAAGTTCATAGCCTCTTGACGTCAAAGGGTTCCAAAATAACTAGCATCTTACCCTGTCAAGATCTGTTCTCTAAAAAAACAATTTTGAATTTTTACTTTTTTACTGAATTTCCGTTTTGCAGTAGGCAGCTCTCATGTGTATAACGTATAACTCTACATTTCAAGTGACATGAGGCATTTCCACAGAGATCTTGGTGAGCTTTTTCTTCACGGGCAGGATTCTGTTCCCCCTCCCTGTTGGGTTGACCCCCCCTTCCTTGGGAACTCAGGATTTGGGTCCGCTGGACACAGAGAGACAGGAGGAGAGTAGCTTGGGGTGGCTGTCAGTGAAGCCGTCCTGTTTTACACATATTTTTTTTCCCAGCACCGGGATGCCAGTGTCACGTTCCACCTCTGTGTCAGTGCAGATTTTTGGATGTAGCCATGTTGTTCATTGCCATCTTCCGCCTCTCTTTCTTTCTGCACCTGGCATCAGTTTGCAGTGCTGTACAGGGGGGAGGAGTGCCTAGGCAGCGGGAAGATCACACGGCTGGGTCCAACGCTCCATATGCTGCAGCAGGGCCGGGAACGGCAGCAGAACAGCCCCGCGGCTGACAGCGATCACACACAGGGGCCGGCCAGCTGAGGAGCCAGAGTCTCTCTCTCTCTCACACACACACACACACACACACACACACACACAGAACAGTGTGACGGACTGACTGCACTCCTGACCTGCTCACCTCTTACAGACTCATTTCAATAACTGTGGCTCCTACTTTCTCTCTTTCCCTTCAAAGGTGGTTTATGATATATTTGAAGAATCTATGGCAATTTAAATAAAAGTATTTAACACTTCAGAAATATGATTGGATTGGTAAGGTCTGTAAATTTAGATCTAACACTGCATTTGACGGAAGTGCCTTTTTCCCAGGTTCATATTGTTGTTCTGTTAATTTTTGTTCACGTGCTCTTTATTCTGAGACTAACTGTAGTAACATACATGCAACAAGTGTTTTTTCTCACAGACAGCCATAGAAGCTGCTGGAACTTTTGTGTGGAATCTCTTTGGGAAAAACCGCGAGGCATCTGTTGTGTCCTCCGTGAACTGTTTTATGTCGGTTAGGAGAACTGGGTCATTTTACTGTAGTTTTACATCCTGTATATGTTTGCTGCTAATTTTACGTCCGTTGAGATGCGAGTCGGACCTTTTGCACAGTTCAAATTTGGGCCATTTTGTCTTCCTGTCTTGCTGTGAGCTTTAGTCCCTCTGTTCACAGGGTCCTCCACTACATGTCACACACCTGAGTTATTAAATAGTTATAAATTTGTGCTCAAAATAACTGCCTTTCAGGCCACGTGACAGTAATGTAAGGATTCTACGAAACTTAAGACCACAGTGTGATACACAGAGGGTTCAAAATTGACACCCATGTATGAATATTTGTTTTGAAATAAAGGTATCTGAGTAAAGTTTTCCTTGTTTTTGTGGCGATAAGTAGCTGTTTATTTTGTAGATTTTTTTGTTATAATCTGGGACGTACAGCGTCGTAGCCGCTGGGGGGCGCTAAACGAACATCATTGGCGTTTGCAGTTACGCTAAACCGATTCAGTACAAAACCAGTTTATTACCAAATTAAATAAATCACCAGAAGGTTATTAGTTCACGTGTCAGCAGTAACTGCTGTGTCAGATTTGACATGTTAAATATTCTGTTAAATTTGGGTCGATGATGAAACACACAGAAATACTACTTTTGCACTTTATTATTCGTCTTCCTAACGTATTTTTTCTAAGATGTTTTTCGTATTAACGTAGAATTAAAGTATATTTTCTATAAGGTTGTAACAATTTCATAAAGGAACCTTTAGAAACTTAAGGACACGTTTAAGTCTGCGCAAAATGGACATACAAACGAATTATTTATATTATGTGTTTCCCCAGTAATATTTAATACTGTACCGAAAACTTATTTTATTTTTGGGTGAAACTGTTCAGTTTTTGTCCGACGAACATGTATTTACTACAGGCTCGACGGTGACTGACTGGTTTCTGCGTATAAAGTGCCGCCAAGTCTGCGGGATCATTGGTGAAATACAGAACGGGAATTAGTTCTAAAATCACCGCAAAAAATAATTTCCTCATTTATTATCGCCATCTACTTGGAGGAACAACATTACCTGAAAGTTTGCCTGAACTTCTCCGCCTTCTCTCACTAATTTAGCGCACATGTTTAAAATAAATCTTCTTACAAGTTAAGACTTCGTGCGGCCATTATTACAGAAGATACTAGAAATAATCTCAGAGCGAGTCAGGAACGAGGCGGAGCGCGCGCGCCAGCCGGACTTCAGTAACGGGGTCAAAAAAGGCTCGTCAGGTAAAAACTGTGGCAGGTGCTGCTGAAGAGGCGCGTTCACGTCCCACACGAGCCCCTGGGAGGAGCGCGCTCGTGAGGCCATTTTGAAGGAACTCGGGAACGCGCGGCGCGCACACAGCGCCGGCGCTGCTTTTCTAACTTCGAGAACTTGCGATGGGAGAAAGCAGCGGGCCGACGGGCTCCGCCGCAGAGAGCAGATGCGTTTCCCAGCCGCGCTGGTGACTCTGCGCGGACTCGCACGCGTGTAGAAGTATGGAAGTAGCCGTGGGCTGGTTGTGCGCTGTGCTTCTCCTGCACGTACCTGCGCTCAGGTGTCTCCACGTGCACCTGGCGGACGGCTCGCCTCCCGGGGCTCTCGTGGCCAACGTATCGCTGGGAGCTGGCTGGCTGTACGAGCTCGAGCACACCGCGGAGCGCGTGCTGGCGGTGGACGGACGGCACGGGGCTGTGGTGCTGGCGCGTGCGGCGGACTGCACGGCTCTGCCCCGCAACCCGCTGCCTGTGCATGTGAGGATCAGCTCCCGCACGTCGCGGCACTTCGTGCTGCTGCGTTTCGGCGCCTTCGTGCACGGATACGGCTGCTCCTTCACCCGCGACACCAAGCGCAGCACCGATGAGCCCGATGTTCACTTCAACTACGTTTGGGGAGCGGAGCGCGCGCCGCGCGTCCCCCCAGGTGAGTCGCCGCTGAACGTCCCCGCTCTGCTGTGGGGTTTAGCTCGGAGTTTGCGGTTGTCAGATCTCTCCTGCGCTCAGAGGACTCGTTTGCAGTTGTTCGAGAGTAATACGAGTGCGGTGGCGAACGTGAACCCCCGTTCGCCGGGCCGGGTGGACTTCCTATGTGTGGAGCGCGCCCCCCGCAGGCGAGGGGTCTCCGTTCGCGTCAGCTGGTGGGTCTCGGCACGGATGGACTCGACCGGACCCCGTGCTGACCGGAGCAAAAGGAAGAAGAGGAGCGTCAACTCGGCTCCTCAGTTCCAGCTGCCCAACTACCAGGTGTCGGTGCCTGAGAACGAGCCCGCGGGCACCCGCGTCATCACCCTCAAGGCCGTGGACCCGGACGAGGGAGAGGGCGGCCAGGTCGAATACTCCATCGAGGCTCTTTTCGACAGCAGGTCCAACGATTTCTTCCAAATCAACCCCCAGACGGGCAGCATCACCACCATGCAGCCCTTGGACAGGGAGATCAAGGACACTCACGTCTTTAAAGTTACCGCCGCCGACCGCGGGACCCCTCCCAGATCGGCCACGGCGCTCCTTACGGTCACGGTCAGCGACACCAACGACCACGGGCCTGTGTTTGAGCAGACTGAATACAGGGTCAGCATTCGGGAGAACATGGAGGTGGGTTTTGAAGTGTTGACCATCAGGGCCACCGACAGCGACGCTCCGTCGAACGCCAACATGATTTATAAAATTGTGAACGGGGACGGGGTCAACTCGGGGTTTGAAATTGACTCCAGGAACGGACTGGTTAAGATCAGAGTGCGCCCGGACAGAGAGACCATGTCAAAGTTCCAGCTGATAGTGGAGGCCAATGACCAGGGCAAAGACCCGGGGCCCCGCAGCGCCACGGCCACAGTGCACATCACGGTGGAGGACGAGAATGACAACTACCCCCAGTTCAGCGAGAAAAGGTACGTGGTGCAGGTGCCAGAGAACGTGCCGGTCAGCACCAAAGTGGCCCAAGTGGAGGCCACCGACAGAGACGAGGGCAACAACGCGAAGGTCCACTACAGCATCATCAGCGGAAACGTCAAGGGCCAGTTTTACATCCACTCCCCCACGGGCATCATCGACGTCATCAACCCTCTGGATTACGAGATGATACGTGAGTACAATTTGCGGATAAAAGCGCAGGATGGTGGCAGACCCCCCCTGATCAACAGCACGGGGATGGTGGTGGTGCAGGTGGTGGACGTGAACGACAACATCCCCATGTTTGTCAGCACGCCTTTCCAGGCCACTGTGCTGGAGAACGTGGTTGTTGGATATTCGGTGATCCACATCCAGGCCATTGACGCGGACTCTGGGGACAACGCCCGTCTCGAGTACAGGCTGCTGGACACCACCCCTGGTTTTCCCTTCACCATTAACAACGGCACGGGCTGGGTTACCGTCAGTGTGGAGCTGGACAGGGAGAGCACGGAGTTCTACACCTTTGGTGTTGAAGCGAGGGATCATGGGATACCCGTGATGTCGTCATCCGCCAGCGTCAGCATTACGGTGCTAGATGTAAATGACAACATACCCACCTTCACCCAGAAGGTGTACAATCTGAAAATCAACGAGGACGCGGTGGTGGGGACCAGTGTGCTCACCGTCACGGCCATCGATCGGGATGTCAACAGTGTGGTGACCTATCAGATCACCAGTGGTAACACGAGGAACCGCTTTGCCATCACCAGCCAGAGCGGCGGCGGACTGATCACTCTGGCTCTGCCGCTGGACTACAAGCAGGAGCGCCAGTACATCCTGACGGTGACCGCCTCCGATGGCATGCGCTATGACACAGCACAAGTCTTCATCAACGTCACCGACGCCAACACCCATCGCCCCGTTTTCCAGAGCGCCAGCTACCAGGTGATGGTCAGCGAGGACCGGCCAGTAGGCTCCACCGTGGTGGTGATCAGTGCCACTGATGAGGACACGGGGGAAAATGCACGCATCACCTACGTCATGGAAGACAATGTCCCCCAGTTCACAATTGACCCAGACTCGGGTGCCATTACTACACAGATGGAGATTGACTACGAGGACCAGGCCTCCTACACGCTGGCCATCATTGCTCGGGACAACGGCATCCCCCAGAAGTCTGACACCACATACGTGGAAATCATTGTCCTGGATGCCAACGACAATGCTCCCCAGTTCCTGCGTGACGTGTACCAGGGCACCGTGTTTGAAGACGCCCCAATATACACCAGCGTCCTCCAAATTTCCGCTTCTGATAGGGACTCTGGGTCCAACGGGAGGTTGAGCTACACCTTCCAGGGAGGGGATGATGGCGTGGGTGACTTCTTCATTGAGCCCTATTCGGGGATCATCAGGACGGCCAGGAAGCTGGACCGTGAGAACGTGGCCGTGTACAACCTGAAGGCCTACGCGGTGGACAAAGGCGTCCCCCCACTGAGGGCGGCGGTGGACATCCAGGTATCTGTGCTGGATATTAATGACAATGCCCCTGTGT
The DNA here is from genome assembly GCA_900497675.1 of Arapaima gigas. Taxonomy (NCBI): domain Eukaryota; kingdom Metazoa; phylum Chordata; class Actinopteri; order Osteoglossiformes; family Osteoglossidae; genus Arapaima; species Arapaima gigas. The sequence continues at coordinate 454,119 of UFQX01000387.1, read as the reverse complement.
TTGAAAAGGACGAGCTGGAAGTTCTGGTGGATGAAAACAGTCCCGTGGGGTCCGTCGTGGCCCGCATCACGGCAAGAGATCCGGACGAGGGAACCAACGCTCAGATCATGTACCAGATTGTGGAGGGAAATGTTCCGGAGGTTTTCCAGCTGGATATTTTCACAGGAGATCTGATCGCTTTGACGGACTTGGACTATGAGACTCGAACGGAATACCTGATCGTGGTCCAGGCAACATCAGCACCCCTAGTCAGCCGCACAACTGTTCGCGTGAAACTGAACGACGTGAACGATAATGACCCAGTGCTGAGAGATTTCGAGATCATATTTAACAACTATGTCACCAACAAGTCCAACAGCTTCCCCACCGGAGTGATCGGGAAGGTTCCGGCCCACGATCCAGATGTCACCGATAAGCTTCACTACAGCTTCGTGGAGGGGAATGAACTCCGTCTTCTAATCCTGAACCAGGACACCGGTGACCTTAAACTTAGCCGAGACCTGGACAACAACCGGCCTTTGGAAGCCATCATGAAAGTGTCTGTCACAGGTAAGATTTTTCACCTTGTTGCTTGTTTGTGCAAAAAGTGTTATTTTTCTCTTGGGTTATATAAGAAACAGAAATGATTTACAGGATAAACGGAGATGAAGTTGCTTTCAGAGTTCAGTTAATAATACAGGGTTTGAAAGAATCCTGTTTGAGATGCTTGGGTGACAGTTTCAAGGAGTTTTTAACTTGATGTTGAACGCGATTTGTGTGGAGTGGCCTGTGTTTCCAGGATAGGCTCTAGAGCAGCAGGACACAGCTGTACTTATGCAGTGTCTAGAATTAGATGGGTGGTTTGAACCTTGTCCTCCTCTTATACGTCATATGCCTGGTGCTTTTTGCTATAAGGAGAACAAGTGCTGGCTTCGCGGTGAAATATAATGTTTAAAATGCGTGTGTGCAATGGGTTACAGGTTGCAAATACTTAATTTTTTTTTTTTTTCTTTGCTGCAGTTTTTAAGAACCACAATTCCCGCATTCTGCTCTGTGTTGTGGGACCTCTTCTGCGGTGCCGGTTATTAGTTGCTGTGTGCTGTTTATTTCCTTAAATGGTGCAGTGATCTCCAGTCACTGCCCCCAAGTGCCCCTCTTGGCTGCTGTTCCTGTTGTTCACCATTTGCATCTACCCTGTTACCATGTAATATCTCGCCGAGCCTCTAACCATAAATAAGCATTATTGCACCTTCTTCAGAGAAAGGTCCCATGTGACTCCTTCTGAGGCCATGATGGCAGTGGTGTGTCTGAAGGACCAGTTACTGCTGCTGTCAAAGGACCCTCAAAGCTGTCTTAGCCCAGTCAGCAGCGACACTGCGGTGACCCTTACTACCCTCCAGAGCAGTGCAGCCCCCAACAGGCTGCTTTCCAACGGCTCTCCAGTTGTGTGTTTTGTACTCATTAACACTAATGCTTCAACCTTTTCCCTCCAGCATCTCCAGGCAGCGCTTGTGGGTCTGAGATGTTTTTCAGTGAAGTGAGTTTCTTGCTTACCAAAGTTTCACTATAAAGCAAAGCTCCTATAAAACCTCCTGCCTGAATTTTTTTTTTTTGTGTGTGTGTGTGTGTGTGTGTGTATACACACGTGTGGCCCAAGTGTGTGTTTGGTTGGTTGGTCTCTTAGCATGAAAAGTGTGTGATAAAGAATGTCTCATAGCAGAATAACCAGAAACAGTTGCAGTTAAAATCTTCTTACAGTCCAAATTGTTTTGTAGCTTGATCATATCTTTATGAAGATTGTCCACAGCACCTGACGTGTGCTTTGCTTCACGTACAAATGTGAATCCCCCCATTAGAAGACCTGCCACTTGGAGGCACAATAACTCACAGTGATTCCCCTGAGGTAAAACAGAACAACATTCCAGTTGCAACAGAATTCTCTTTCTCATGAAAATGTAGCGCTGAAAAATGCAGGGAACACCAGGCTCGTGTAAATACGGACTCCCGTGTTGATCTAATCCTCCACATCTAGGCCAAGGACCCTTTAGCCTGTTTCTCTGAAATGGGGAAAGATCAGACATTACTTTTTTTTTGCTACCAGAAAGAGCTTTTTGTCAGCACCTGAGTGCCATCTACGAAAGGTGATGAACCCATTTCCATTGTTCCATGTTAGCCTGATCCACAATGAGCCTAAAACTAGCAGTACTCTGAGATAAGGTGTTTGCTAGGCTCTGCCCTACAGTGTATTGAGATAATTGGTACAGGTCTGAAAAGCGATTTAGGGAGAATAGTCATTTCCAGCTCATCTGATGCTCCTGCCAATCCAAAGTCTTTGCATGTTGTTACTTGACCCTGCATCTGACCCCACCTCTTCTCGCTCCAGGCTAAGGATCAGGCTGCCCTGCTGATATCCATTAGGATAAACACTGAAGATTCTTATTGATTCCTTGAAATTTAAGTTGTGCATTTGATGCAATGAATAGATGGTAGCAGATGTGGAAGAAGTCAACATATATTAGCATATAGCATGTTTTTTGTGTTGGGACAAAATTGAGGACTGGAAAGGAGTCAGTTCTTTCTCTCTGTGACCGAATTCTGGATCCCCCAGCGAGGTGTACTGGTGTTTCAGCTGCATCACGCAATGGGAACAGATTCAAGTAAATGGGCAGTATAGAAAGACCTTTCCCAACAAATGCTCTGAAACTGACCTAAAAAACCTTGTAAGAATTGCATTTGTTTTAATGGGTTTCCATACGGAGGCACTTGGGGTAAATGGTACTGAAGTCTGACTGTTTTGATTTGGTCATGACTGCTCTGCTATTGTTTACCCAGCCATTTCTCTTAATACATCTAAATTCACAGTATATTATGGCGTTGCTTTGACTCCCATGTTGTCACCGCTGAGATGTTTGTTTGTCTGTTTGTTTGTTTGTCTGTTTGAATTAGTCGTGCACCATGTTGTGCTCTGCGTGCCATGCCGGGAGGACTAAACCCCAAACAACACTTTCTGGAAGAATGTCTTCACGGACTTAAAGGCATAGCTTTCCTGAGTCGTGTGTCTATGGGCTAAAGTGTTGTATGTGTTTGTTGGACTAAGGCAGTTATAATTATAATGGCCTCTGTGTACGGTAAAGTGCATCTGACCAGAAAGTACCATTGTGTCTTGACATGCAACAGTGTCTGTGTTTGTGGCATAAGAGTCTGCTCATACCTGCCGTGCGATGCGTGGCCCACGTGCTCTCAGGTCTGAGAGACAGCTCCCCGCCTGTGTCACATGATACGGACAGCGTGGCACGCTGTGGCAGCCATGTGCCGGCTGCTTGCTGAGATACGCCTGAGCCACAGTAACACTCTGGCCCTGGTGTCACCTGTTGCTAAGAGACTGGCTGTGTAAGCCGAACATTTTAAGCTCAATATCCAACCTTGCTGTTTCAGCGTGTGGTGCCGTGGTGAGAGCAGTTCTCGTTCCACTCGGAACACACAGGTTCAAATCCAACCACCTACTGTACTGCCTTTTAGTGAGATACTTATCCTGAATTGTTACATTAAAAATTAGCCAGTTGTATAATTGGATAAGTCACTGTAAATAATTCCGTATTGTAAGTTGCTTTGGCAAAAAGCATCAGCTAAATAAATATAAATGTCAGTTAGTGTTGGGGGGGTGGGTCATTGGAGCACTGTTGCCATCTGTGTCCTTGGGTGTGAGCTCGGTGCTCCTGTTGTCACAACAGAGGATTTTCTACCCGTTGGCAACCGAAGTATTGCTGATACTGTTCCTGTGACAGCCGACGACCCCTAGCATCATAGTGTTAAGTGTCAGATTACTATGGCCTGACACTTTGTCTGCACGTGCCCTCCAGCCCCTTACAGCATACCAGGGTCCACACTGGATTGTTTCCTTTCTAGTGATCACGTTCAGGCCACCGAGGCAGTAGCCTGCCAACCGGCTCTGACTGACCCAAAAAAAAATGCTCTATGGGAGCAGGAAAAAAAAACAAATCCAGTATGCAGCATTTTTAAACAGGATAGAATTCTGTGCAATGACATAACTGCTTTCAGGGACACTAAAATAAAAACAAAGTGGGCAGTCAGTGTGTGCAGAATAATTGCAGCTGTTTGCGGATGCTGGATCCCCTCAGATGAAGGCTGCCAGAGTAGCTCTGTGGAGCAGTGGTTACTAGCGGGAAGAGCGGCCTGGGCATCAGTTTCCCTAGAACTGACGCTCGGAGCTCCCCCTCTTGTCTGTGCTAAATGAGAGGGAATGGAATCTGATTCGTGTTCAATCTTGCAGATTCATTTGGCAAAAGGCAGCAGTGGGGGGGCGCTGTGCTGGAGACACAATGGGGGGGGGGGGACATTACTGGGCAATGAGACACTGTCCATTTTTTTTGTGTGCATTTTACAACTAGGAATGCACTGGTGCAATAGATCTTACAGTTTTTTTTTTCCTTTTTTATACTAAGTATGTTTTTGGTCTATTTTCACTTGTATTAAATATCTGATTTTCATTCACTTGTGTGTTTTTGGTTCAATATAATCATTTATGATTATAATCTGCTGTTCTCAATGCACAGAGAAGCTGAACATTGGAGTGGTTGCTGAAGTACTGATTTATTTGTCATTTGAAATTATATAAAGTATAGTTCTTATTTTGTGGTCACTAAGCAGGTGACCATTAGTGAAGCTATTGTCAGCTAGTCTTCATACCCAGACCATGCCTGAGGTGTAGGGCTTTGCAGCAGAAGTGTTCGAGAACCTAGGTGTCTCCTCAAAGTCAAGGTACAGTGGGCTGGGTGGCAGTTGCTGCTCTGGGGTGTCAGAGGAGGTTTGCATTGTAGTGTTGTGCCTGTGACTATGTAAATGTTGATACATACGGAGCTCAGTGGGCTAATTTATGAGTGTTTCTGTGTGCAGTCAGGTTCCACTTGCTCAGACACACCTCACTACCTATGGATGTATGGTTTCAGAAAAGCCTGTTCGGGGTATTTATGTACCAGGGATTAAGTGTAATCTGATCTTTCACTGCCTTTCCTCTTTTTTTTTTTTTGTTTTGTTCAGACCCAGGACATCTGTGAGCTGTAAAGCTGTCTGTGAAAGGGTTGTTTTTTGTGTCCAAGGCTTCAAATGTACAAGCAAGGAGAAAGTGGGGGGGGGGCAGATAAAGAGGGAATTTCAAACAGGAACCCCTTTCTTCAAGATGGTCTGTTACCTGTGAGCTAATGATGGATGTTATCCTGCTTCATGTCAACCCCCTGGCCCTGTGCAGGACACATTACTATGCTATCTGCTGTCCTCATGGGGACTTGGGTGACATGATCTTTGGCCTGTGTTGGGGGATAGACAGAGGTTGTAGCAGGTGTTTTTCATGGACGTTAGCAGTGCGGCTCATTTGCCCGCAGTTGATCCTTGGCAGGGTGCTGTCACATCTGTCCCCCATCCTCCCATCTTTATGCTCATTGTCACCTCTTGCAGACACAATGGGGCCTTTGTCTGATCATCAGCACTGGAAAAACATCCACTTTTGCCAGCAGCGGAAAAGTTTGACTTTACATGGGTCCAGCCATTACCAGGAGGGTCAGGAATGCAAAAGCAAGAGCTCTATAAAGGACATCTTGGCCAAGCAGCAAGTGCTGGGTAAATCACTGTCACAGGCAGATAGTGGTGCCAAGGCTGGCTTTTCACTTGAAAGGAATATCGGCTTCTCTGATCATACTAACGTTGCAAGAGCTGCAGGGCTGAGATGCTTGTAATGCAATATCTTTAATGCTACTGTGTGGACATCCTGTCATAATAGCAGGGAATGATGGCACAAATAAGTCAAGAAGAAATATTAAGACTTGGCAGAGCTTCGAAGATGTTAAATGACCGGTACGTGTCACTCAGATGTTTAGTGAGCAAGGCTCAGGTGTGTGACGTGACCCAGCCTTTGTCCAGTGTGCTCTGCAAGATGGTCATTGTTCACGTAATGGAAATTCCCTGCAAACTGTAAAATTTGACATACTCGGTGACATGATCAGCAGTGTACCTAAGGTATTTGACACCTGGGGCAGATCCTTTATTGGGCACCCCAGTGATACGGCATATACAGTCTTTACTTACAGTCTATTCTGTCTGGTTAGTCAACCAACTTCAATTTAGGATGTAAGTAATATGGCTGTCTTACTTCGCCTGAATCGGATCACGACAGGCAAAGATACTCAGCCATGCAGTTCAGCCCATTCAAGTCATGCAATGTGTATGCCTGATCTCTTGCTTCTTTATCCTCAAGGTGCTCTGCTCCGCTTGGTCTGAGGAGAATGTGAATGTGGAATGAGAGAGCACTTGTTTCAACCCAGCAGTGCAGTCACATGTTCTGTTTCTTCAGGGGTAAATCTAAATTTCAGAGCCCAAAAGGTTTAATCTGATATGATCACACTGCTGTAGCGTGGGTGGGGTCAGAGTCTTCAGCTGACAGATCATCAAGGATTTTCTTCAGGGATTCAGCCTTCATGTCAAGAGTCTGTACTGATTCTCAGTACATATTCCCTTTGAAGATCATTTACAGACATGTTAACTTCTGCTGCTCTTATGAGAAAGAATGAGACTAGTGCTGGAATTTGTCTGATGCCTGCAGATATTTGTGATCTGCATCAAGATTTTTCCACCAGAGATTCAATGTATTTCATGTCATATTAGAGAGGTGTGAGCTCCGGTATGAACTGCTGGTTTGGTAGCCTTTTATACCGTAACTTCCATTCACAAGGTGGCTCTGGCAATATTTTTCACACTGACCACTCGGATGTACTAGCCCCACTTGAATTGAGGGAAACGCCATGTTAAATGCACACAGGGACCTGTTAACCCCCTTTAGGTAGGTAGGCAAGTAAGGGATAAAACCACTTTGTCCATGCACAAGATTGCAGCTTCACAGGTCGGTCTTCTTGTCTGGGAACTGTCAATTATAACCACATTTAAGGCGTGTGGAGTATAATGCTGGTTCAGTCAATAGCAGTGGTATCTCAGAGCCTAGGTTGTCTGATTTGACATAGGGTTAATTTCCCCAAGCACTTTCTGTAGTGTCATGTTCTCCCCATGTTTGTATGGCTTTTCTCCCATCATCCAGATATGTGATTCAGATGAATTGACTCTAAATTGCCTGTGTATGTGTGTTGGTCTGGTATATGAATAGATGAATTTGCTTAAGGGGTTTAGTGAAGTGTATCTCACTAAGTTACCTCATACTAGTGACTGTCTTTTGTTGTTTTCTAATAAATGGGTTTACGGTCTCTATGCTGCAGTGTTCTGTGCTGATTTTTCACTGGCCAGCTGCTCTTTCTTTGGGCTTATGCTGCTGAGATTCTTTGACAGAGCAACAGTTGACTCCCTTGGACTGCAGATTTACAGTCTGGCTCTGGGTATTCATGCATTCATCAGCTCTCTGGTTCCATATTCATGAAATAATTATAAACTATTACCCTAGCAGAAATTTGATCTTAACCCATCTTATGCAACACACACTTGTATCTATTTGTATCACTGTATGTCTGCATATCTGTAGGTATTTGAATGTAGATGTTTTCAAGCATTTAGGTCGTCAGCTAATAAGCTGCTGCTGCCGCCAAAGTAATTGTTCTATAAGACTGTCCTAATGAATGCAAGTTGTTTGTTTTTGTTTTTGTTTGTTTATTGCTTGTCTGCTGTGTGAATTTCAGAACATACTAATAAACAGGTAGAAGCTGAAGTGAGGCATTTAGGTGTTGCAGTGGCAGATTTTAAAAGTTGAGTGTAGAAATACACATCTAAGCCACTGTGGGCAAAGGGAGATCTTTGCATTCCTTGGAATGGACTCCAGCAGAGTTTTTCACTCATGTCAATGTAGGTCTGCAATAGCTTTTAGCTACTTTTATAGAGGGTGCTGGTGCTTTGCCGTGGTGTCAGTAATTCTATGACTTGTGGCGAGTCGTCCTCATAACGTAAAACGAGCTTTATGGCACCTATAGAATTTTTAGACTGACTGGGTGATAACTTTGTAGAATTCCACTACCAGAAGCAAATTCAAACTTATCCTGCAGCTCCAAATTAAATCAGCCTAGTCACTAGTTGGTTATGGGTTAAGTCCTAGTGAGGTTTCACCTCAACATTTGATGCTAATGTCAAACTTCAAGGCTTAAATCCCTTTTTAAATGGCAGGATAGCAGAACTGGATCTCAACAATGTAGCAACATAGTTACGTTTTCTTTATATTATGTACCAAAACATAGAAACAAGAAACTCAAATGTAGATGATTGCTGTAACTGACAGGGTGTTGAAACAGCTCTAAGCTAAGCAGATTTGGAAAAGTGACCAGATTTTCCAAACTTCAGTCAAATTATCTCACAGATCTAGTAATGACTTTTGTTTCAAGTTGAACTTGCAACTCTTTTATATGGAAACCTGATGTTGGTGACAAGTGACGATATTGTGTTACAAGGACCTAAGACCCCATGACAGGACCCCTGTAATTGTTGTAAAAGTGTGTGTGTGTGTGTGAGAGAGAGAGGGGTGGGAGAAAGGGATGCAGGTGCAAGCAGGCTGATGTTTTTGTGCCACTTGCCTTTGTGCTCCAGCCCTCAGCTCCCACGTGCTCTCCAGGGTGCGAGAGTACAGGTCGCTAATGGAGGTGCAGAACAATGAAGCTTCATGTGGGGAGGGCAGACCTTGGCTTTGTCTCAGGACACCGCAACGATCTGTGACAAAGGAGTTCCAGTTTTGCTCAAAGGGCCTGTTTTCTGTAGTGTATAAGGCTTTTAAGGTGCATTTCATAGGACAGTTTATTGTATGTGTTTGTCATTCATGAGTATCAAATATTGTGAGTAAATGCTATTGATACTTTGACTGTCAAAGTGGTGTAGCAGTGTTGTTTAATTCTGACTGCAAATGTGTGGCATTGAAAAGCTGCTGGTAATGCCCCTCTGCACCGGCCCAACTGATCAAGGTGTTTTGAACCAGTTCCTTCAGTGCCATTGCTTTTGCTGACCTTACCCCAGCTCCATGGTCCAACATGCCTCCCTAGGCAATTTGTGCAATGTCAGGAATGAGCGTTTGCTCTGCACTGGTGATAAGTTTCCATTCTGAGGGTCTGGTGGAAACAGCTGCCAGTGGGGTGTGGGTGAGTTGGGGCACAGGTTCTACTCCCTTCAGTTCCTGCTCAATTTATGAGGTTTTTTTTTTTTTTTTCTCCACTGAAGTAGCATACTTTGTTTGAAGGTATAACAAGTAAGCACCTCACTGGATGTGAACTGGACAGTTTACCAGGAGCAAGGACCTGATCTGGTAATAATAGTGGTCTTTGCTTTAATACTGCTGGTGTTTCTATTGGAGATTTTGCTTCAGGCTGAGATCAATGGACAGAAGTTTTAAATACTGAAGGAATCTTGGGCTTGGTGTTGTGGAAGATTTTATGGTAAATGGTAAAAGTTGCTGGTCTTGCTGGCAGTTGGTGCTGTTTGAACACAAACAGGAACTTTTATATACAGAACCTAACCTTTTTTTTTATTTTACCTACTACTAGTATAAATAGTTATTAGATTAGATATATACATCCAAGGATGATATTCATTTTTGAAAATGGTCATATTCTGTTAATGCAGATTTAATAAAGTGCTGAACAGATGGCTAAAAGAGTAGATATAATGAAGGGGTGGTATGTATGTTTTTTCCATAATGGACTGTACTGTTGAGTACTTTACCCTACATCTGATAAAGAGTAAATTATTTATTATTACTGTGATGACAGTGCTACGCAGGCATGCATTTCATCAGAATACCCCTGTGACTATGTAACTCTATCTCCTGGCCTAGCTCTCACACATTTCCATGCTGTTGCTGCTCCCTCGTGCCACAACTGTATACCCCCATAATTCTTCTTTTCAGGGAGACTGAACTCCTCTGCAGTTGTTCTCACCTTGTGTCCTGCTTGAGCAGTTTATAGAACTTGTAGCATCCTCTGTCCCCACTGACAGGGATGCTCTGAACGGGGTACTAGACGAGTAGCAGGAAAGAACACTCCCTCCAACTCCACCCTCACTCTTAAAGAAATATGGTCCTTCTGCAACTGGGGCAACTTAAAGTATTTGGAGAGCATATTTGCTTTGAAGTGAGGTGTTGTTATTGTAATGGAAGGTATTCTTTTCGTCTGGGGGACCATAATGCTGTTGTATTAAGGGAACTTGGGGTGGAGAGGAGGAAGCAGTGTTCCCATGAAAGGTTATTCACCTGTGAAACAGTATCGCTGAGCCACATTGGTTCTGGCGCAATTTGGCCTATTGTGTGGATGTAGGATCTGGCAAGATCTGTATCATGTTAGGAGCCCTCAGAGGAGGAAGGGATTAGATGGCTGATGACAACAGGGTTACAGTGGTAGGAGCTTGCTTGTATCTGTGGTGTCAGAAGAAGATGGACTACTTCCGTATTTCACACTAGAGATGGCCCCGCCAGGCACGAGTCATGTTAATTTGGTCTCCACTTTCTTGGCATTTTCTTTTTAGCTCTTGCTTGTGTTTGTAGTGTGATTTTCTTTCAAAACATACTACATGAAAACATTGCCCTTTTGACCCATTTTCTCAATTTTCTGCCACATAGAAGAATTAGTTTTTTAGTTGTGAATCTGTGTGTGTGTGTGTGTGTGTGTGTGTTTGTGTGTGTGTGGGGTGGTGGGGGGACGGGGGCATTTCATTGGTTTCTGTGTCGCGCTTTTGCCCTTTCTCACTGTTCTGTCCAGCTGAGGCACTTTTTGGCTGCTGGTACGGCTCCCCCGGGTACTGCTAAACAGCAACTTGGTAACCAGCTCTTTTAATGATTTGCTCTTTTGAGTGGGGGGAAAAAGGTTGCCAGGGATATGAGGCAACTTGTTTTTGAGGGCCAGTGTAGTGTGTTGGCGAGACTATATTTTCAGTGATTCCAGTAGACGATTAGAAAGGGTACCACCTCTTACCCCACTGTTGCACCCACAGAGCGGCAGTGCTTTCTTCGTTATTAATGAACAACAATGTAGAACAGAGTGGCACAGATTTTGCAAATGTGCACTAATACATACTATAGCAAAAGCTTACAGTATTTAGCAACTGGAGTCATGTAGGAGACTGTTGGAGAAGTTTCTGAAGGCCAACTAAATATTCCAGACTCCCCCCATATTTTCAGTTAGGATAATTTTTTTTTTTTTTTTTTTTTTTTTTAAAACTCAAACTAGATACCTGTGTCAACTAAATATGTTTAAATGGAGCCTCTGGTGTGGACCATAGCAATAAAATACATCTACTTGCCAAATGTGTAAGAGTAACCAGCCTACATTCCACAAAAAAGAAAGAACTTAGTTTGTGGTTTAACAAGAGTTATAGAGGGGGTCTAAGAAGATTGGGTTTTTATGGCGTCTTTCCAGGACAACCCAGGTTGCACCCAAATCCAATGCTGTGTGGCATGTTTGGAGTTGTGGTTGGAGCAGGAATTTTCATTACTGGATGCAGTCCTGATGTCCATATGCGTGCACGCGCCCACACACACACACGCGCGCACACAATTTAGTGTGATCAATTAGTCACATGTCTTTAGACTGTGGGAGGAAAGTGGAGTACCCAGAGGAAACCCATACAGACATAGAAAGAATATTTAAACTCCACTCAGACTAAACTGGATTCAAGTCCAGGTGCTGTGAGGTGGCAGTACTACGTGCTGCATTGCCCAGGAATATAGAGGGGGCAAATTAAAATTTTGTGAAAGACATTTTGTGTGGTTGAATAAAGACCATTACACTAAGTTTACACCCTGTCGCATTCCCAGAATAAAAAAATGACAGAGTGGCCTTATGTTCAAAACAGATATGTCCCCATAAATATCCTATGAAGGTCATAGAAGTAAAGTAAATTCTGAACTTGAAGTTTTGTTTTATGTTGAAGTGGAAACAAAAGATGATTTTAAAATGTATTCTCACTGAAACAAAAATTCAAAGCCACAGTTCTAAATCTGGCTCAAGGCATGATCCCAGATATCTTCTAATGTCTCTCGAGCCAAAAGAGTGTCGAATGTTGTAAAATATCCACAGAAAAATGTAATGTTGATGGATGTGGCGCAGTTAAAAATCTTAGCTGCTTAAAAATATTAAGTGTCTGGCTATATCAGAATGTCTCTATAATCCCATAGAGTCCAGCCTGATGTGGAATCAACCCATCATCTGTGTAATTTGCATATTAAGTCTCATTCAGTAGGGGTGGGGGGTGGGGTAACCTCTTTGAGGAAACCTTGTTAAGGGCTTTTTGTTCACAAATCTGGAAACCAAGTTATCTAATATGAATATAAAGAATTGAACAGACAAATTGCAAAGCAAATTTTATGAAACAAATGAAGTATTCATATTCATTACAGCAACACTTTAAAAAAAAAAAAAAAAAAAAAGTAAGAGTAAGATGACAGATTCCCAGATATGATACCTTAAGCCTGAAAGGGACCGTATAATTTAGAATCAGGAGTATTTAATTGCATTGCCATAGAGATTATAACCTCATAATGTACTGTAATGGGGTATTGTTTATATAAATGCTTTGATTTAAGTTTATGGTTTCTTCAGATAGGAGGGTATGTTGTCTGCGTAAGTGAAAATGTGATGGCCCTCTTTCCATATACCAGATGTAGCCTCGTTGCTCCTGCCAAAGGCTCAATTATGAGTGTAGATGTTCATGTACAGAAGTGCAGCCTCTTCCAATAGGAAAATATGCCTGACAGCAACCCAAATGTATGAACTTCTGGCAAAAGCTTATAGTCTAAAAGCTTAATTAGGTGTTTTCTCCCACAAGAGAAGTGACCACAACAGGTTTCTGCTTCTTTGAAATTTGTACCATACTACTATTATAATAGATGTTATCAGAGTTAAGCCTAGCTTTAACAAATCCAGGTTGATCAGGTTTAATGATTTTGAGTAGTAAAGTCCCCCAAGTTTATGATATTAAGATCCACATTAAGTGAACAAATGGGTAAAAATTTTAATGAGTCTTTGTCTTTCCTTGTAGTTAGACTGAGGACACATTCCAGGAGCCTGAAATACAGCCCTCTTTAAGCATGTTGTTAATTGCCAGCATTAGAGTCTATCGTGACCAGAACTTCTTATAAAATTGTGGCTCCTTAAAACAGAAACAGCAGGTATTTTGTTGCATTGGGCTGCCTTAGTGCCAAATTGTAGCGTTACGAAAATGAATTTAGGGTACCCTTTGTCAGCTCTCTCTTATGGTCGTTTTTCTGTAGACTCCAGTTGCCTTGTCTCTCTGACATTCTTGTGCCTGTGGTCAGCTGTGCCTTAAACGGTGTTGATAAGGTCAGTGTGCATTTCTCTCTTCGTCGCCTAAATTTTTTTTTTTAAGAAAAGCGCATTTAAGTCTTGCATAAGTTTAACTGAAATTTTTTTCTGCTTTAAAAAAAAGTCCCGCCTTGAATTTATACTCTCAACTGATGTTTTAAAAGCTGTTGCTTTATTTCGCTTTACTCCACCTGTAGCCTTTCTATCTGTGACTAACATTCAAAAGGAGTTATATATATTGAGATATGATGTTTGCAAGGATACCCCTCCTAATGTTCTTCTAGTGCTATGGCTCTGTCCAGCTGTAACTCAATGCTGCATCTGCTCTGTGTGGGGTGGGGTGAGGGGGGTATGTTCTCTGCCTTGGGGCCCTCCCCCCAGCTGCAGCCTTCAGTTGATTTTACTAGCAGAAATGCACCTTAATTAACCACAAAAGGTGGCATGTTACTGCCTTTTATGACATTCCAAAGGAACAATCCCAAACCCCCACTTCCACCCCCTGAGTTGGCCATTCATTACTGAGACCAAAGGAAGAATGTGACTTATACTGCATTGGTGGTAACAACATTGTTGGTTTACCTCCCAAACTAGCCAGTTAAGTTAATCAATCTCATATGACCCAAGGTCACTCTTGATACTTATATTTGCTCTTTCTAAGTCTTGGCTTTCTGGGATGTTATTACTAAACCATGGAATGTTAAGTTTCTGTGAAATACAGGGCTTCATTTTGGAGTTGGGAGAAAACAACATTTTTGTTTTGTTTGGGAAAAGGCTTTAAAGAAAAATGGATGGGTGTCATTCCTTTGAAGCGGGTTAAAATATGAAAATATGGAAAAAGGAGGTTATTTATGAAGCCTCTCCATCCTCTCTCAAGGTGGGTGCTTAGTTCTAGTCCTTTTGTGGGTAAATACTGGGGTTACTGACAGCTAGAGCCAGTCCTACTGGCTGTGTTGCTATGCAGTTGGGGAAAGTCATGCTGGAAATAGTTTCGTTTTCAGTATTGGCATCTTCATTTCACTACTCAACACAACACCCCTGGTAATGGCATTCGATATTTGAATGAATAAATCAGCTCTCCAAAGTTATAAAGTAAAGCCCATCTCTTTAATGGCAGTTGAAATGTTTTGAGTCCAGTTAACGTGAATTTTCAGTATTACTTTCCCTCTTTGTCTTCTGAGTTTACCTGGTTCTAATTCTATGCAACATTTAACTGATTACCCTTTTAGCAATGAGGTAGTTAAAGGGGTTCTTTCTGTGGTAATATTCTGTGGGGGTGTTCAAATGGAGTTGTATCCTTTGCTCAATGAAGAAATAACACATTTGTGGTACTTGATTTCAAAAGACTTGAAGCATCTGACTTAAGATCTGCTGCTGAGAATGGGGAGGAGCTATGAGAAGTATGAGAGAGTTCAGGGTATGGCACATAATACAACACCCACATGGCTGCCCGGCACCTGCTCACTCAGTCCCTGAATCTGGATTGAGACAAAGGAGGCCCTTCGTGAGCTGCTGAAGGACATGCCTCTGGACAGGAAGGCATTGCGTGGTGCATTCCTTGTTGATGAAAATTGTGCAAGCCTCCATCTGCTGCCAGGTATTTCTCTCAGAAGGTGGGAGGACAGGAGAGGGAGATGGCCAAGAGTATGAATGGACACCGGATACAATGAGACAGTAGTTCATAGTATTGATCGCTGCAAAGTGCGGATGTTCTCATGACTGGACCTCGGTCTCTGATTTTGATGTATTGATCCTGTGTTCACACTAATCATGCCTGTGTTTCCCCAGCAAGAGTACCAAAGCAGAACATTCCAGATGAGACTAATTATAGCAAATGCTAAGTCAGTTGTGTATATATATTTTGACATCCACAACTCTTCAAAGAAGACTTCAGTTGTTTTTGCTGGTACAGAATCTGGGGTAGTTTAACCTGATAATAACTAGAATAAATTTTTGACACATTATTCCCACCTCATTGATTGCTGATATTTCATGGATACTAGAACAGTGGAGCAGTAAACCAAAGGTTTTTAATCAACTAAATCATGTTTCTTGCATTCAGCTGCTCAGAGCACTTGATCATTGTCAGAAGTTGACTGTTCAGGCAGTTCTGTGTGAAAGTCAGGGTTAAAAGCAGGTTCTAAAAGAGAGGAAGTTCACATTTCTTTTTATGTAAGGAACAGTTTTGACAGGCACGGTTGAATACATTGTTTGCATATTTTCCTCCTTGTTTTGATTCAGCTGATTATTTAGTCAGACTTAATTACCTGGGATTTAAAGCCAGTAGCTGCAGTAGATGCTTTGCTCCAACAAGGAACTGTTGAATCAATAAATCTAGATGCAACCTGGAGCGCTCCAAATAGGAGACAGCAAAGAGGGTTTTCAGAGGGGGGCAGAGCAGCACTGTTTCTCTTTTCCAGCTCTTCTCTTTGGAGAGTTCAGGTGATATGCATGTGCCTTTACATGTTTAAAACCAGGTGTACATAAGAAAGCCCAATAAAACCCAGACCAGGGTGCTGATGTTCATCTGTAGCTCCTCAATACCCTAGCATTACATGGAAGTTCTGGGTGACAGAGAGGTGATACTTCACTAACTGCTCAGAACTGGAAGATGTAGTGGGTCCTTTATAGATTGTTTACCTTCCCTTTTGCTTTTTTAACAACTTCAGTTTCAGTGCTCTCTGTTCACTATCAGTATCAGGTGAAGTTTTGGTGATTGATTCAAAACAGACCAGTCATTTTTATTAAAAAAGCTAAATACTTGTCAAAATTTGTTGACTTTCATAAGTAGAGTATGGACTGTAGTAAATTGACTCATTTGAAAGTTTCAGCAAGGTTGATTAGATTTTTCAAACTTAGAATGAAAATGGGGGGAAAAAAACACAGCTTATGTGTTGTCTCCAGAAAAAATGAAACCAAAGTGGAAATTCAGTTTTACAGCAGCCAACTGCTCTGTTCGCAGCCACACACTTGTATTGAAATCAATGCTTCTCCACAGCAACACAGGAAAGCTGCTCGTCCTTCACCTTACTTTTTGGTTGTCCGTGTTAGGTGGAGAATCTGCAGACTGGTTGCTACCATCATTGAGCATCGTGCGTGAATCCATTCCAGGCCAGCTGGTTGTGGGATATTCATGTCAGCAGTCAGTAATAGCATTGCCATGGTGATTGGGTTTTAGGGCGGCATGATGGGGTAGGTGTGAGGCTGATGAGGGGCACTAATGGAGACTGTTGTTCAGATGCCTGGAGGAGGCCTGTGTCTTTCAGCTGATGGGACTCTCAAAACAACAACCTAATTTGCTTCAGGCCCAACAGTTGCACAAAGTCAACTGTTAAGTGAATTTCGTCGGGTGGTTAGGAATTTGTCCCTTCTGAAAGAGCAAACTTATGTTTAAATTAATTTTTCAGAGGAATTTTGTTGCAGAATCTGATGCATATGGTTTTTGTAAAATAAGTTGCAATGAAAGTGGGTTCTTATGGTCATTTAAGGTAAACAGTGACACTCAGTATTATGTAGGTAATGTAATGGAGCATTATGACACTTCCCTTCTCAATGTTTCCTTGAAATATTGTTGAATCCTTTAACTGTTGGGAAAACAAAGGTTTCTGTTATTTGGCCTAAAATTGGTAGTTGTATGACTTTATAGATACAGGAAAGTAATCCTACACAACATATAGGTAACCATGTTACCAAAAAGACTGGTATATTTTGCTATATTATTTTAATCAAGTATCATATTGCTAAAAGAGAAATGCAATTTTTGAATGCCATTCGAGAAGGACCTTCTGTGTAAATTTCATTTAACAAATGTTGAGAGGTCAGTAATTTGGTTTATGATAAGTTAATTGTATTTGAGAACTGGATGAGGGCTGTTGGCAAATGTCACTAAGCTTCAGGTTTCTGTTTTTACCTTGTTTCAAAGCACTGGGGAACCAGTAGACTTTCCAGTTAAATCCAAATCAGAACCCAAACAGATTGTGGTTTGGCTCAGTCCATTTGTCAGAGTTCAGCAGGGAAATAATAAAACTTCTTTTAAACACGGAGAGTTTGTGCTTTTTGCTTGAGATTGACCATGTGTTGAACAGCAAGCGTGATCTTGTGACTCTTTTCAGGATTTTTCCCCTCAGCTATCCCCAGGGCTGTTTTTTTGCTATGTGAGGGTCTCCAGCCAAGAGTGAGAGACCCTCTTCTAAGCTAGTCACTAAGTGAGAGAGGTTGTGTTGTTCAAAAGACGCACGCACGCACGAACGGCCAATGTTGAGCTTCATTCAGTGCGCTTGAGCTTCTTCTGTCTCAGCTCAGTTTCTCCATCTGTATGGCAGCAGATAACATGCTAGCTGAATGCTTTTGTAAGCCTTGACTTGCTCTGTCCTGGAGTTCTTCAGGATAAACATCCAGTTGAGTCAGTGTGAAGTGGTTTGATAGTGAAAGTGTCTGTTAAATGAATTAAACAAAATTAGAAAAGGATTAAGCATCTTGTGCCTCATATGGAATCTTTTGTCCTGCATTTTCTTTTTCTCTTTATCTCGTGTCTGTTTTTTGTCTTATCTTTTAAGCGATTGACACATTCCTGGTGGATTCGCTGGCAGTCACACTGACTGGAGCGGCAGATCCCTTTGTCTGGAATGAGTTACTTTTACTGTGTGGCTGCCATGAGCTTTGATCTTTGGGGAGATACCTGGCAATGGAATTGTCTTAGAGAGGAGCTCTATTCTCATTGCTGAAACCCCAGTGAAATGAAAGAAAACTATCTTAAGGAAAATGCTGAAGCAGAAATGGGTAGAAATTCAAGACATCAATAGGTTCAAGGATTGTTTACAAAAGACACGAGCCAAAACTGTAGAGAGAAAATAACCTGGTCAATCAGTCACCTTGTTGCTCCTCTTGATTGAATACCATTGACAGAGTTTAGAGTTAAATCCCAACTTAGAATTTGGAACTGGTGTCCTATTAGGGGACCCTGACACATTTGTTGTCTAATTTGGTTTCATCTGTAGTGCAGCAGCTTAAGCAGTTAGTCCTACAGCTTGTGATGCTAAAACTCTTTAACCTGATTTTAGAGCTTCAGAAGTATGTTTTTGCATGTGTCATCTTGCTAAACTCTATAATTTTACTTTTCCTGGAGTGCAGGTCTTGGACTCTTGGATGAGTGTAACTGTATTTTATAGTTTTAAAGTAGCTGATAATATCCCCATTTGTGCATAAGTGTTTCAATATTTACAACCCCATTAAAATGGATCCTAGCTGCCCTTTTCTTTTGCATGAGAAAGATGGGAAATCAGAACCAAAGAGTCTAGTTGTGTGTGTTTATCCACTTAGTTTGATTGTCAAATAATAAATATTTGGTTACTTTTTCCAGTTTTGTACCACCTGGCTTCAGGCTCTTTTCTCATCCCTCAACCCTTTGCTTTGTCACACTTGCAGTTAATTATTCACCTAGTGCTCTGTGTTTGTGTTTTTAATAGCACTAGTTTTAGCACTAGTTGAGAGTCCCATGATGCCTGAGAATGACCCCTGCCCTGTTGTCCAGCACGTTCCTTCCTTGGCAGTGTTCTGCAATCCTATAGAACTCGGGAGCATGAACAGCACGCATAACCATGGCTCCCATCAGGGGCCTCCAGCCTTTACCGCCCTGATGCGGCGTGTCAGTGCCAACTGTGCATGTAGAGACAGATGCACCAGCTGTCTGTCCACGATTCACTCTGACAATTTAAATTTCACCATTTTCATCTGAAACCTGTAGTCAGTCACATAACTGCCTCTGTTTCCCGTTTCCCTCAGGGTCCTCCACATTTAGGCCACGAGATGAAGTCCTGCCTTCTGTCTTTAACGCCCAATATACAAGTGGCTGAGTGTAATGTTGGTGTTTGGATTGGTGTGATGCTTCCTGATGGCATTTCATCCAATTGCACATTTTAATTTCCAATGTGTTTCTGGCACGAGTCCATACTGCAGTAAAAATCCCATTAACTGTGAAGTTCTTTGCCCTGCCAACACATACAGGATGCTGCAGTGTGTATCTGCACGGTGCTGATATGTGATCCACGTGTGCTGTTGGTGCTTTGTTTGGCTGCTGCTCAAAACAGATAGTATCCTTGGGCATTTATTATGTTAAAAGGATATTTTAATACGCCTTGAGTGGAAAATATCTGGCATGCAGTCTGCACAGCTTGATGCACATCACCAGAGAACAAGTGTTTTATTTTTAACATTGACGTGCGTTTTATAAAAGCGGATTTGTGGGTATTAGTGAAATGATGAAATCTAGATTCCTATGGCCTATTAGTTTTTGAAGTTGACCATTTCCTTTATTTGTACCTTTGTCCAGCGTTGTTGTTGTTGTTGTTTGCTACATTTAATGGTATGTAGCATTCTTCACTTATGAGATTTTAGAAGTCACACATTGGCATAGGGTCCAGAGCTGCAGTCTACAGATTCTTTTTTTTTTTTTTTTTTTTTTAATTAGATTGCAGGTAACTACCTTAGGATAACATTCCACCTTTGAATGTGGCTCTAAAGCGAGTATTAATCATTCTAGATGTTGCTAAAGTGAAAAAAGCCCCTTTTCTGTCTCTACCTGCGAGAGAACAAAGGCAGGTGAGTGTGTGTGCAGGTATGTTGCTCTTGAGGAGGTAGGAGGTGTATTGCTGTCTGCCAATCACCAAGTGTCTCTGACCCTTTGTTGTGATTTAAAAAAAAAGTTTGAATCCTCAGTTGGGTGCATGTGATTGGCTGTGGTCACCGCTGGCTGGAAGTCTTCACATTGAGGTGATCTTTCTCATCATGTTGCATTTTCCAGCTTTTTCCCCCCATAATGCATTACTGGATTGTTCACTTGGTAGGAGCCGACTCCCTTAAATGTCCGTACTTTCATTTAATCCATGTTTGATTTTAACAAGGGAAGCCCTGGAGTGGAAGCTTTTATGTTAAAGATGAACGTGTCCTTTAGTGAGCTAAAATTCCCTTTAAGGAATGGATTGGGGGGGGGGGGGGG